>JAMPIV010019235.1:0-401268 GCA_024509875.1 Oreohelix idahoensis
GATTTTAAAGTAAGTTATATTGAGTACATATTGTAAAATCAAAATATTTTATCACAATAATGAAGTTTCTTCTTTTATAATAGTGTAAAACGGTGTACCGCATACTTGCCTAGCGTGTTTTAGTAACGCTTCAGAGACATATTTGTGAGAAGCATAAACAATTCCTCTATCTTTAATAACACTGGCGGTTTCTTTGTATTCAAGTTAACACGGGGTCTGACAGTGCATAAGCCATCAGAGAGAGACAGTAATAGCAACCCCACTAACGGTTTCTAAAGACTAGAAATATATATATTGGGCTTTTGAGCCAGTTCATATTGCTCCACAAATTTAAATGTACATGCTGCCTGGCGGCGAGAATATTACAAGATTAACATTCCGCAAGAGATTGTGACTAGTACTGTGGTGACAAAATATAGTACCTTCCGGGAAGTAGACACCGATCTGACATTCCTTAATTCTAGAATCCAAAGCAAATGACATTGTGCTCTGCTAACTTTCGTGCCTGGACAAAATTTTATGTGACTTAATCAGACATTCGAAAAATTAGAACCCCCAAGGAATCGTTCCCTGAGAGTTTAGTACGTCTTTTGGAACTGGGGATTTCTTGGTCAAGGACTGCATTTTCGGGTCTGTATGAAGGTCCTAGAACTAGTGAGTTCCCAGAGGCAGCGAGCAAAGTGTGAGTATACATGTGTAAGAAAGGCCATGGCTGGATGAATGAGAGTACACAGGTCTGAGTGTTATTTTACCTATGTATTATCGTCACACATTTACTGTCGTAATTCTTTTTGTTTAACCTGCAGAATTTGTTACTATTTGCTAGAGTTTCTTTACTTCTTAGGCTAAACCAGATTATTCAACTCTGTGCATACATTTACGAGAAAAGAAGAATAACTCTTAGCCTAAACCCTACGTATCTATAACTCTTTGGGCCATCATCTGTTCTCTTAACGGGGCTGTGGGCTAAAACTAGAGCTAAGATCATAACGGGGCTATCATCCTTGTAGCATTTTCTTAAAGTTTATGACTATTTGTATATGTTTTTTCCTTGATGTAATTTTGGTGTTGTGAGAAGATTTTTTTTTGATATGATAATAATAAAACAATCTCTCTTGAACTAAATCAGTGCGTTGGTCAGCTCGTTCAAATATATATATATAATCATTGTTATAGATTTTCCACGTCTGTGTGTTTAACTGTCGTCACGTGTATGTGGCGTGCCCGAGAGTAGAATTGAATTATATGTAATATATACGTGGTGTAGGACTGTCGGACTCTGTAAAAAGCCGTCGTAGAGGATTAGGTGAGAGGGAGAAGAATTCTTTCCCACTTTCAGCGACAGCCTCTATTACCACAGTCTATCATCTCACCACTCGTGGTGGAATCTTTTCATATTTTTTTTTTCAAATTCACACTGACACTCTCACTAATTTCAAGCTATTCAGAAGGGACCACCAAACCCTAGTCTTAATACTCCTATCCAAAATCTATTACGACAATTATCACTAGCTACACACACAATACAACACAAAAAACATCCCCATCATACCAACCCTTACTCATCTGCCTCTATAACAGGTATTAGTTTTTAAAAATATATTTCCCTCTTTATTCTATAGCTGGTAGGAATAAAAAAAAATGGGAATTCACTCAAGAGTGTTTATATAAAAAGTTCTTTTTCTCAAGTCAAGTAGTAAACATAGTTGCCTGAAGGTTTTGGAACAATCAATTTGTAAAGCCCGATGTTATTGCTTACGAGAAACACACACAATATTTTAGAAAATAAACGCCTCTTAACAAACAAACTATGTAAAAATCTTACAGATAACTCATAGTGACAGACTCTCGCAAAATCAAGAAAAGCTAACACTGAATATTTGTTCAACAGCACGTTGGGGTATCGATTAGGCTTCTGGATAATCAACCAGCTGTTACCACGAAAACGCATTCGCCTCTCACTCCCGAACCTGGTATAATCATGTCTCTAACACATCACGCCCACTTCTTCATGGTAGACGTAAGTATAGATAAGTCCTCTAACAATTCACTTCAACGTCTCTCACACACAAAAAATAAGCTTGTAAATTTAAGAGGCGCGAAACAGTTAGTATATAAGATAATTCCTGATAGCGACAGCTAAAAATGTATCTTAGAAAAAAATGTATGGACCGAGTAAATTAAAAAAATATTTCTTATCGCTTAGTTTTTCGATTAAGGAAGTTGTTAGCGCGCAAACAAGGCTGGTTTCATAGCCAAATGAAGAGATCAATAGACAGGTGTGTGTATTTTTGCTATCGGGGTTTCCCCCCCCCCCCCCCACGCCAACACGTTCATGTCATTGTAAAAAACGTGCACTCTATGCCTCGTTTTTCTTGTGAGCTCTGCCGGAAAGACTTTACACGAGGTACCAGCTTATGTTATCCACAGCTACCGCCAATATCCTTTACCGTGTTGTAACATTTACATTTAAAAAATCAGTCTAAATATATGTATAACTAAATATATCTAAAATACATCGTCTTCCTATTATCTCAAAGTCTAAATATATCGTCCTCCCTATTATCGGTTTTCTTGTTATCTAAAAATCTCAAAGTCTTCCTATTATTCAACCTATGTATATTATGACTATTATAGCGTATAACTGCTGTAACATCGTGTATATGAATACCTGTCTATATGTAAAAATAAACAACACACACTACCAGGACGCAAGTTCGAGATGGTAGAACTAGTACAGGTCTCTAACACTTCACGCCGATCTATACATATTGTATATACAACAATTACAAAAATACCGTGGCACACAAAAACCCATACCCCAACACACCCCACGATTCAACAACCCCACAAGTGTATTATCTGCGAGTGTGTTTTCATTACAAACTCAATAACTAAAACTAAAAAATTGAGTAAAAAGATTATTTAGACTCCAGTTTGCAATAGAAAGTACGGCAGACATCTGAAAGTACGCTGAAAACAACTGTAAAATATGTTCAAGACATAAGTGCGTTCGAGACATCAGAAAGGGCACTGAAGACAAATTAAGGTACGTAAGCGACAACTGAAAGTACGATGAAGCCACTTAAAAGTACAATGGAAGAACAACTGAAATTTACAATGAAAACAATTAAAAGTACATTTACGACGCCTGAAAGTACGTTGAAGACAATGAAAATACTACGGAAAAAAAAATACACTGACCGCAATGAGAAATTATGCTTCCTCTTCTTGATAAGTGAACCTGTGTAAAACAAAGAACATGCGGGTAACAGCTGTTTAAAATAAGTCATATTTTCGACCAAGGGATCGTTTAAGCAAAACACATCTCGTTCTGATTAAACATGGCCTGTAATAGAAATTTCTTATCGATATCCCCGTGTTCTAAGTTGGTTTCGCGTTTTGAAGGCGGTGACTGAATAAAGAAAGACATACGAACGGTGATTCTCAAAATATGGTGCGCGCGGAAAGTCCTATTTGGGGGTCAGCGAGGTGAACACTATGTTCCTTATAATCGAACACCTTCTTTGATATTGTCATATCCTCGGGTACAACTCTTATCTACAAAAGATCTCTGGGACCTCAATAATTTGTAAGACCTAGTCATGGGGTTCTTAGACTAAAACCTTTGAGACACGTTGTTCTATAATAAAGTATTCTGTACACGAGTCAATCGGGCACAACTTTTCTAAAATATTAACCCTGTACAATCTATGTTAACACAAGAAAGCTAAAGTGACATATGGTGATGCTCAACATCTAAACTCTCTGTATACAACTACCTACAGACACACACACAGATACCTACAGGTAATACTATGCAACAACACATAAACTACCTGGCCGACAAGATCTTCCACTCTGTACAACAACCAAGAAACCATACAAACACATAATACAACACACCTCTCACGATAATTAAACGCGTTTAGTCAGACCTTGGTTAACCCACCCCAAGCCAGTTTTTTTTTCCTTCATAGACAATGGCGTGATAACGACAGACACTACTCACCTTGTTGAAGATGGTTACACGAAAAATCCCAGACGTGACAGACTCGTCCAAGTAATCCGAACCGCCTGTGTTCTGAGGGCTCCTAGTGGTATACGAAAATGAAGTGCGGTTATACGTCACCCATAAGATCAACTTAACTTTGTCAATAAATATATATAAAATGTATCTAGTGTTTTCTCTTTTATATTTCTATATATGTATAACTAAATAGCGTCTAACTGTTGTAATATTGGCTACCTATCTGTAATATGTACGTAATAAACACATTTTCGTTATATAAAAAGTCACGCGGTTGTAGACTGTATAAACAAACACACCCCCCAACACACATAACAAAACAATTCCACAAACACACAAAAATCCGCCTAACCTAACCCCACCTGCTACATTACAACACCCGTACCTCATCACCGACGTCTCTTCACTCCCACCTCTCAATGCTGGTCCACTCGCCTGCTACACCCCAAAAAATGTACACAGATGCATCCTGACGTCACCACAATCTCCCCTCAACATCTAAAATATCTCTTCTTCCACCTCCAAAACCCTAACCACAATCACACAAAAAATATCACCCCTAACCTAACCCAACCTGGTACATTACACCCATTGGCCTCGTCACCCCCCACCACAAAAAACCTCCACTCGACCCACAACACCACTATTAGCGAACTAATATAGTGCTATATACAAAAGTTATGCTCCTCCTGCAGCGCACTGCACATTTTCCATATATAAAAAGTCATCCCGCCATCTTTGCCCCTGCATCACACCCCGCAGAATTAATATATGTCCTATAAAGAACGTCTTCTTGTTATCTAAAAAATAAACACTAATATATTACTATATAAAAAGTACCATCCACCTCCTCCTACCCTCCTCCTCAATTCCTTATATAAAAAGTCATCCCACCATCTTGTGCCATATAAC
The DNA here is from genome assembly GCA_024509875.1 of Oreohelix idahoensis. Classification (NCBI taxonomy): domain Eukaryota; kingdom Metazoa; phylum Mollusca; class Gastropoda; order Stylommatophora; family Oreohelicidae; genus Oreohelix; species Oreohelix idahoensis. Next base: position 4,943 of record JAMPIV010019235.1, read on the forward strand.
CTCTTCTTGTTATCTCAAGTCCGTCATCTTACCCCTGCACATTTTCCCTATATAAAAAGTCATCCCACCATCTTGCGCCCGCAGCGCACCGCCATTTTTCTCCTTATATAAAAAAGTCACCCCCCACCATCTAACCCTGTAAATCACTCCTGCAGAATTAATATATATCTATAAATAACGTCTTCTTGTTATCTAAAAATCTCAAAGTCTAACTATTATCCTCTTCCTATTATCGTCTTCTTGTTATCTCAATAAACACATATTACTATATACAAAAGTCATCCACTTCTCCTGCTGTTCCACCTCCACACTGCGTATTTCCTTATATAAAAAGTCATGCACCAACGCCTGATGCTCCACCTGCACATTTTCCTTATATAAAAAGTCATGTACCAACGCCTGTTGCTCCACCTGCACATTTTCCTTATATAAAAAGTCACGCGCATCCGCCTCATGTTCCACCTGCACAATGAGTATTTCCTTACATAAAAAGTCATCCCACCATCTTGCGCCATATAACCTGTTCTTGTTATCTCAAGTCCGCCATGTTATATAAAAAGTCATACGCATCCGCCTGATGCTCCACCTGCACAATGAGTATTTCCTTATATAAAAAGTCATCACCCTCCGCCTGATGCTCCACCTGCACAATGAGTATTTTCTTATATAAAAAGTCATCACCCTCCGCCTGATGCTCCACCTGCACACTGAGTATTTCCTTATATAAAAAGTCATGTACCAACACCTGATGCTCCACCTGCGCAATGAGTATTTACTTATATAAAAAGTCATCACCCTCCGTCTGATGCTCCACCTGCACACTGAGTATTTCCTTATATAAAAAGTCATCACCCTCCGCCTGATGCTCCACCTGCACACTGAGTATTTCCTTATATAAAAAGTCACCCCGCCTGATGCTCCACCTGCGCAATGAGTATTTTCTTATATAAAAAGTCATCACGCCTGATGCTCCACCTGCGCAATGAGTAATTCCTTATATAAAAAGTCATCCTGCCTAATGCTCCACCTGCACACTGAGTATTTCCTTATATAAAAAGTCACCCCGCCTGATGCTCCACCTGCGCAATGAGTATTTTCTTATATAAAAAGTCATCCTGCCTAATGCTCCGCCTGCACACTGAGCAAGTCCGCCATCTTGCCCTTGCAGATTGCGCTTATATAAAAGTCACGCGCCTGCAGAATTGTTGCTATATAAAAGTCACGCGTCTGCAGAATGCTAACCAAGTCCGCCATTGTATACTACTATGGTGGCCTCCAGTCTACTATTCCCTACGTGAACCGTTTTAATTCATATTGAAAACACTATCTGAAGCTCAGAGAAATTAAGAGGAATATATAAATAAACAAGAACAAAATTGTTACTCTGTGTGAGAAATGAGCAAAGAACACTAGAAACTACGCTAGATGTAAAGACAATAAAAAAATACATCACGCTACAGTAGATGTAAGGACAATACAAAAATACACTAAACTACATAAGATGTCAAGACAATACGACAATACTAGAAACCACATAAGACTAAAGACAATACGAGAATACTAGAAATCACATAGTATCTAAAGACAATACGGCAATACTAGAAACCACGTACGATGTAAAGTCAATACGACAATACTAGAAACTACATAAGACTAAAGACAATACGACAATACTAGAAACTACATACAATTTAAAGACAATGTGTAGAATAGCATATAAAAGTAGAAAAAAAATTAGAAAACAAAATAATTAATGAACGTAATAACTTTTATCAGAAACATTATTGCTATGTTCGCCTGTGATAAAATGGGAATCGAGGGAGAAAAACGCCATCAATTAAACACGGAAAGAGAATTAGACGTAGAATTAAAGAAAGAGAACTAGACGTAGAATTAAAGGAAGAGATTAAGACAAAGGATGAATCCTGAAAACAATAAAGTACGCTTGACTTCCTTTCCTAAAATCAACCAAGTTCGGTACAAACTACCTTTCCTAAAATCAATCAAGTTCGTTACAAACTACCTTTCCTAAAATCAATCAAGTTCGTTACAAACTACCTTTCCTAAAATCAATCAAGTTCGTTACAAACTACCTTTCGCTACAAACTACCTCTCCTAAAATCAATCAAGTTCGTTACAAACTTCCTTTCCTGAAATCATTCGTACAAAAGAGTTGAGTTACAATGGATCGCGTCTCATTGCAAGATCCCTGACAATGAAGAGGCTGCGCATTTGCAGAGAAAAGTGGAAAGCTACCAGAGAGGCAGAGAGTTTTATCAGAAGAAACTACAGAAACAAATGCGATGCAGAACATCCAAGCCACCAAACAGACGATGCATGTTACCAGCTCAGCAGAAGAGAACAAGTGGTAATTTTCAGACTCCTCACGGGCCACAACATATTTTGATACCATCTATTCAACAAGTTAAAGATAGGAACTACTGATGAGTGTAAGAGTGACACCGGTAAAATGACTGCTGAACATCTGCTTCAAAGATATCCCAACATATGAGGAACATAGAAAACACATACGACTGTCACCAGTACCATTTCTGGACAAACTCTATGGAGATACAAAAAGCCTCAAGCTGACAATGCTTTCTTTGAAGATATTCTTGAAGACGTCTGAAAGAGTGCGAAGAAGAATGAGAAAATGCATGCAAGGAACATACTTCCTATCCTGAAATCATTCAAACCCGGTACATATTTCCCATCCTGAAATCATTCAAGGACAGTACATACGTCCTATTCTGGAATTATTGATGCAAGGTACATACGTCCTATCCTGAAATGATTCAAGCACGGTACTTACTACCTATCCTTAGATCATTCAAGCAAGGTGCATACTATCTATCCTGAAATCAAATAAGACAAGTTGCACGTTCAACTTCAACGTGATCTCTTTCAGTTTCGCTCCTTATATGGAGACATTATTACAGCTGGTCCCACTGCAGGAATCCAGCACCAATCTTTCATATTCACTTACAGCTGTGGTCTCTGTAGCAATCTATTTGACACGATGATGTTGCCAGCCTCAAAGGTACATATTGCCTATGCTGGAATCAATCAAACAAGGTATATACTTCATCTCATCATTATTATTTGCGCTCCTTACAGAGCATAGAACCATCACGGTAGCTGATCCCCTTGCATGAAGCCTGCTTCAAGCATTCACATGCTCTTGCAGCAGTGGTACATGCGGCAATTAGTTTTCCATGTTGAGGTTGCCATACACAACCTCATATGATGCCAGTTTCACATATCGGCAATTGTACATTTTACTTGAACTTAAAAACACTATATATCCTAATTATAACCCTTCAGAGGTTGAATGGGATTTTTCTCATCATAAAGTTAACAAATAAAAACCTCATAATAGTCGCCTTCTACGACATGCATGAGGATGCAGTGGTCCTATTATTTCCTTGTCTCTTCAGAGACCCCCTCCCCCCGGGAACTATTCGGGGGCAAGGTCCATAATACATATCATGGAAAAAATTCAAGCAATGTGCATAATACATATCATGAAAAATATTCATGCAAGGTGCATACTACCTATCGTGAAATTAACCAAATACGATGCACACTTGCTGTCCTGATTTAAACCAAATTGTGTATAAAATCCATGTCTTGGGATCAATGAAATATTGTCCCACAGCAGATAATGCCGTAAGGACGTGAATTGTTAGAGACTTCCCTATACTAGATCCAGCTTCGTAAGGTAAGGTGACCAGTTACCTTTCTCGTTTCTTTAGCCTTCCCTAACTCAAGAGCAGAGTATGGTACCCATTTACAGCTGGTTATACTGGAGCGCGACGCCACCGTGCTTCGAACCCAGTACCTTTGCCGCGAGAGACCAGCGCTCTAACCACTCTGCCAAGTGGACACTCAAGTATCTTATAGACTTCTTTACTGTAAAACTTACCCAGTTGAATGTGGAAGTTAGCATTGTTCGTTGAAACCCATGGATAATCAACTTCAAAAATCGGAGGATCGAATTCAGCAGCAGATTAACAATGACGGAAATGTAGGACAAACCAATAAGCAGAAGACTTGAAAGAAGCTACATTTGTTTGTTTTGTTTTTTTAAATTTAAAAAAAGTTAAATGTAAAATATGCGGCTTACAACTACAGAGAACAGCGAAAGTGCGGTATATTTCCGGTCAACACTAAATTGTGGTGCTCGCGTTTCTTAGTGCAATATTTTTGTTATCTGCAACATTATCGTCTTCATCATCATTACAAAGTAGTCTTTAAGCTAACAACTCAGACACTGACAATAACAGATAAAGGTAGTCCCTTTGTAAATACTGCTGTAGAGCGGTGAAATGTTACAGACTACACTACACTACAGGGGGTTGGTTGAGAAATCACTTCCTATTTTTAAAATAATTCTTCATTCCTATCCAACAAATTTATATGAAGCAAACGTCAAAATAAATATAATTAACTACCATTTTATGACAGAAAATGCTATGTGATGCGTGACGCCATACGATGATGGATGGTATCCGCATGTCTGGTTTTGTGTAGTGTGCAGATGTGTTCAGACAAACAATGTTCATACAAAAATAACAGGGCAATCCACATAGGACGTCAGTAAACTCACGACGTATAAAGTCAATGATTCTTGTAACAGCCGTTGACGTTTTTCTTCATTATTTATTGTGGACGCCACAGTGACAAAATGGTTACGCGAATATGTAGGCACATCAAACAGTCATTATCACAGCAACATTCAATACAGCAATAGACGGTAGACAGCATTACAATGATGATGAGTCAGATGCATGTTATATTTCATAGTGCTGTAAATGTAGTCAGGTGAAAAACTCCATCCTTTTCTATAACAGCCAGGAGATAACCAGATGTATGAGATCAGTTCACTCTCCTTAGTCTGACTTCAGCAAGACAGACACGTCTGCCGAAGTATAAATAATGTCCTCACATAAAAATATATCCTCTAGATAATAAAGGTTTTCCAAACCTAGTTCATTTAACAAAGTAGCAAGTAATGGTCCTTGGTACATGCATCAACCGATGCAGTACAATGCAGCGACATGTGAGCTGGGAAAAAACATCTCGTGACGACGACTTTCGAAGACAGGCTATGAATCGAAATCGCTCACGACACAAAATCGATAGAGTTAATGAAAAAAAGTCAATTTACCTTGCTTTCAAGAAATACACAGAAATATCACGCCTCCCGACATGTGGGAAACACTAGAGGTATTATCTCGAATAAACGAAATATCCATTAAGAGGACTACACATCCCTGACAGAACAAAAAATAGCGGAGATCCCCTCTTCAACGATGCATCTCTTTCGCCATTCAAATCGCAACGAAACAAGTCCACTATCGGAGGACTACACATCCATTTGGGCGCGGAAACGACGTTTCCACAGTTTGGATTTCGCCGACCAAAAACAAGACCAGTCATGCGCACGAGGCGGTCCCAGCGCAAAAGACCAAGACAGCTCATGCGCTCAAACTTAACTGCATTCAATACCAACGCGTCAAAAGGGGGACAAATGCTTACCAACCGAGAAACAAAAGTTACCGAGAAAAGTGACTATCAATTTCAAGCAGTTGTTGCCCTTGCGTTATAAAATAGATATTGAAATAAAACGATGTTGCGAGAATTTATCACGCAACATATCACCACCTCCTCCCGATAAAAAAAAATGTGGAACATATTTTTTTTTCAATATCAAAGAGCATGCGATAAGCGGCTCAAAACGCACGAATTATGCGCTGATAATTAACTAAATTGCCTAACATGAGGCTAATTATAGAGTGTCTGGTGAGGATATACCTCAACAGAAAAAATAAATATGTCTCAAAAAATATTCACATCGGGGAGGTGTCACCAACACACATCACGTTAGCATGTAAACACAATATACGTATGCAAGTTACTATAATCATCATTAAACAGCATACTCTAATATTGTCTTTAAAAATGGATGTACAAATCTGATGAGAAAATTTAAATAGTAGATTCTTTGACATGTAATGACATAAGTACATAGTAAAGTTAAACTACATGACGATCCAGGACATATGCTCTGGTATTCCGAGGGTAAGTACACAATCTAGAACTCGTCATGCTTGATACTAGTAAGGTACAATACATTATTAATAATTGTGGCTGTTTAGTAAACTAACGGCCCTTATATTAACTACTCAGTCCTCCTCTATCATCTTAAAAAACGAACAGAAGAAGATGACAACAAAGCACGATAGTGTGCACATATAAAGTAAGTACAGATGTGCTAATCTATTGTAGAAATATAGGTGTGTTATGACTCTGTAATATATGGAAATATAGGACAGAAGTATTAGTTGGAGTCATGTGGGCATCTAGACAAAATGTCAGCCATCACATTATCCGCACCACGGATAGCTCGTACCGTGAAGTGAAAAGGTTGAAGAGCTATAGCATATCGAGTGGATCTCGAACTCTTCAAATTCTTAGTCTGAATAGCTGTAAGAGCTTTCTGACAGTCTCTAGAATGAAATGTGCGCCCAGGAGGAATCTTTGTAGCTTTAGAATTGACCAAACCATCGCTAACAACTCACGGTCTAAAACCGAGTAGTTCCTCTCTGCCGCATTTAGTTTTTTCTAGAAATGTACATAACAGGATGCAGAGTATTTGCATATTCTTGCATCAGTGCTGCTCCAATCCCAGTGGATGAAGCATCACTCCGAAGAACAAAAGTCCTATCAAGAGTAGGTAATCTTAAGATGGGGAGAGAGAAGAAAATATATTCTTGATTTGGTCTAGTGAAGATTGGCATTCTTCAGACCAACGGACCAGATTAGGCGAACCTTTCTTCAACAATGTTGAGAGAGGTGCCATGATCGAAGATAAATTTGGAATAAATCTCCCATAAAATTGAATTAAACCTAAGAGACTCCTAACTTGTTTCTTCGTTTTAGGAACAGAGATGTTCAGTATTTGGAAGTATTGTGGTCTTCTGTCTTCAAGAGACCATGACCAACACGATGACCCAGGAAAGAGATTTCACCAAAACCAACAAAAGCTTTAGAAGGTTTCGCTGTCAAATTATTCTCACGTAGAGTGGACAGTAAGTCATATAACCCTAAATAGTGATCTTCCCAGGTATCACTGAAGAGACAGATGTCATCTAAGTATGCGATGACATCCGAACGATGTGACAGAATTCGACGCATCATGCGAACGAAAGTGGCAGGGGCGTTCATGAGACCAAAAGGCATAACATTCCATTGAAATAGACCCCTAGGTGTAGAAAAAGCAGTAAGAGGTTTGGCATGCTCTGCTAAAGGCACTTGCCAATAACCTTTAGACAAGTCAAGTTTAGTGAAGAATCTAGAATTAGAAAGTCTAATCAGTAGATCTTCTAACAAAGGCATCGGTTCAGCGTCGAACTTTGTGACCTGATTCAATTTGCGATAATCAACGCAAATTCGTATGTTCTTATCCTCCTTCCGGACAATAACCATGGAAGAAGAATATGGTGAAGTCGATGGTTCAATTATATTTAATTGAATCATTTCATCCAATTCCTTTTCCACTTGCGACTGAAAGTGTATAGGAATAGGATACGGCCTAACCCTAATTGGATTATTGTCGGTAAGAATTATGTCATGTTCTATGACATCTGTGTGTCCAGGAATGTCAGTGAGAACATCCTGAAATGTTTGTAACATCGACGAGACTTGTCGATGTTCGTCACCAGAAAGATTAGGAGAAACAGAAACGTTTTTTCCAAGATTCCGTGGAATGTAATGGAACCACTGGAAGGGGAAGGTTGACATCAGAGAAGGTAGCTTCCTCATCCTGAATGACAGACAGGGATGAATAATGACCGTGAGGTGCAGGAGCATCATCCGTTGCCTGGAAAATAGGCAGCAAATAGTCCGGACGTTCGTGAAATTCCGAAAGCATGTTTTGGTGGAAAGTTTTTATGCTTTCCATCAATATCGACCACATAGTCAACATCGGAAATCCGAGAGACTATTGCATACGGACCTTTCCATGCAATAAGAAGTCTATTTTCCCTACTGGGGAGTAGGACGAATGCTTTGTCACCTGGACAAAGTTGTCGTAGACATCTATTCTTGTTAGCAAACTGCCTTGCCTTCTCTTTAGCAATTTCTGATGAAGCAGTTGCTAGCTTACATGCCTCAATGATCTTTTGTCTAAGAGCAATGACATACTCATATGAGGATTGAGTTTCATCGCTAATATCATCGGCAGTGATGAGATCGTGTAATAAAGACATAGGGCCGCGTGGACGCGCGCCAAAGACAAGTTCGAAGGGAGAAAATCCTGTGTGTTCATTAGGGACTTCTCTATAGGCAAAGAGAGCCGCGGGTAAAACCCTGTCCCAATCTTGAGGATGATCTTCAGTTATCTTACCAAGCAAAGTCTTGAGCGTTCTATTCAGACGCTCAACTAACCCATTAGACATAGGATGGTAGATACTACTGAGAGATCGTTCAATATGTAAGGTAGACATTACCTGTGACATAGTGTCAGATATGAGTTGAGTGCCATGGTCTGACAATATTTCTCTGGGGAACCCCAAGCGAGAAAATATCAACCAAAGAGCATCTGCGATATCTGTAGTAGATATGCTCTTAAGAGGAATAGCCTCTGGCCAACGTGTGCACATATCGACACATGTAAGGATAAACTGATGTCCTCTGGCCGACTTGACCTTAAAAGGGCCAATAATATCTATGGCCATTTTCTGAAACGGCCGAATAGGAATGTCAGCAGCCTGGATAGGCGCAGCATGTCGTGGTCCTCTAGATTTGACCTCCTGACATACCTTGCATGATCGGCAGTAAATACGAATGTCCTTATTGACAAAAGGCCAAAAGAAAGCCGCAAGGACTCTCGACTTCGTACGGGCAAAACCCATATGTCCAGCACATTGCGAGTCATGAGCATGTTGTAATATTTGCACTCTCATGCTCTTGGGAACAAGAATTTGCGAATGTGCCGACGTAGTCGAATCTTGTACCATACGTACAAGTACGCCGTTTCTCATTGCAATCCAAGATTTTTCTATTTGTATCCTGATTCGGATCACCTTTCTTCGCAAGAACGAAGAATTTTTTTAAAGAAGGATCTTCTTCTTGCAATTTTATGAAAGAGTCACGAGTAATTACTAAGTGACTATCTTGGCTATCAACTTCATTATCACTATTCAGTGAAGTTTCGGGTGTTTGTAGAGCTTGTGCTCTTGTAACTACTGCATTTGTAGCTTGCATGTTATTATCTTCCCAAGCAGCAATCTGCTGTGGGGTACACTCCCTAACTCCGTGAATACGACCAATAATAAGGTCCGCAATAGGATTAGGTAAGAGACAAGCATGCACATCTCCAGTAAAGAAAGGAGTGGCAATGCGAATTACAGCAGTAGGATATTTTTCTAGAGTGCCGCCAAATGTGACACATTTAATAACCCTTCCTGTAGCACAAGATGGATCTACAAGCGATTGTCTAACACCAATAGTGGTGCATCCGGAATCGAAAAGTAGTGAGACCGGAGTATCATTAACAAGACCCTTATGTAGAATTAAAGAACCCCTCCCGTCATGCGCAACAGCAGCAGGAAGAGCGGGAAGTGGGTGACCACAACTCAAAGTAGTTATGGTACCCGGTTCGAATAAAGTACTGCATTGGGGGCATTTGTTTGCTCTCTCAAAGTCAAAAGCAGAACCAGTGACAGCGTCAAAGTTTTTACTATCAACAACATGATTACAGGCTCCCTCAGTTTCCTGTTGTACAGCATTAGCCTGCTGATATCTCTTTTTTTTTGTGTTGAGATCTACCCCGACTATTATTACCTCTGAAGTTATCAGAGTTATTATTATCTCTGCAGTTATTATTGTCTCTATTGTAATTGTTATCCTGGTTCGAATTCCAGTTTCCACGATTACTATCATGTTCACATTGATGCGAACATCTATTTGTTTGGTTCTGAGGTCTTCGGCAGGAATAACCTCTATTACCATATCCTCTTTTGAAATGCTTATAATTATTAGGGTGATAGTAACGAGTACTATCAGGTTGTCTCCAATTCTTCGAAGAAGAATCACCATGAAATTGATTTCCATGATTTTGACAGAAATTACCGCTACTCTCTTTCTATCAAAATTTTGTTGGAATCTACGAGCAAAGTTTTGGCCATACGGAGCTGCCGAAGCAACTGGTAAACCTTCTTTCACCTTAGAGTTACCCATGGTTATGTGTGTGGGTGCGCAGTTACGTATTGGCAACAGAAATCTTCCATTTCTTTTATTGTTTTAGGTTTACGTTCATGAAGGAAAGCAAGGAAAGACTCATTGACAGACGACATGACTTTGTCTCTAAGTATTAAGTCCATAAGTCCTTCATAAGTTTTTTTCCGTCTTAGATAGTTCAACCCATCGTGAGAAAGTAATGCGTATTCTTGCAATAAACTCGGAGAATTCAACTCCATTTTCAGGTAACATGTTTTTAAATTGTAGACGATAGCCGTCTTCGTTAAGCTGATATTTCTTTAACAAAGCGGCCCTGACAACCTCATAATTGTTCTTGTCAGGTTCATGCACCATATTTAATATACTTAGAGCTTTACCTGTCAGTATCCCTGATAACTGATAAACATATTTTGCTTTGTCTATGTTATGAGCTGTACATGCTTGTTCAAATCTGTCCAGATAGAACATTATGTCATCACTGGAAGGACTAAATGTTGGTAACTTCATCTTAAAAGTATCATTATTAGCCTTACCAGAAGATGAACCCTTGTTTGAATCATTACCATTACTCATGCTCGTCAATTTCAATTTTTTCCAACTCTAAAGCTAAGACCTTTTCTTCATGTTCCATTTTTGCTTTCCTCTCATCAGACTCTCTTTGTAACTTCCTTTCTTCAGCTTGAGCCTCTTTTTGAAGTCTTTCATTTTCAGCTTCTTTTTCAAGTCTTTTATTTTCAGCCTCTTTTTCAAGTCTTTTATTTTCAGCTTCTTTTTCAAGTCTTTTATTCTCAGCCTCTAGCTGTAGCTTTCTTTCCTCAGCTTCTGATTCCCTTTTTTGTTTTTCCATTTCCATTTGGAATCTCTTTTCATCCACCTGCATCTGCAGTTTCTTTTGTTCAGCTTGCATCTGCAGTTTCTTTTGTTCAGCTTCCATTGCTTTATCATATCGAGCAGTTGCAAATTCTTCTAACTTATCACCAGTCTTCCCAAGCAATTTACCCTGCTCAATAAAGTGCTCAAATGTAGACATGTTGTCTAACATATGAGTCCAAAACCTGAAATAATTAACTAATTTATTTCAAACCTAAGTGTAACAAGTCTTAATTAAGCACTTGTATATTCACATCACATTATATTATCCCAGTCTCTGTGGGAAACAAGTCTCCAATCAAAGAACTTGTATATGAAATATCAACACTCAATTCTTGATCATAAGTGCACTTCTCATTCAATAGTGCACGACACTATTCATCATTCATTTATCATCAGTGTAGTAGTAGTAACAGTGCATTAGCATAGCCCATTAACTAATTACTATAACTGTAAACAATGACTATGTAAACACATGCAGAATGTAAACATTGAAAATGTAAACAATGCAAACAATGTAAACAATAACAATGTAAACAATAACAAAGATCAGCAACAATACAAAAACGTTCGCAGAAATCAAGTAAAATAAAAGCAGAAATTAATGAAATATCACAAAAAATGTGACGATATCTGCGCTATAATTAAACAAAATACATGACACCACAGTGTATAAACAAAAATGTTGTATGAAACTAAATTATAGACAAGAGTAGGCTAACAAATACAAAAAAATCAAAACAAAACTAAAGAATGCGAAATAATAACGAAAACAATATTAAAACATGTCATCACAGCTAACATAAATAGCAACAGAAGTCGCTTAGCAAATTCCAGTATCGGAAATTTGCAAACCCTACAGAAAACGCTCACAATAGACGACCTCTATGACGTGGCATAATCTAACGGAGACACCACCCAACCGAGAACCCGCTGAAATATAAACATATAAATATACAAATAACATATAGACATATAACATATAGAATGAGATGATACACAGAAGACTCAGCAGAAGTATAAGGGCACAGTTTACATACAAACAGGCCACTTAACTTATAGGCTTCCAATCGTAGAACAGCAGAAAAAACGGATGTCAATCAACGTCCTAAAGAGCGAAGCTCCAACGATGATGGCACATCTGAACTGCTTCCACTGCTAACACGATGGTACAAGAGCTTCTGAAATACTGTGTGTTGAGTTGTTTCGGCACTTGACCTTCTAATCCAAAAGTAAGTTGATGGAAATCGGTACTTGGCCTTCTTCAGAAAACAACCCGTTTCAACCGGCACTTGACCTTCACAAAAAAACGACAGCACTGGAACCTTGACAGCAGCAACTTGCTTGACTTGCGTAAAAGATAACAGCAGTCCGAGTTATCCGGCAACATGTAACAACGCCGGGTACTGTCAAATTCTTGTTTCCGTCAAAAAGTTGAAATTTTGACTTTTACCGGGCAACGCCGAGTACTTTGAAAATTTTGAAGATGTTGACTGTATTGAAGAATGTTAATTTCTTGAAGGATGCTGATGAATTCTTGTTGAAAATGAAGTGGGTAAGGGACCCCGTGTTTTGCTGGTACCAGAATCAAACCAGCTTATGGCCACCAAATGATGCGTGATGCCATATGATGATGGATGGTATCCGCATGTCTGGTTTTGTGTAGTGTGCAGATGTGTTCAGTCAAACAATGTTCATACAAAAATAACAGGGCAATCCACATAGGACGTCAGTAAACTCACGACGTATAAAGTCAATGATTCTTGTAACAGCCGTTGACGTTTTTCTTCATTATTTATTGTGGACGCCACAGTGACAAAATGGTTACGCGAATATGTAGGCACATCAAACAGTCATTATCACAGCAACATTCAATACAGCAATAGACGGTAGACAGCATTACAATGATGAGTCAGATGCATGTTATATTTCATAGTGCTGTAAATGTAGTCAGTGAAAAACTCCATCCTTTTCTATAACAGCCAGGAGATAACCAGATGTATGAGATCAGTTCACTCTCCTTAGTCTGACTTCAGCAAGACAGACACGTCTGCCGAAGTATAAATAATGTCCTCAAAAATATCCTCTAGATAATAAAGGTTTTCCAAACCTAGTTCATTTAACAAAGTAGCAAGTAATGGTCCTTGGGACATGCATCAACCGATGCAGTACAATACAGCGACATGTGAGCTGGGAAAACATCTCGTGACGACGACTTTCGAAGACAGGCTATGAATCGAAATCGCTCACGACCCAAAATCGATAGAGTTAATGAAAAAGTCAATTTACCTTGCCTTCAGGAAATACACAGAAATATCACGCCTCCCGACATGTGGGAAACACTAGAGGTATTATCTCGAATAAACGAAATATCCATTAAGAGGACTACACATCCCTGACAGAACAAAAAATAGCGGAGATCCCCTCTTCAACGAGGCATCTCTTTCGCCATTCAAATCGCTCACTCCACTAGTGGTGGGCGGAAACCGATCGACCAAAAAACAAGACCAGTCATGCGCAGTCCAGCGCAAAAAGACCACAGCTCAAAACTTAACTGCATTCAATACCAACGCGGGAAGACAAATGCTTACCGAGAAAAGTGACTATAAATTTCAAGCAGTTGTTGCCCTTGCGTTATAAAATAGATATTGTAATAAAACGATGTTGCGAGAAGTACTTTTAGTATTGCCACCATCTCTGCAGTGAAAATGGATGTATTTTCCGTGATACTATACTCTATTGCCATTTTCCATATTGGGATATAAATTCCTATCCCCAATTTGCCATCCTCTCCCTTGGATCCATCTGTGCAAACAGTAATGCTGTCCTTTGATATTTGTTTCAACAATTCATGCACTTAGAAACTTACGAGAATGCAGTAGACATGATATGGCGAGATGAGCTATTTCTGGCTACTACATTCTTAAATTCCAGAGGATGTTCAGTCTTAATAGCTTGAATACCTTCACTTGTTGGTATAGCGGGAAATGAAAAAGGCAGATAAAGAAGCCAAGAAAGGTAGATCTGATAAAAATCCAATAAATGCAGGGATGGGTAAATCAGACTAAGAGCTTAATTAAAGATTTAATAACAGATGAATGGAAAGCAGAGTGGGATAAAAATCTGAAAGGAAGACATGCATATAAGATGTTCAAGGCTCCAACAAGAAAATGTCAGATATCTAGGGAATTGAAAATTCCCAGTAATAAGAAACTTCTCAGACTACAGCTGGGAAAAGGCTTTTTTCAGAATAGAAGAGCCTTACTGTGCAGGATGTCTTCGAGACAATAGTATAGAGCATTTCTTATTAAAATGTAACAGGTACGAACAAATGAGAATACCAATATTAGATTATTTGCAGGCCTCAAATTTACCTATAAATATAGAAGAAATGTTGAGAATAGACACACCTAGGGAACCGTATAATATAGTCAAAAAATATTTAACACAAACAAAGGTTAATGTATAGTAATTGGAGAGGTGAAGGTCTGATGCTGTTCTTACAAAACATATGACTTCTGACACGTGAAAGTCAATTAAATATCTGTTAAAGTCAATTATATAACTGGAAACACCAGGCCTTTACACTGTGACATGAAAATTGAGCAACCCTGATCGAGCCACTTTAATCGCATCGGCACCCCTAACTCTTGTTCAATGTAATCGCTCAACGTGGGTTCTCACAGACTTCCTAATTAGCATGCAAGGGTTATCGCGCATACAGCCATGCATTTCGCCATCTGTCTTATTTTCTAGTTTAGCTACGCCTACCTGTCTTTGTTTCAAGCACTATTGATACAGCTATTCATATCTCTTACTGTCTTTCTTTCAAAAAAAGGGGAAGGGCAAGGGGGTTTGGTGTCTGTCAGGTACGTAATTTCGTCAGCGACTTGTCCCTGAAAACGGGGGGAGGGGGCCGAGGCAACGGGGTTTGTAGTCACTAAGATATAACGGGTCGTAAGCACAGAATGCAGAAAGGGCGTTAACCATTTTACCGACTTTATTCCTCCTTGTTCGTGTTCCAGGGGACGTAAATGCTCACCAAGAAGACGGGATCTAAAGGCGCCGCTCGTCCGAGAACGGAATCTGCGGTCGGCAAAGGCGCGAGAAATAGCCTTCATTCGCTATTCGACAGCAGAAATCCCCCAGAAACGGGCAGAGGTGAAAAATCTCACATGTAGCTAACGATTTTCATCCATTTAATATATATAGCAATCTCTTAAAACTAAGATCAGTAGCGCCAGAGATTTTGAAGAAAGTACCTAGCTCGCATATGAGAGCCATACTACCATTTTAGACTTCCTTATATACGTGGAGATTAATCCTTTTTTTCTGTGCTACGGTAATAATATATTAGAGTTTTGAATTATCTAATTGTTAAAGTGTTTCCATTATATTTCACTAGGTTTTTTGGTCTGTGTTAATTAAATAACGTATAGCAAAATTTACCAGCTATAAACGTAAAATTAACTACTCGCTATTTCCTCAGTAAGGGATGCTTTAATTTAATTAATAGACGCTAGGCGGTGGATAATTTAGAGAACGCAATTTAATTTCTATTTCCATCTGGTGTAAATTTTAAGTGACTAGTGTTCATATCTCATGTTAGGAATGACGAGATTAGCTAGACACTTGTGGGGTTTAAATTTAATTTAATAACGGAGTGCTTAACAAGTCATACCTAAATGTGTGTTAGATTCAGATATTGATAATATTGTTAAAGCGTTTATATTTTTCTTCCTATTTAATCCAGGCTGATCAAACCTTGCGATCCAGCGTTTTTATGATCTGATGTTCCTATCAGCATCCAAATATATATTGTTATGACCATCTTCATGTTGTGACCCCTGCGCGGTCCACCTTCTCAAATTATGACGAGAAGCCAAATCAAGAAAACAAACAATAGATAAAATTTAACTGGTACGGAACATTCCCAGAATACAACTTTTTTCATATCATAATATATTATCAGTCTGCTGAAGCAGAAAGTCAGTACTTTTCATCTGACCCTGGACAGGAGTTTTTTTCATCGGATTTATTCAAGAGAACTCACTGTTCATACACGACTCTCACCTCAACGAACAGCAGATTATTATCATTTAACATTCTTTTCCCATCACGTCACCGAGTGTTATAGCCACCTGAGACTAGACCACCCTGGAACAATATTTTACCATATTAATTCCCAGGACAGTGCCACTACAATAGAAACACTTAGCCAAAGCAAATACCTGCAGTGAAAAGAAATAATATCCAAGCACAAATACTCACGCATCAATTGCAGCGATTCCCCGAAAAATAGCAGTCAGCTCATCGGATAGTCTGGGACTGCACTTGACCCTGAATATGACTGATTAGTTTTTAATAACTGCTAGTGTTTAAATTCCGAGGAATGTATGCAGCGTCAACATTTGGTAAGCATATCTGAGAGTGGGCCACTGGAAATATCTTGTGAAAGCTTCCTTAAGGTAGAAGTGTCATTAATCTTTTATCTACATCTCTGCCAAGAGTAATCTTGCGCGCAGGTAGATACCTTGGAAGCCAATATTAGGTACTCTTGAGTTTTGGTCAATGTTGGACCACTACTGCAAAGCAGGGGAGGCAATCCGTGACATGTCTGGACATGTGTGCGACAAACACCATCTTCAAGATGGGCATACCTGTCTGACCGGATTAATTACATAGACGGTCGACAAATCCTATCACATTTGTCGTATCATTACCGACACGGGGTGATAAAATTATAATCCGCCGGCTTGTCTAATAGCCGTGAAGTGACAGAGAAAATGTATAAACATCGATGAAAAGGAAGAGGAAAATGTAGGAGCATAAAAGATGCCAAATAATAGGACGAGGAGTGTGAGGAAAAAGGGTCGGAAAAATACACGCACAAACGTATCGTCACACCAGTGCTACGGAATTCGTGCACTGTGCTGAGATCCTCCTTGTGTGATCTAAGAGAGGAGATCGGAACACTGATGGAGTTGTCCGTGTGCATGGAAGATGGTCCTTAAAAACCGAAACCAAAACCATACAACGGGAATTGATTTAAAAAAGGTCCCACACAACCTAAAACCGCCACTGACGACATGTAATACGTGTTACTAATCTAGTTTCAGTACACTGGGCTGTTTCCGTTGTCCTCCTAATTGAGAATGGAGCTACAACTGAATCTTGTCCACCTGCAGGAAGCCTGCACTAAACATTCACACGCTCTTGCACTGAGGTTTCTATGGCAACTTGTTTCCAGCAACATGCGCAAACTCAGTTTAGTCGCCTCGTACGACATGCATAAGGATCCGTAGTCCTATTCCGTGTACTACATGTGCTAAAGTAATTTACTAAGTTCTAGACAGCTATTTTTAATCTTTTTCACAAAATATGTATTTTTAACGACATCTCTTGATCACCTCTTGGCTAGATGGCCATCCAACACGTGGCATCGCACCACCCCGCCAGTTAGCAGGTCTGGTGTGCTATACCAATGTTGAGCTTGCTGAGCTGATGAAGCCCTCTGGGTTCACAAGAAAACCATGGTATACCAAATAATAAAGAGTAAGAGAGTGAAAACTTGTGATCGCTATGGATCGCTACATACACACAAACAAACAACACAATCTCTGCCCTCTTAAACTGCGGGACCTTTAACGGGGAAGGGGGAAAGATTGCGTCTTGTCCACCTGTTTTATAAAGACGCGTAGGACGAAGGGGAAGATAATCTGACATATCACGTACTTCAGTAAACAGCATTATCTTTCTTGATATTAAAGGGAGCTACATCTTTCATACGAGTAGATATGTTTAACGTTTTCCAGAGTGCTGCTGTTTTGATTTAGGAATATTTGTCAACGAGAGCTGATAACACGGAAATAAGGTGAAATGTTTACATGATGGGGTCATGGATCTGGGTAGATAAGAAGCCAAGGAACGTGATAATTTTGCATCATTTCATTGCAGGGTGATAAAGCATCAGCGTCATAAATACTTATTTACCCAGCAACACCAGAAAGATAACGACTTTCACAAATCGGTCATTCATTCATTCATTCCTTCATTCATTCATTCATTCACTCCCTAGTTCATTCATTCATTCATTCACTCCCTAGTTCATTCATTCATTCATTCATTCATTCATTCATTCATTCACTCCCTAGTTCATTCATTCATTCACTCCCTAGTTCATTCATTCATTCACTCCCTAGTTCATTCATTCATTCATTCACTCACTCCCTAGTTCAATCATTCATTCATTCCCTCCCTAGTTCATTCATTCATTCATTCATTCACTCCCTAGTTCATTCATTCATTCACTCCCTAGTTCATTCATTCATTCACTCCCTAGTTCATTCAATCATTCATTCATTCATTCATTTACCCATTCATTCATTCATTCACTCCCTAGTTCATTCATTCATTCATTCACTCCCTAGTTCATTCATTCATTCATTCATTCACTCTCTAGTTCATTCATTCATTCATTCACTCCCTAGTTCATTCATTCATTCATTCATTCATTCATTCACTCCCTAGTTCATTCATTCATTCATTCACTCCCTAGTTCATTCATTCATTCATTCACTCCCTAGTTCATTCATTCTTTTATTCATTCATTCACTCCCTAGTTCATTCATTCATTCACTCCCTAGTTCATTCATTTGTTCATTCACTCATTTATCCATTCATTCATTCATTCACTCCCTAGTTCATTCCTTCCTTCATTCATTCATTCATTCACTCCCTAGTTCATTCATTCAATCGTTCATTCACTCATTTACCCATTCATTCATTCATTCATTCACTCCCTAGTTCATTCATTCATTCACTCCCTAGTTCATTCACTCATTCATTCGTTCATTCACTCATTTACCCATTCATTCATTCATTCATTCACTCCCTAGTTCATTCATTCGTTCATTCACTCATTTACCCATTCATTCATTCATTCATTCACTCCCTAGTTCATTCATTCATTCACTCCCTAGTTCATTCATTCATTCATTCACTCCCTAGTTCATTCATTCATTCATTCACTCCCTAGTTCATTCATTCATTCATTCGCTCCCTAGTTCATTCATTCATTCATTCACTCCCTAGTTCATTCATTCATTCACTCCCTAGTTCATTCATTCATTCATTCGCTCCCTAGTTCATTCATTCATTCACTCCCTAGTTCATTCATTCATTCGTTCATTCACTCATTTACCCATTCATTCATTCATTCACTCCCTAGTTCATTCATTCATTCATTCACTCCCTAGTTCATTCATTCATTCGTTCATTCACTCATTTACTCATTCATTTATTTATTCATTCATTCATTCACTCCCTAGTTCATTCATTCATTCATTCACTCCCTAGTTCATTCATTCATTCATTCGTTCATTCACTCATTTACCCATTCATTCATTCAATCATTCATTCACCCACTCACTCACTGATTCATTCAACCATTCACTCGCTCATTCATGCATTCATTCATTCACTCATTCATTCATTCATTCACTCCCTAGTTCATTCATTCATTCATTCATTCACTCCCTAGTTCATTCATTCATTCACTCCCTAGTTCATTCATTCATTCATTCGTTCATTCACTCATTTACCCATTCATTCATTCATTCACTCCCTAGTTCATTCATTCGTTCATTCACTCATTTACCCATTCATTCATTCATTCATTCACTCCCTAGTTCATTCATACATTCATTCATTCATTCATTCACTCCCTAGTTCATTCATTCCTTCCCTAGTTCATTCATTCATTCATTCACTCATTTACCCATTCATTCATTCATTCATTCATTTACTCCCTAGTTCATTCATTCATTCATTCATTCACTCCCTAGTTCATTCATTCATTCGTTCATTCACTCATTTACCCATTCATTCATTCATTCACTCCCTAGTTCATTCATTCATTCATTCATTCACTCCCTAGTTCATTCATTCATTCATTCTTTCATTCACTCATTTACCCATTCATTCATTCATTCACTCCCTAGTTCATTCATTCATTCACTCCCTAGTTCATTCATTCATTCATTCCTACGTTCATTCACTCATTTACCCATTCATTCATTTATTCATTCATTCATTCATTCATTCACTCCCTAGTTCATTCATTCATTCATTCGTTCATTCACTCATTTACCCATTCATTCATTCATTCAATCATTCATTCACCCACTCACTCACTGATTCATTCACACATTCACTCGCTCATTCATTCATTCATTCATTCATTCATTCATTCAATCACTCACTCACTTATTCACTGATTCATTAATTCAGTCATACTATGTACTTCTATCATAGAATATTATATTTCCAATTGTAACTTCTTCTTTGATCCGTAGCCGCCTACTGTCAAAGCAGTCAGTGGCCATCACGCCTGGTGGCGTCTTGTAGGGTACCAACAAACTGCTTCCACTTTGCTCGGTCGGCTGCCATCCATCGTACAGTGCTCCAGCTCTGTTTCATTCTTTGCATTTCGACCTCTACAGTTCTCCACTCGTTGATTTTGGTCGACCTCTCTTCCGCTTTCCTTCAGGGTCCGTAGCATAACTGTTCTTGTAATGGCATCAGGGTCTCTTCTGAGAACGTGTCCAACCCCTCCAGCGTCTGCTAACTATGATGGTGTGCATGTACTCTTGGTTGCACCGAGTAAGCAGTTCTTGATTGGTGATAGTATCCGGCCAAATGATTCGGAGAATTTCTCTGAGGAAGATTTTGGGAAAAGAGGACAATTTCGACATTTCCTTCTCTGTTAGTCTCCAGCGTTCCGCACCATAGAGAAGCACAAAAAGTACACAGCTCTCATATAATCTTATGGTTTTATCAATGCTGTCTGCTTGAAGCAATTGTGAAAGTAACCATTATCTTGTATATAAATTATTGTCCTGAGTTCCATAGCCCGTTGCAGTTGCTCCATAGCCCACACGTTGCCCTTTCCGCCGTTTCACCGAGCCTCTTAAATACCTTCGTTCTTGATTGTCCTTTCAGACCCAACAGTTTTAGTAGATCATACACTGAGGCAACCACAAGACCTCTTGCACCTATCTCAACAGCTATGACTTTTACTGTGAACCAGCGTTGCCACTCCTAGGTGGATTCACCTAGATCTAATTTTTTTTTTGTGGATCCTGTCAAGGTGTCATTTTTCTTCATTACTAAAAGAACGCCACCTAAATTTCACTCAAAATAGCTCAAGTCGCCGATATCTAGGGTTTTTTTCCTTCAAAATTCAGGGTGACAACGCTAGTGTTGCATCGTGTCTCAAGTCCATGGCCAATATTATACTCAGCCAATTTGAACGAGATTACATTACTCAATATTTTCGGACCATTGAGCGTACAAAAAAACCAAAACAAAACAAAAACAAAAGAAAAGTGTTAATCCTCAGCAGATAAAGTATACTTGACCAATATAAATATTTTAAAAATGTATGTGCATAAGTGTAACAGTTTTCATATCTTGGACTAACAATAACAGAAATTGACAGATGTGAAACAGATGTGACGAAGAGATCTATACTGACCATAATTACCTTCAACAGCATGACAAAGATGTAATAACAAACTATTTAAACATTTCAGTCCTCATGCTTTATACGTACTTTTTTTATTACTATAAGGTGCCAACATGCGGATATAGAAGTATGGGGCACATTTCATTAAAATTGAAGAAAACAAAGGTGACGAAAAAAATAACTTGATAAATGGAAATCTGGTGACAGAGATTGAAAGTAGACAAAGAAAATATGTTGGACACATAAAAAACCAGTTCTCTTTTTTACAGCCGTAATAGAGAGGAAATTCAAAGGCAAAAGGATTAACAGTGTTTTTATGTTAGTAGATAACATCAAGAAATGGACACGAAAGATCTTATGGGAGTACACCAGCAATATTGCAAGAGACGAAACAGGTTAGAGCAGGGTTTCTCAACCAGGGTTATACTGAACTCTAGGGTTCCACGAGCGGTCGCTAGGGTTTCCGTGTGAGATCATGATTTAAAAAATAATAATAACACATGTTTTTTTTTTAAACTTTGCACGCCGGGCAAGGTTAGCGCTTGCAGTAGTGAGCAGTGATCGAGCAGTCCCTTACAGCAGTGCGCAATAGGACTGTGTTCACTCTTGCATATACCATATTTTATTAGCATCTAGTAGAGTAGAAATTATGATACGACTTTTAGGTTTACTTGGATAAGGTTTCAAAAAAAATCAAGTAGGAAATTAAAAACATGGACCAAAAAAAAAAACTGAAGTTTTTTCTTTCACTATTTTAAATACTGTCACTTTTGTTTGTGATCGTTAGTTTGTTGTTTGGAATTCTCTGTAGCTACGTTGTCGTTTTCGACGTCGCAACGTTACTTTTAACTTACATTTTCAGATGTAACAGTGCAACGTTTACTAAACTTCCCATAATCGCGTACCCTTATGAGAGATTAGTGTTACCGACGTACTCCTCTCAGGCGAAGATAATTTTGAGGGTAGTCTAAATAATTATTACAGCGTGATTGAAAAGGTAATTGCAATTTTTAAATTTTTATTTCTTTACTTGCTTTCAACTTTGGCTTATGGTTTTAAAGACCATATTAATTGCACCCGGACAACTCCATCAGTGCTCCGATCTCCTCACTTAGATCATAAAAGGAGGATCTCAACACAGTGCACGAACTCCATAGCACCAATTTGTGTATACAGGAATCACACATTATATAAATATTTTTGTGGTGGACAGGTTTCCTAATTTTATTAAATTTTGCCAGGGCAGCGGTCGTGTGGCCTACCCTTTACGACTTTCAACTGCCGTGGGATTTTTAACGTGCGCAACTTGCACACGGGACCTCCTGTTTTTTCGCCCTTAACCGAAAAAGCTAGTCATCCGATCTCACTACCCAGGAGAACAATGGGAGTATTACATCATTAGGAACAACTAGTTCTAAAAAAACAAATGTCCATTAATTATATTCCCTGTACTTGAAACGAACCCAGTCTCTTTACTTACTTACTTTACTTACTAGTTCTGCAGTACACCAGTCCCTTATGTTACAGTTTAATCAGTTGTTTTCGTCTGCTTAACAATAAAAAAAGTACAGTAACGTAAAATTTAACAAAAACAAAATAAAAAATTCTGAACCTAACCACTTAAACCTTTGGAAACAGTGTGCTAAGGGACGCAATTAATTAATTGTCCATGCCTACTAAGGCTGCAAGAGTTGTGGGAAATGAAATTGATGACACAACAAAATGTCATCTGTCTATATTGTCAGTGAAATGCAACAGGACATCGAAAATAAGTAAGCTGTGTTACAGCCAACAACAGTACTGCCCTGTGGGCTTACGGACTAAAACGTTTTCGTTCTTCACTGTAAAGTCAAAATACCGTAAGTGATCATGTCTTCCCACAGATATCGATATCTGATTTCTCTGGGGTTTTTTTTAATACTCTTTTATCTCTTCCAATATTGAAGTGTCAAGCTATCCATTTCCGATTCTCCTTGATTTCTTCTACTTCTCTTTCCCCCTATTTTTCCCATGGGCACGATGTTTTCGGGAGCTCCTATTCTGATTCAAATGAAGGTTTATTATCTAATCCATATGTCGTAGATTTTGGATAGGAGAATTAAGACTTGGGTTTGGTCCCTTCTGAATAGGTTTGAATAGGTGATTGGCACCGTGAGAATTAGTAAAACAATAGAATTTCCACCCAGGTGAGATGATAGACTGTGGTATAGAGGCTGTCGCTGAAAGCGAAAAGAATTCTTCTCTCTCTCACCTATCCTCTACGACGACTTTTACAGAGTCCGACAGTCTAATCCACATATATATTACATATATTTCTATCTACTCACGGGCACGCACATACACGTGACGACAGTTAAACACACAGACTTGGAAAAATCTATAACAATGCTTATACAGATAATTGGGATCGAGCTGACCAACGCACTGATTTTTTTGTCCAAGAGAGATATTTTAATTATCATATCAAAATTTCTCACAACACCAAAAAATTACATCAAGGAAAAACATATACAAATAGTCATAAAATTTAAGAAAATGCTACAAGGATGATAGCCCGTTAAAATCTTACTCTAGGTTTAGCCCACAGCCCCGTTAAGAGAACAGATGATGGCCCAAAGAGTTATAGATACGTAGGGTTGAGGCTAAGAGTTTTTCTTCTTTTCTCGTAAATGTATGCACAGAGTTGAATAATCTGATTTAACCTAAGAAGTAAAGAAACTCTAGCAAATAGTAACAAATTCTGCAGGTTAAACAAAAAGAATTAAGACAGTAAATGGGTGACAATCTATAACTGTAAAATAACACTCTGATCTGCGTACACTCATTCATTCAGCCATGGCCATGGGTACACAGTTATACTCACAACTTTGCTCGTTGCCTCTGGGAACATACTCAATTCTAGGACCTTCACACAGACCCGAAAATGCAGTCCTTGACCAAGAAATCCCCAGTTCCAAAAGACGTACTAAACTCTCAGGGAACGATTCCTTGGGTGTTCTAATTTTCGAATGTCTGATTAAGTCACATAAAATATTGTCCAGGCACGAAAGTTAGCAGAGCACAATGTCATTAGCTTTGGTTTCTAGAATTTAAGGAATGTCAGATCGGTGTCTACTTTCAGGAAGTTACTATATTTGGTCACCACAGTACTAGTCAAAACTCTGTCGGAATGTTTCTGATCTTTGCTTGCCACAACGGGCTGAATTGTACTGAAGAGTTATTCTGGAAGAATTAATTCTGGCGCGAAGGCCTCTTACTTCATTTAACTGTTACAGTTCAGGTAATGAAAGTGATTTGTTTCTTCCCAAATAAAGTTCACGTACTAGAACGCTGGTAAAGTTGGGTACCACCGTTTCACTATATATAAAAGAAAGAACACATATCAAATAATTGTACAATATGTACCCACTATAACTTACATTATTAAACCGCAAGTGTACTGCTTGACTTATCATTTAAATTTCCCGTAAAGTAAGTTATATTTAGAAAAAAATCATCAATCCCCATGAATTTAGGAACACGTGCGTGTTCCGTCAACATCTCATGAGGTTTCTAGCATTTGTAAGTTAGTTTAGAAAAATATGATCTCGTCTGATTTCTTAGCAGTAAAATTAACTTCATTATAGCTACATTATTGTTTAGTAAGCTAAGATATAATTTATTCTGCTATCCACTGAAACACGTCACTAGAAAATAATACAGACTATACAAATTTGGCACTCTGCGCAAAATCTAACTAGTTAAAATGAAATGCGCGATTTTAACACTTAATCACTTCACAAAATACTAGATAATAATTATATTTACCTCAAAACACAGCACTACAGGATATCGCAAATTAAGAATTATACGCTTATATTTATGGAAGTCTAGAAGTTCGACAAATTGTCGAAACAAACTGAGAAACTTCGCTAACAGCTATTCTGTTTCGAACAACCTGTCTACTGCGAATATAGGAGCGAGAATCAAATTAAAGTTTCAAACTCGGGCCAATATCTTAAAATCAGACAAAGGGCCCCAACTTATTTCGCCAAGTTAACGCGTGACGTAACTGCCACCAGTGACCGAGAAATGCACGTGACAGTTGCAAATCTCAGACAACCGTCTACAACTGCGTCGTACAGATGCCGGGTTTGACACCTTAAGCTAGTGACAGGTGAAAAATGGCAGACCAAAAGTCTGCTCTATGTCCAGCGAAACGAATTTCTCACACCCCAGGCCCAGAAATCTGGTCGGGCCGCGCTCTGACCGGGGAAACTGCAGACGTATATCTGGCGAGAACCGTATCTTCACAGCTATCTGCGCGACTGACATCTGATGCAATAAGGTTACTAGTCAGTATGAGAAAGAAAAACGATGATGGGAAAGAAATATATTTTTCGCAACGAGTGATGCGAAAAAAATACAGGAAAAACAAGTACGGAAAGATAATAAATAAAAGGATGCGTGTAGTGGGTTTGATGGTATTGTATGATGGTGATATTACTAATTGTAATGTATGAGGCCAGCTGTGAAGGCTCCTGAGATAAAATGTAGTTGTGAATTGACAGAAGGCCTTTCTTGCTACCACTACGACCTCACACTTATTTTTTTTCTTTCTAATGAATGTATCTATGTAAAATGTCTAGGGTAATGATATGTAATGTGGTGTGATAATTATAGATACACCCACAGATATTTAAGCAGACTAATAATATTAACAAATGTTAAAATACACTGAACTAACTCACGTGTGTAAAATTTTTGATAGAATTATATTACATTTATTTGTTGTGGATCAAGTTTTATGTTGACCAGAACTTTTTTTAAAAAAAAAGGATTTAAAATTTATGAAAGATATGCATGGAATGTTACATAATAAATGCAAGAGTGTACATATTTAAGTACTAGACTAGTTAGTTTTATTAAAATGTTCTAGTAGTCATCTACTTGGGAGGATAGTTAATGCTTGTGCTGTTGGGGTGGCCTCATCACACCTGTCTATATTGACTACACAGTGTCCAGTAAATTGCAGGAATTTTATGGGGTATTAGTAACTAAAAGGCGTTGGTGAACTTCCAGCAGACCAGAGGCTCACTCATCTTGAAGAAGTAGCTCTGGTGCTGAAATCTGGTGGTCCCACCTCTCCGTGCTGGCGGGCAATAATAGTGGTCTCTGTCACAACGTACTGCACAGATACACTCGAGTAAAATCACCAACTGGATAGACACCGCCTTGTTGACAGCTGAAACTCACAGCTCTGCAATCAAAGTATTGGCTATGTGTCAAAATTCTATTCTCTACCCACGTCTGGACACAACACTGACACAACAACCACATCATACAGACAGGTCAGATCTCTCTGACCAAACAGCACATTTACCATGGTGGTTTTACATCAGATAGGTCCTCCCAGACTATAGATTCTGAAAAATATTTATTAGTTTCCTTCCCTAAAAGTGGATAGGTAATATGTTTCATTATTCTCAACACTTGATCTGTCTTTCCTAACCCTTGTTGGAGTTTATGTATATTGTTGGTCCCTAGACCCTGACTTGGGCGGGGGGTCTAGAGCAAATCCCTACTTGTTTGTAAGGCTAGATTTCGATATGGCAGTATCAAATCACTCGAACATTAAACAATATTCAAAATATACAAAGAAATAATTTCAATCTTACCAGATTATGAATAAAGAACACAGAAATGCTAGCAAAACTCAGCTGAGCTGCTGGCTATAGTATGGCGTCCCTGAACTTATTTCACTTTCTTTCATTTGGAAATCACCACACTTTAAAATACTGTGTCTATCATCGAACAACTATTGAGGAATGGCCCCAAATCCGCGTCTAAGCGCCGACAATATGCTTGTCTGTGGCCAATCACTGCCTAGGTTTTTTTGAATTTCAAATTTCCTACACTAAAGTCATTTCAGTCATGCTTCAGTCAAGTATGGATGTTTATCTGTTAGTCTGTCCGTCTCTACTTGTTTTTTTTTTCAAAATGTACTTGATTTTTGAACCAACCTTTCTCTCCCCTCCAAAATGTTGTCGTTAAAAGTTATATTTAGACACATCTCCCACCAATGTCCCTTCGCTTCCCTACTAAGTTGATTTGAACACCTGCTTCTCAAGGTCGTGTTTTTTTTGTGCAAATAGCGACACTTTTTATTCCATACAGTCTGTCGTTGATGTGAACAACACTGTCTTTTGTCATTATCTTCAATATTATCTATCCGTCTGTAAAATTAAGAACATATTAGTTCACTGCTCAGAATGGGCCATCCGGCCAGCTAATTTTTATATTCCTAACATTAATATTATGAAAAAGTTACTTTTTAAATTTTGTAATATTTCAACATCTGCGTTTAGCCGCTGAATTCAAATCAAGGGCTTGGTATCGCAAAAGCGTCCATTTCCGTACCTCGTGTCAATTTGGGGACGTGAATTTTTACTTTCCTCCATCCCCCCCAATTGCGTCTCCTTAGCCTTTCTAGTCTCACGCAATCTTTCCAGTCATATTTTTTCCTTTTTATCCGCCGTTCCCCTCCTGTCTAGCAAGTCAATTTTTATGGAGGGTGATGACCCGCGGTCTGGGCGATCATGTACTATCAGCAGCCTACGCATTATGTTTTTATCCTTACATGTTATCTTTGGAGGTATTTTACCGTTGTATCTCTGTCAATTTCACTACACATCTCCCCACTTGAAAACATGCCTATGGCAAGTTCCAAAACCAGCGATACACATAGGTAAAATTACTCCTCACGTCTGCCACTACTCTAATTTTGATCACAGGGGTGCCGACTGAGGAAATCTGCACCGACATTCAATTTGCCTGGGATATATTGGATACTGAACTGATAAGGTTGAAGCAATAAAGACCACCTCAGCAATCTTGCGTTTTCATGCTTAGCCTGAGATAAGAATACGAGAGGCTGATGATCCGTCTCCACCACAAATGTCCTACCATACAGATAGATTTGAAACTTCTTTATTGCCCAGATTAACGCTAAACATTCTTTTTCGCTTGTGGAGTATCCTTGTTCCGCCTTATTCAATTTACGGCTTGCATAAGCGACTGGTTTCAGTTCCCCATCAGGTGAAGATGATCTTTGCAACAAAGCCCCTCCTAGTCCTACATTACTTGCATCGGTTCTTAAGACAAAGTCCTGTGTCAAATCAGGCAGTTTGAGAATAGGCTTGCTAGTGAGTTTTTCCTTTAACTCTTGGAACGCTAGTTCACATTGTGCAGTCCAAATAATTTTATCTGGAAGTCCCTTGCGAGTCAGATCAGTCAGAGGAGCACAAATAGCGTTAAAATTCTTGATGTATTTCTGATAAAATCCGCATAACGACACAAATGATCGCACGTCCTTTTTTGTTTGCGGCCTAGGTGCTCTCTGCAGTTTTTCCAAGTTCTTAGGATCAGGGGTCATATTACCCTGATATACAGTGTGTCCCAAGAATTCCAACTCTTTGCATCCAATACAACATTTTGTGGGCCTAGCAGTTAAGTTCGCCTCCCGAAGTCTATCAAACAACATCTCCAGAGCTTCAATGTGTTCTTCAAATGTCTCTGTGGCGACGAGAATATCATCCATGAAATTCGTGATACATGGGTTATTCAGGGGATCCAACAATTTGCGCATCATCCTTGAAAACACACTCGGAGCATTTTTCAGTCCGAATGGTAGCATATTGAATTCATAATGTCCATCCGAAGTGCTAAAAGCCAAATAAGGTCTCACTTCAGGCTTCACTGGGATCAGGTAATAGCCTTTACTAAGATCCACCTTTGAAAAGTATTTTGCCTTGTTCAGTCTGGCAAATAACTGTTTTGTGTCTGGTAATGGATCCACTTGTCCTTCTGTGACAGCATTCAGTTTCCTGTAATCTATGCACAGTCTGTGTTCCCCAGACGGTTTTCTCAACAAAACGACACTAGAACTAAAAGATGATTCACTGTGCGAAATAATCCCCTCCTTCAACAAATACTCTATTTCTTCCTTCAATGCCTTCTCCTTCGCGAACGGAATAGAATAGGCTCTCATACAGATTGGGTTTGAGTCTACCAGTTTCATGTCATACTGTAGCAAATTTGTATGGCCTGGTTTATCTGTTAATACATCTGTATGTTCCTCCAGAACCTGTTGAACTCTCTCCCTCTGGTTGTTAGTCAGGTGCTTACTGACTTTTACCTGTGCTGCGGTTTCACAAGGATGTAATGGGTATTCATGTGAGGTGAGTGGTTCTTTTTGCATCTGGGTTGCAATAGCCAAGGTCAATAAGGGGGTGCTTTCCTGGAGTGGTCTGTCCAGATACTTCTTTAACAGGTTTACATGATAAACTTTCTCCTTCCCCTTTTTGTCAATTTTATAGTTTGTTCTAGACACCTTCTCTAGAACCGTATATGGACCTTGCCAACCAATTTGTAATTTATTCTGGCTTCCGGGTAGTAGAAGCAGCACCTTCTCTCCGACTGCCAGTTCCCTGTCCTTTGCCTTCCTATTAAAATATGCTGCATGTTTCTTCCTGGCTTGCTTCAAATTATCATTTGCCAGTTTCCATCCAGCTTTCAAACGAGTGGTCAGTTCGTTCACGTATTGATACGATGAGGTAACAGTCTCTTCCGCCTTCTCATCTGTCCAGGTCCTTAATAGAGTTACATCTGGATCTTTAATTTATCATACTTATTTTTCATGGAACCCATCGGGTCCCGTCCATTAGAAGCTCTATAATGAGGACTTTTCTTTCTAGAATCATCACTCACAAATCGACCACTACCAATTTTTCTCTGGGGTTTGTCTCCCCACTTAAGATTGTTTATGAGAGATCTTCGCTCTCTTGTCTGTTCTTCCAGTTTATATAAGTCTGACCGAGGGATTGTCATCTTATCCTGGGTAAAATTTCTTCTTTGTACTCTTCGCATAGTGGCCATGTTAATCCATTCAAGTGAAGACTGGGTGTGAAAAGGGGGCTCCCATTCCACTTTGTCTACCCGAGTATAATTAGTTTTTCTTCAGGCCTAAAGTTGCCCCGTGGCGTTTCTAGGTCCTGCACATATTTTCCCTTTGTGGGTGTTCCCTCATGAAATACGCCACATGCTTCTACAAAGTTTTCAACATCGACATTTACGTCGGGCCAATAGTATTTTCGAGCAATCTTTTGGCAGATGGTACCGACTTTCTCATGGTCACCATCTTTTCCAACATGTAAGCTCCTTATTAAGTTTGCCCTATATATCTTGGGAAGAACTAACTGTCCGTGACCAGGGGATCTAGTTCCTGTCTTCCTATATAATAATCTGTTCTTCACAAAGTACTCTCCCTTGCTCGGAGGTGTGTGGCATTTGGGCAATTTTTTAAAACAGGGCTTGAGTGTCCTATCCTCAGCCTGCGCCTTCCTCATCTCCTCTGGATGAGCATTTATAGGTTCACCTTCTTCCTCCTTCTTCTGTGACCTGGTCTGCACTGTCGCCATGATCACAGGTTTCTCGGGATTCCCCAAGAAGACGTATCTACACCCCAATATCAGAGGGTAGATTGGTTCATCTATCACTGCTGCTCTGATTTCTCCCTCCACATAGCGAGTTTTCACCGTTATCCTTGCGATGGGAAGTGTCATGAGTGGTATGTCCTTAATCGCCCCTTGTATTTCCACTGTTTCTGTGGTATACTGACTTGGGTCCACTAGGCTAGACTTCACAACTGAATCATAATCCAAACCTGTATCATAAAGGCACCTTATGGTGACCCCATTACAAATAACATCCTCACAAACTGGGGGGGTGATAAGGTTCCTGTTGTCCATTAGGATTAACCTTTAATCTTCGCGTCCCCGACTTCATTGCAGCAATGTTTGAAGGTTTCCTTCTACAAAATTCGGTGTTATGGTTATCCTTCTTGCACCATTTACACCATCTTTTTCCTTGGTTCAACGGTTTTCTTTCATTGAACTTTTGGTCATTGAACTGTGAGTTTCTGTCGCGATAGTCATTTCTTGGCCGCTCAAAGTTTGTCCTACCTTTATTTCCCTGCTCTCTATTATCAAATTTATTAAATTGCTGTGGAGCTTTAAAATTGTCTATGTGCTTCTTTTTAGCACCACTTACCTCTGCCTGAGCTGCCTGATACCTCTCAGCAACATTTAAAATTTCCCCCAACCTCTCTGCACCTTGTTCCATGAGAAATTTTCTCATGTCTGGAGCCATGGACTCTCTCAATTGCTCAATCATGATCATTTCTTTAAGATCTTGGGTCTTCCCCAGAGCCGTCCATTTCTCCAAATAGGTTTCTAGTCTAGCAGAGAATTGGTGGTATGTCTCCCCAGACAACAGTTTGGCATTTCTAAATTTCTTACGATAAAATTCACCATTCTTCTCGTACCTTAATAACAAAGCCTGCTTTAACATGTCATAATTGTCTTGGTCTGCCCTGTTCATTTTGGCAAATACTTCATAAGAAGTACCTCTCAATCCCTGTGATAGCTTTAAACTCCACCTCTCTCTCTCTAACCCATATGTAGTAGCTAATAACTCAAAACGTCCTAGGTACCCCTCTATGTCATCGTCTTTTTCAACAAAATGGTCTAAATGAAACCCCATAGCTGAGTTTGAGGCTCCCAGACTGGGCGTAGCATCTGAGGCAAAAGGGCTGGCACCATTTTCAGGAGCCGGGCCTTGTAATTCCAGCTCCCTTAGTCGTAATTCGTGCTCCCTCTGCAACCTTCTATCTTCTGCCTCCCTTTCGGCAGTCAACCTTTTTTCTTCTGCCTCCCTTTCGGCAGTCAACCTTTTTTCTTCTGCCTCCCTTTGCTGTCGTTTTTCTTCTGCCTCCCTTTGCTGTCGTTTTTCTTCTGCCTCAATCTGCAGCCTCTTAATCTCAGCCTCTTAACCTCTTTTCTTCAGCTAACTTTCAGCCTCAATCTGCAGCCTCTTAATCTCAAAGCAGTCAGTGGCCAGTAAGTGGCGTTTAGGGTAACCTCGATTTCTTTCTGTCAGCTAATCTTTCTATCTTCCCTTTCAAATCAAATTTTATCAAACAGGTTCAGCCGTTGTATCACATTCAGCCGTTACATATTGAATTAAAATTTGACCATCCATTCCCATCTCCTTTGCGGTCAGCACAGCAGCTGATCGGAATTTTGCTAGCTCCGCCATACTTTTTAGACAATATAATAATATACAAGCTAAATCTCTAACCAGTAAATACACTAAGTACTTCTTATGACTATAGTCTAACTAATTCTAACTAACCAGTTAACTAATTAGTTATCACTGGCTGTGAAGATTCACCAACATTTATCTGCAGGGACACTTTTAATTTTAAAGGGAATTTCACAATTTTTTTCCCTAATTTTATTTCTCCAACCAGGAGATCCTAATATTACTGTTGGGCTAATTATCCCTGGACAAGACCCCAATGTATGTAGTGGGTTTGATGGTATTGTATGATGGTGATATTACTAATTGTAATGTATGAGGCCAGCTGTGAAGGCTCCTGAGATAAAATGTAGTTGTGAATTGACAGAAGGCCTTTCTTGCTACCACTACGACCTCACACTTATTTTTTTTCTTTCTAATGAATGTATCTATGTAAAATGTCTAGGGTAATGATATGTAATGTGGTGTGATAATTATAGATACACCCACAGATATTTAAGCAGACTAATAATATTAACAAATGTTAAAATACACTGAACTAACTCACGTGTGTAAAATTTTTGATAGAATTATATTACATTTATTTGTTCTGGATCAAGTTTTATGTTGACCAGAACTTTTTTTTAAAAAAAAAGGATTTAAAATTTATGAAAGATATGCATGGAATGTTACATAATAAATGCAAGAGTGTACATATTTAAGTACTAGACTAGTTAGTTTTATTAAAATGTTCTAGTAGTCATCTACTTGGGAGGATAGTTAATGCTTGTGCTGTTGGGGTGGCCTCATCACACACCTGTCTATATTGACTACACAGTGTCCAGTAAATTGCAGGAATTTTATGGGGTATTAGTAACTAAAAGGCGTTGGTGAACTTCCAGCAGACCAGAGGCTCACTCATCTTGAAGAAGTAGCTCTGGTGCTGAAATCTGGTGGTCCCACCTCTCCGTGCTGGCGGGCAATAATAGTGGTCTCTGTCACAACGTACTGCACAGATACACTCGAGTAAAATCACCAACTGGATAGACACCGCCTTGTTGACAGCTGAAACTCACAGCTCTGCAATCAAAGTATTGGCTATGTGTCAAAATTCTATTCTCTACCCACGTCTGGACACAACACTGACACAACAACCACATCATACAGACAGGTCAGATCTCTCTGACCAAACAGCACATTTACCATGGTGGTTTTACATCAGATAGGTCCTCCCAGACTATAGATTCTGAAAAAATATTTATTAGTTTCCTTCCCTAAAAGTGGATAGGTAATATGTTTCATTATTCTCAACACTTGATCTGTCTTTCCTAACCCTTGTTGGAGTTTATGTATATTGTTGGTCCCTAGACCCTGACTTGGGCGGGGGGTCTAGAGCAAATCCCTACTTGTTTGTAAGGCTAGATTTCGATATGGCAGTATCAAATCACTCGAACATTAAACAATATTCAAAATATACAAAGAAATAATTTCAATCTTACCAGATTATGAATAAAGAACACAGAAATGCTAGCAAAACTCAGCTGAGCTGCTGGCTATAGTATGGCGTCCCTGAACTTATTTCACTTTCTTTCATTTGGAAATCACCACACTTTAAAATACTGTGTCTATCATCGAACAACTATTGAGGAATGGCCCCAAATCCGCGTCTAAGCGCCGACAATATGCTTGTCTGTGGCCAATCACTGCCTAGGTTTTTTTGAATTTCAAATTTCCTACACTAAAGTCATTTCAGTCATGCTTCAGTCAAGTATGGATGTTTATCTGTTAGTCTGTCCGTCTCTACTTGTTTTTTTTTTTCAAAATGTACTTGATTTTTGAACCAACCTTTCTCTCCCCTCCAAAATTTTGTCGTTAAAAGTTATATTTAGACACAGCTCCCACCAATGTCCCTTCGCTTCCCTACTAAGTTGATTTGAACACCTGCTTCTCAAGGTCGTGTTTTTTTGTGCAAATAGCGACACTTTTTATTCCATACAGTCTGTCGTTGATGTGAACAACACTGTCTTTTGTCATTATCTTCAATATTATCTATCCGTCTGTAAAATTAAGAACATATTAGTTCACTGCTCAGAATGGGCCATCCGGCCAGCTAATTTTTATATTCCTAACATTAATATTATGAAAAAGTTACTTTTTAAATTTTGTAATATTTCAACATCTGCGTTTAGCCGCTGAATTCAAATCAAGGGCTTGGTATCGCAAAAGCGTCCATTTCCGTACCTCGTGTCAATTTGGGGACGTGAATTTTTACTTTCCTCCATCCCCCCAATTGCGTCTCCTTAGCCTTTCTAGTCTCACGCAATCTTTCCAGTCATATTTTTTCCTTTTTATCCGCCGTTCCCCTCCTGTCTAGCAAGTCAATTTTTATGGAGGGTGATGACCCGCGGTCTGGGCGATCATGTACTATCAGCAGCCTACGCATTATGTTTTTATCCTTACATGTTATCTTTGGAGGTATTTTACCGTTGTATCTCTGTCAATTTCACTACAATGCGGGTGAGAGAATAGGAAGAAGATGTAGGTAATTTAATGATCAAAACCCACGTGACACCATATATCTGTTATCCAAGTAAATCAAGTAGCAGTTTACCATCTCTTTTTGACTGTGCTAGTGACTGGGAGATGGCAGTAGATCTACCTGGGCTAGGGGCACATCCAAAAAGTATCATAAGATCTCGAAGACGGCCAGATATAGTGCTGCATTCCTCATCTTCGCTTACTTAGTCTTACTTATTTAGTCATTCCTCTTCTACCGTGAGGTGTAGAGGTTTGGAAGAGAGAGCGCCATACTATCATATCGGCTGTCTTCCTTCTGGCCTGGTTCCATTCTAGTCCTCGGTCCTTCAAAGATTGTCTAATATTGTCCTCCCAGCGGACTCTGGGTCGTCCTGGAGGTCTGGATCTCTGGCTCTTAATTTCCCATGCTTGTTGTGGTAGCCGATCTTCTCCCATTCTGCAGAAATGGCCAAACCATCTTATCTGGGACTGTTCTACTTGGGACTGCAGGGGTTGGGTTTTAGGCCTTGACGTATCGTCTGGTTGCGAACCATGTCTCTTCTTGTTACTTCACTCACTTTCCTCATCATCGCACCAGATTATAATGACTGAGCCGACTGCAAATTTAATCCAAATTGGACGAGCAACACTCGTTCAAGGTGGCCAAGTATAATGATCTGGCTACGGACTTGAGATACGATGGGTTCATTCCAACGGTCATGGCTGTTGAGGTGGGTGCAAGAGGTCTCCAGGCTGCCTTGGTGTATGATCTACTGAAACTGATGGGGTGAGGGGACAGTCAAGGACAAGGGCACTTACAAGGTAAGAGGCTCAGCGAAACTGCGGAAAGGGCATCATGCTGGCTGTGGAACAACCGCAACAGGCTATGGAACTCAGGACAGTAATTTGTTTTCAAAATAGCGGTTACTTTCACAATTACCTCCAGCTGGCAGAAAATGGGAGTGAATTTAAAAGCTGCAACCAAGGTGGATTGGGTTCAATTCTCTGCACACGACAACAGGAGGCTGACACACGGGAGTCATGACCAAAGTGGGCCCACCACCGTTAGAATGTAAAGGAGATTAAGGGGCAGGGACACTTGATCGTCGGGGGGACCCTTCTGATGATCATATTGCTTCCTGTTTTATCGCTCTGTATAGAGTTTCCTATCATCTTTGTTCATGCCGATCCTGCAATTCTGAACAATTCTTCTGACAAACTGCATTTTGTTGTCCCCAATGATTTCGCTGTACCTACTCGTAAACCTAAAACAAAAATAACCAAGAACAACCAAGAAGACACAGACTTTTATAAATGGGGGCTTGGGCACAATAGAAGGATTGAAATGGTATGACAAGATCACTAACGTGGAACTGATGACAAGATCACTAACGTGGAACTGATGACAAGTACCAGTGGAATAAAAGATGACAATAAGACGCTGGCGATGGATTGGACATGCATTGAGAAAAACCTGTTGATAGCATTACGAGACAGTACTTATTCTGGAATCCACAGGGTATGAGAAGTAGAGGTAGACCGAAGTACACACGGAGAAGAGAACTGGAGAGATACAGTATAATCAGGATGGCATGGAAGACCCTCAGTTAATAACACGTGACAGAAGGACTTTGGCTTGGATTATTCTCTTTGTGGAGTTGAAGGGTATTGACTGATTGAATGTTTGACTGATCATCAAGAAATCACTATCATCTGTCAAGATTGGGCATTGTTAGACATCAAAGTTGCCACTGATTTGGTCTGCGTTTAACTTGGAAAAATATGTTGTTCTTCTATCGCGGACTGAAAGAAATGTTCCCTTTTCATCTTGAGTGCTACTTAATTTGTTTGGATTCTTATTCGTCACTATTTCCACTGTTTTGCTTTGTTTATTTAATACAAAGGTTTCTATTTCTTGAATTTCCTTTGTCCAGTTAACTTTGAACTGAGGTAGATGTAGACAGAAAAACACATGGAGAAGACAACTGGCCACAGAAAAAAAATGTTGTTGAAGACATGGACAGAGTTGGAGCTGATGGCACGGGACAAGAAGACTTGGCATACGTTTGTTGAAGGCCTGTACTCCTTAGGAAGTTGAAGAGGAATTATGCTGATGATGATGATGACGAACATGATGATGATGACGAACACGATGATGATGACGAACACGATGATGATGACGAACACGATGATAATGTTCGTCTTATACTGTTATTACCCGTCACACATTAATTTTAATTCTATTCATATATTTTATGGCAAAAGAACAATTGTGCGACTGCAGCTGAGATTCAAAGATGTGTGCAAGAGAGACATGAGGGCACTGGACGTAAATCCAGCAACCTGGCAGGATGAAGCTGCCAATCGCAGAAAATGCGGCGCCACCTCAGATTTGGCGAAAAGAAGCTCACACAACAAGCAGAAGAGGAGTAAAATAAGCAGCCGAGGCCTGTCACCTCAGGAGCCCATTCCCATAGTCAGTTATGACTGAAGGGGCTATTGTTATTATTATTATCATGTATTTTAAGTTACTACATTGCATATTTACTTTGATAAGTGTATTTCATAACTGTTTCATTGCATATTAACTTTGATAAATGTACTTCCTAACTGTTTCATTGCATATTTACTTTGATAAGTGTACTTCCTAACTGTTTCATTGCATATTAACTTTGATAAGTGTACTTCCTAACTGTTTCATTGCATATTTACTTTGATAAGTGTACTTCCTAACTGTTTCATTGCATATTTACTTTGATAAGTGTACTTCCTAACTGTTTCATTGCATATTTACTTTGATAAGTGTACTTCCTAACTGTTTCATTGCATATTAACTTTGATAAGTGTACTTCCTAACTGTTTCATTGCATATTAACTTTGATAAGTGTACTTCCTAACTGTTTCATTGCATATTAACTTTGATAAGTGTACTTCCTAACTGTTTCATTGCATATTAACTTTGATAAGTGTACTTCCTAACTGTTTCATTGCATATTAACTTTGATAAGTGTACTTCCTAACTGTTTCATTGCATATTAACTTTGATAAGTGTACTTCCTAACTGTTTCATTGCATATTAACTTTGATAAGTGTACTTCCTAACTGTTTCATTGCATATTAACTTTGATAAGTGTACTTCCTAACTGTTTCATTGCATATTAACTTTGATAAGTGTACTTCCTAACTGTTTCATTGCATATTAACTTTGATAAGTGTACTTCCTAACTGTTTCAGTGTACTTCCTAACTGTTTCATTGTACTTTCCTAACTGTTTCATATTAACTTTGATAAGTGTACTTCCTAACTGTTTCATTGCATATTTACTTTGATAAGTGTATTCCGTTACTGTTTCATTGCATATTAACTTTGATAAGTGTACTTCCTAACTGTTTCATTGCATATTAACTTTGATAAGTGTATTTCATAACTGTTTCATTGCATATTAACTTTGATAAGTGTACTTCCTAACTGTTTCATTGCATATTAACTTTGATAAGTGTATTTCATAACTGTTTCATTGCATATTAACTTTGATAAGTGTACTTCCTAACTGTTTCATTGCATATTAACTTTGATAAGTGTATTTCATAACTGTTTCATTGCATATTAACTTTGATAAGTGTACTTCCTAACTGTTTCATTGCATATTAACTTTGATAAGTGTACTTCCTAACTGTTTCATTGCATATTAACTTTGATAAGTGTATTTCATAACTGTTTCATTGCATATTAACTTTGATAAGTGTACTTCCTAACTGTTTCATTGCATATTAACTTTGATAAGTGTATTTCATAACTGTTTCATTGCATATTAACTTTGATAAGTGTACTTCCTAACTGTTTCATTGCATATTAACTTTGATAAGTGTATTTCATAACTGTTTCATTGCATATTAACTTTGATAAGTGTACTTCCTAACTGTTTCATTGCATATTAACTTTGATAAGTGTATTTCATAACTGTTTCATTGCATATTAACTTTGATAAGTGTACTTCCTAACTGTTTCATTGCATATTAACTTTGATAAGTGTACTTCCTAACTGTTTCATTGCATATTAACTTTGATAAGTGTACTTCCTAACTGTTTCATTGCATATTAACTTTGATAAGTGTACTTCCTAACTGTTTCATTGCATATTAACTTTGATAAGTGTACTTCCTAACTGTTTCATAACTGTTTCATTGCATATTAACTTTGATAAGTGTACTTCCTAACTGTTTCATTGCATATTAACTTTGATAAGTGTACTTCCTAACTGTTTCATTGCATATTAACTTTGATAAGTGTACTTCCTAACTGTTTCATTGCATATTAACTTTGATAAGTGTACTTCCTAACTGTTTCATTGCATATTAACTTTGATAAGTGTACTTCCTAACTGTTTCATTGCATATTAACTTTGATAAGTGTATTTCATAACTGTTTCATTGCATATTAACTTTGATAAGTGTACTTCCTAACTGTTTCATTGCATATTAACTTTGATAAGTGTACTTCCTAACTGTTTCATTGCATATTAACTTTGATAAGTGTACTTCCTAACTGTTTCATTGCATATTAACTTTGATAAGTGTACTTCCTAACTGTTTCATTGCATATTAACTTTGATAAGTGTATTTCATAACTGTTTCATTGCATATTAACTTTGATAAGTGTACTTCCTAACTGTTTCATTGCATATTAACTTTGATAAGTGTATTTCATAACTGTTTCATTGCATATTAACTTTGATAAGTGTACTTCCTAACTGTTTCATTGCATATTAACTTTGATAAGTGTATTTCATAACTGTTTCATTGCATATTAACTTTGATAAGTGTACTTCCTAACTGTTTCATTGCATATTAACTTTGATAAGTGTATTTCATAACTGTTTCATTGCATATTAACTTTGATAAGTGTACTTCCTAACTGTTTCATTGCATATTAACTTTGATAAGTGTACTTCCTAACTGTTTCATTGCATATTAACTTTGATAAGTGTACTTCCTAACTGTTTCATTGCATATTAACTTTGATAAGTGTATTTCATAACTGTTTCATTGCATATTAACTTTGATAAGTGTACTTCCTAACTGTTTCATTGCATATTAACTTTGATAAGTGTATTTCATAACTGTTTCATTGCATATTAACTTTGATAAGTGTACTTCCTAACTGTTTCATTGCATATTAACTTTGATAAGTGTATTTCATAACTGTTTCATTGCATATTAACTTTGATAAGTGTACTTCCTAACTGTTTCATTGCATATTAACTTTGATAAGTGTATTTCATAACTGTTTCATTGCATATTAACTTTGATAAGTGTACTTCCTAACTGTTTCATTGCATATTAACTTTGATAAGTGTATTTCATAACTGTTTCATTGCATATTAACTTTGATAAGTGTACTTCCTAACTGTTTCATTGCATATTAACTTTGATAAGTGTACTTCCTAACTGTTTCATTGCATATTAACTTTGATAAGTGTACTTCCTAACTGTTTCATTGCATATTAACTTTGATAAGTGTATTTCATAACTGTTTCATTGCATATTAACTTTGATAAGTGTACTTCCTAACTGTTTCATTGCATATTAACTTTGATAAGTGTATTTCATAACTGTTTCATTGCATATTAACTTTGATAAGTGTACTTCCTAACTGTTTCATTGCATATTAACTTTGATAAGTGTATTTCATAACTGTTTCATTGCATATTAACTTTGATAAGTGTATTTCATAACTGTTTCATTGCATATTAACTTTGATAAGTGTATTTCATAACTGTTTCATTGCATATTAACTTTGATAAGTGTATTTCATAACTGTTTCATTGCATATTAACTTTGATAAGTGTATTTCATAACTGTTTCATTGCATATTAACTTTGATAAGTGTATTTCATAACTGTTTCATAAGTGTAGGGGAAGAACATGATTGTTAATACGGAATTCTTTGTTGTTTGTTCTATTGTTATATTTTAGAAAGAAGTGCTCTGTCGTATTATCTCGTAGACACTGTACATTTAGTGTTCTCTGTCATAAAATACAATATTGTCTGGTGTAAGGGTAAAGGATCCCGTTACACGCCCATTGAGGCATATTGAAGATATGGTGTTAGGTCCATATTTTCTTGACCATCGGCACACTAGGTGTGATGTGGTCAGCATCACCCCACTGTATGGTGTAATCCACGCAATTTCTTAGAGCTTGGGATTTACTATACATGTGTTATGATTAAAATTCATAACGATTGTGTCGGTATAATAGGTAGCTCAACAGGGCTCCTTGTTTGTTTATTTTATACGGAGTCACTTATTAATACAGGAAGTGACGCCATGCCGATATGGTTGTTTGGCAGACGTGAAACTAAAAAAGCAGAAGTTAAGGGATCGTCTGCTGGGTCTTCTACCATTGTGTGTCATGGCGAGTGGACGCATGTGT
Source organism: Oreohelix idahoensis (assembly GCA_024509875.1). Taxonomy (NCBI): domain Eukaryota; kingdom Metazoa; phylum Mollusca; class Gastropoda; order Stylommatophora; family Oreohelicidae; genus Oreohelix; species Oreohelix idahoensis. The sequence continues at coordinate 46,655 of JAMPIV010019235.1, forward strand.
TTGAGCTACTGAATTTCAGTATATATCCCTGTGTTATTCCATCACTAATACATCAAGATTTTCTGTGAGGTGTATCTAGTTATCTGAATTTACAGGGAGTATAGCATCTCAGTGTCGAGTGTGAATATATATATTAAAAATATTGAGAATGAAAAGGACAGCGTTCCAAACATGAACGGACTGCCTAGCGTTATATCGACGACTGCATATAATATGCCATTTGTATATTGGCCTGAACTGTATTGAATTTGGAGCCGCGTTACAGTCTTAATAAAAATGTATACCGTCCACTTCGTCTGTTGTGGCTCAAATAAGTATGACGACTGATGTTGGCCTGTTCCGGTGTCTGATACGTCTACTAGCCTAAAAGTGAACTTGGCCACAGGAACCATCCAGTCACTACATATTAAGGGGAGGAGCTACACCGAAATGCTATTTTCGTTATTAATTGCTGGATTTCAATGAAAATGCACAGACTTAACCTATATCAATACTTGATACGCAAAATGAAGAGTTTGATCGCACTGGCCCCCTGGTTGCCATAGAAAGGCCGGCCATATTGGATTATATCGTTCTATTTCAATTTGCTAAGGCTTTTTTCTTATTTATTAAGCTATGAATACCAAATTTGAACACAACGTTTATCATTATATTTTAGTACTTTTTCTATGATGGATGTTTGATAACTTTAATACAAAAAAAGTTGTTGGACTTTGAATATAGTGTCTAAAAATAGTAACAAATTTTGCTAAATTTTACATTACTTTTTGCAATAAATCAAAAGTTTGATCAGATACTAAAAATCCATCACATAAAAAGTTTTAAAACATTATGGGCAACATATCGACCAATTCTCATGTCAATTAATACATAAGTATGGAAGTTTTAAGAAAATTAGGATGAGAAAAAATAGATTTTGAGAAAATTGCATTTTTCTCCATAAATAGACTACAATTAAATAAGTATGTAATATTGCCTCTAAAAAATTGCTTACTTATCATTTAGAACATACTGGCAGAACAGCCAGCTTCCTCTGCAGCTTCCTATCTGGCTTTCTGTTGAGATTTGTGCCTACTTTCCTTCCTTATCTTAGTGCAGTTTTCTGCCGTTTTAGAGCTGAGCAATATTGGATTCTTTGTTCTATTTCAATTTGCTACGGCTTTTTTATTTATTAAACTATGAATACCAAACTTAAAAACAACGTTTATCATTACATTTTAAAACTTTTAGTATGATGGATTCTTGATAACTTTAATACAAAAAAAGTTGTAGGACTTTGAAAATAGTAGCAAATTTTACTAAATTTTTCATTACTTTTTGCAATTAATCAAAAGTTTGTTCAGATACTTAAAATCCATCATAGAAAACGTTTTAAAAGATTTTGGGCAATATATGTTCCAATTCTTATATCAATTAATACATAAGTGTGGAAGTTATAAGAAAATTAGGATGAGAAAAATAGATTTTGAGAAAATCACATTTTTCTCCATAAGTAGACAACAATTAAATAAGTACGAGTATGTAATACTACAGCAAACATAATAACTTACTTGTCATTCAGAACATACCGGCCATATATCCAGCTTCCTCTGCAGCTTCTTGTCTGGCTTTCTGTTGAGATTTGGGCCTAATTTCCTTCCTTTTCTTAGTGCAGTTTTCTGCCGTTTTAGAGCTGAGCACGAGACGTTTACGCTTTCTTGCCCCTGCCAGTCGACAAGCCTCTTTTCCACTGTTCAGCCCCAGAACTTTCTTGAAAAATATAGCAGCCTCAGGTCCTTCATTAAATTCAGCAACTGCATTTAGAAGGCAGAATTCAACGCGCTTTCGTGAATGGAAGATATGCTTTGGCACTTTACTCCAAATAACTGAATGAAGGCTCACATTGGAGTTTAGGGTAGCCTTTCTTTCACAGCGACTCAACAGTTTCAGATTAGTCAGCCTGTCATGCACTGGTGTCAAATGTTTGTTCAACAGCTTAAAGTCCAGGGGCGTATGTATACGTTTTTGTTGCCCAAAAGCATACTCATTCCTAGATAAGGCTGCTTTATAGAAACACCAAGAGTCTTGGCCAGTAGAACAAAACTGATGCTGAGGATAATCATCAGTTGAATAGCAATGATGTAGGCTAGCCATAATAGCATTCTTCATATCAGCTACAATAGCATGTTGCCTGATAGCCCTGGAATAATAAATGCCAAGCTTTCGGATGGCTGCATCTGTCAGACGGCCACGGCCACGTCCTCCAAGCGTAACTTTTTGCTTGCGGCAATCAGCAACTAAATTACGAAGAGCTGTATGCATTCTTTTTCCTACATGATTGATACACTCTTCTTTGGTGATTTCAACATTAGGGCCATATGGTTTAATTTCCATGATCTTATTGAATGCTTTGCTATCACCATCACTTAACATGGTGGTGTAGCGAAATTTGTGTCATGTCACAGACCGGTTCCATAAAACACTAGCTGCCTCAGCCTCCATCACACCTGAACTTCCTAGAAAGAAGAAAAGGTATGAATTAGTAACACTTAAAATAATGATGTAAGCAAACATTGAACACTTTCCTTTACAATGTAGAAGCAAATGTAGTACAATGGAAGCAAAGCAAACACATGTAAGTAATAAATTATGTTACTAAAACTGATACATATGGAGAAATAAAAATTACATCAGTTTAAATTTTTAGAAGGAGAAACCAAAAATATGTTTCAGAAGTAAATACCTTCAAAATTTATATCACATCCTTGCTTCACATGCTCCTCTTTCCATTTGCTGAAGTTTCCCGGGGCTTCCTTCTGGTGCCAAGAACCAGTTGTAGCACATGTCTGACAGTATTTTGAAAGCACATGGGCATCTATAACAAGACCTGTCAAGATCTCCACAACACAACCAATACCAATTTTTGAACTGTGGCCCCTTGTGAGCCAGCTGCCATCAAAACTGACTCCAATCTCCATAATATATTCATGATATGGTTGATTGCTCTGAGCACAGTTTACGCTGCGTGCTAGCTTAGCAGCGTGATCAAATATTAATTTTGCGAGTACTGGTATTTGTAAATAAACTTTTTTTGCAATTGTGTTGCAAGTTTTTTTATGCAGGCCAGGCATATCCATGTTCTGTGCAAAGTAGTTAAATTTATAGGGTCCCATTCCTGATAACAATGATGATAGAACTGCAGTCCATTTTCTGATACTTTAGCATCTCCTGAATCTAAATATAACAGAATTAAATGTCAAAATGCATTCTAACAATATGTATTTTGACTTTGAAAAAGGTATGGTATGGAGAGATTTTCTCAAACTCGAGAAAATATGTCTAATTAGACCTAGTTTCTTACATAGCAACCAAGCTTACACCCTTACGTATTATACATCATTGGATTCGCCTAGATCTGGGGAATCCGGTGATGTAGTTCATTTATTTCGGTAACAAAATTATACCCGCCAAGATCGAAAATTTATAGGTCGCTTTTTTTACCGATTACTTCCATATATGGAAATCGTCGGGCGTTCGTTGACATCGGCCTTTTCCGTACACTATTCTAAACTGTTCATTGGCTACGTGAATCCACGTGACTTGTAACGGCAGTGTTGACATTATGGCGTCCAATTTATTCTCTATACACATTTAGTTAGGCCTAGTCTCATTTTTCAGAACTTTTTGTGTGAAAATGTTTTGAAAATAGGATTTCTTTCGTCATCTAAAACTGGAAACGGCCAGGGCGAAGCGATGGAACCAAGATAGTGCAGGTAAAAGTCGCTAATTTTGTTATGGTAATGTAAAATTTAGTAAAATTGGCTACTATTTTTAGACACTGTTTTCACAGTCCTACAACTTTTTTTGTATTAAAGTTATCAAAAATCTATCACACTAAAAGTTTTAATATGTAATGAAAAACGTTGTGTTTAAGTTTGGTATTCATAGCTTAATAAATAAAAAGCTTTAGCAAATTGAAATAGAACAAAGAATCCAATATTGCTCAGCTCTAAAACGGCAGAAAACTGCACTAAGATAAGGAAGGAAATTAGGCACAAATCTCAACAGAAAGCCAGATAGGAAGCTGCAGAGGAAGCTGGCTATTCTGCCAGTATGTTCTAAATGACAAGTAAGCAATTTTTCAGGGGCAATATTACATACTTATTTAATTGTAGTCTATTTATGGAGAAAAATGCAATTTTCTCAAAATCTATTTTTCTCATCCTAATTATCTTAAAACTTCCACACTTATGTATTAATTGACATGAGAATTGGCACATATGTTGCCCATAATGTTTTAAAACTTTTTATGTGATGGATTTTTAGTATCTGATCAAACTTTTGATTTATTGCAAAAAGTAATGTAAAATTTAGCAAAATTTGTTACTATTTTTAGACACTATATTCAAAGTCCAACAACTTTTTTTGTATTAAAGTTATCAAAAATCCGTCACAGGAAAGGTTTTAAAATATAATGATAAACGTCATGTTCATATTTGGTATTCATAGCTTAATAAATAAAAAAGCCTTAGCAAATTGAAATAAAACAATAAAATCTAATATGGCCGCCGTTTCTATGGCAACCAGTGGTGCAGTGCGATCAAACTCTTCATTTTGCGTATCTAGTATTGATATAGGTCAAGTCTGTGCATTTTCATTGAAATCCAGCAATTAATAACGAAAATAGCATTTCAGTGTAGCTCCTCCCCTTAATGCCCGCTCCTCCGACTATGTTATGAAACTACACTGTTGAAAACATAATATCCTATCCCACTACAATCAACACAAACAAAAATATGTCCCCTTATAACGGAACTGTGAACTCGAAACTGTCTATATATAATCTGCTATAATGACACGAACAATGGTTCTCTTCAGAAAATTGGTCATGCGAGACCATTGACTCCGAAGTTCATCGAGTGTTTCTTTCTTGACGTGCCCGCACCACCCAACGTTGCGCGCCACGCCACAGAAATACTAAGCCAGTTGTTTTATGCGCAACACAAATGCGTCATATCTCGCATTGCTCTTGTTCAGAGGGCGTAACTTGTTTTTGCACGGGTTTGAACGTAAGTAAGGAATGTTAAGTAATGCGAGACAGGAATGAGAAGAATGCCAATTATGTTTGTTTTTTATATGAATTTTTGCACGCAATATTGTTAAAAAGGAAATTCATTTGTTTTTATATTTTAGAGGAACTTTCATTGCATTTGGATATATATATATATATATATATATATATATATATATATATATATATATATATATATATATATATATATATATATATATATATATATATATATATATATATATATATATATATATATATATATATATATATATATATATATATATATATAATGTAAATTTTAAAAAGTCACGTTGAACACAAGAATCAGAATCTTCAATTCAAATTTCAAGTCAGTCCTATTGTATGGCTCTGAAACATGGAGAACAACAACCAAAAAGGTAGACTTTAAAAAATGGATGCTTACGTAGAATACAATAAATGAAGTGGTGTGACAAGATGATTAATGTGGAAGTGGACAAAAAAATAGACAAGTGCCATTGGAAGAAAGAATGAGAAAAAGACGCTAGAGATGGATAGGAGATACATTGTGGAAACCTGCTCATAGCATTACAAGGTAGTCCTTGGTCTGGAATTCCCCAGAGTGAGAAAGGTAGTGGGAGAGCAAGGAATACACGGAGAAGAGAATTGGAGACAGACATGAAAAAGAAATGGAAAGACCTTAAGCTGATGGCACGGGGCAGGGAGATTTAGCGTAAGTTTATTGAAAGTCTAGGCTGCTTTGTGGTGAACTGAAGAGTGATGAAGATGGTGATAAAAATAGAGAAAACGTGCTGTTGTTTCGGACATAGGAAATAATTAATATTAGCAAATGGGCGATCAAGAAGTGGTTCATTAAGTAGTCAGTGAGCTAGTCAGTCAATCTTTTGGCCGAATATCATCACCAACCAAGAACTGCTTACTCGGAGCAACCAAGAAGGCATGTACACCATCATAGCTGGCAGACGCTGGAGTTGGGTTGGCCACGTCCTCAGAAGAGACCCCGATGCCATTACAAGAATAGCTGTGATAAGGCGGAGAACTGCGGAAGCCGAGGTGCAAAGAATGAACCAGAGCTGGGGCACTGTACGCTGGATGGCAGCCGACCGAGCAAAATGGAAGCAGTTTGATGTTGCCTTACAAGGTGCCACCAGGCGTAATGGCCACTGACTGTTTTGATAGTCGGCGGCAACGGATCAAAGAAGAAGAAAAGCTAGTCTGTCATACAGTTAGTATGCCAGCAATCACGTGAGTTAACCAATCAGCTACTCACTCAGTCTTTTTCGTTCAAACATCATCCAATCATCAAGGAGCATAAGCTGTCAACAAATGTATGCCAAGTCATCCTGTCCTGTGCCGTTCGCTCAAGATCATTTCATGTCTTCTTTACCCTTTCATTTCCGTCTCCATTCCTCTCTCTGCCTCTGTTACCCTGGTGATTACAGAACAGGAACTGCCTTGTAAGCTATCAATAGGTTTCGTCTACTTCTCAGCCCTTGTTCCTTTGGCACTTGTCCGATCCGTGTCATCAGTTCTACATTGGTGATCTTGCCGTAATATTTCAATCCTTCTTTTATAGACAAGCACCAATTTATTAAATCCTCTAGCTTCTTTGTTGTTTTTTTGTTGTTGTTCTCAATAACTCAGAGCCATACAACAGGACTGACTTGACATTTGAAATAAAGGTTCTGATTTTTCTTTCAAACAACCATTGGTATAATACAGTGGTTCTTAACCTGAGGTGCACGCAGCCCCTGGCAGTGCGAGAAGCTCCACCTATGATAAAAATGGTCAATTATTGAATAGTTGCGGCAACTCAGGAGTAAACGATTATTTGTCATGTTGTAATATTATAATTCTAAATAGCAATGTAAATTAATATAGCAGCAAAATATTTTATAAGAACAAAGATCACTATATTATATTTTATATGCATGTTCGTATGTAGGCAAAAATAACTTTAATCTAAACCTCGTTCAACCAAACGACGGAAGTATTTTAGCAGTAAACTTTCGTCGTTTTCCGTCGTACTGCCATTGTTTGGTTTTTTTTTTTTTTTTGGTTTGCTGGTTTTGCCTTCTATGAGCGAGGCACGTTTCTTTCAACCTAGACTTAAGTCCGTTAGTTATATCGGAGCGCAATTTGCCATTAATAAAGAGTGAACTCTGTTAACTGAAGCGCAGTGTTGATAAACTCTAAGCCCTGACAAGGACTACTAGCATCTACCAGCTAGCACGAAGTAGCCCTGAAAAGGACTGCTAGCCCGACCAGCGTTGATAGGTTACCAAGTCCTGAAAAAGGACTAACATTATCCATCTGCTAGCATGAAGCCAAAAGGACTTGCCCTAAAAAGGACTCGCCATATACGACAACGCTGCTCGTACCTCTTCAGTGTTTAGGGAACACCGTTGTAGTAAGTCAAGCCAACAATTAACAAACTGGTCAGACAGAACTATCGACTGTGGTCATCTCAAGGTTGTTTACTTTTTAATCGGGAGCGCCCAAGCACTGTCTGGTAAGAAAATGTGTTACACATTAGTAAACCACATTGGTTTCGCCCGATATCAGGTTTGTGGTACAAGTTGCCAGCAGACGAGGTTAGACACTAACATCAGACGGGTCTTGAAGATGCTTGCCACCCTTTGAAGTTGTTCCATTATTACTACATGGGACGTTCTACTGCCATCATATTTGACAATTAAAGAGAAGGACCAGTCCAAGGCACCTGTGGGAGCCAGCACGACCGAAGCAGACGCCAACTGACACCAAATCGGCAGTTACGTAACATACAAGCACAGCTAATAAGCATTTTAAATTTTTTCTATTATCCACCAAAATGTATTATCACCCGATGATGACAAATATCATCGCTTCATTTTTATAAACAACATTATTTATTTTATATTATTAACCCATAAGTAATGATTAAAACTGTTTATCTGTAACTACAAATCTACAATTGGATTAATCACTATTGAGTGAATTGTATCTGCATCAGTATGACTCATTTTGTTTTAAATACATAACCGTATAGAGCTTTTAAAAGCTATTAAATTTATAGTTGCTGAATCTCCTTCAACTGGGGGCTCAGAAAATAAGGGTCAATATTTCTTCACAGAGCGGGCGGGAGAATAATAAGTTAATAACAGCTTAGATGATGTTAGTTGTTATTCTTGCTTTTCTTTAAAATCTCTGAGGCTCCCTTAAATAGAAGCATCATTCTTCTATCTATATCTCTGCGAAGAGTAATCTTGAGCGAAGGTTGATACCTTTTAGTACCCTCATTTTTATACTCTAAATAATTGGCATATGTTGAACCACTATTGCAGACCAGGGAGACAATACCGTCACACACATTAATACAATTATTTGGGATGAACACAATAACGTCCAGAGACAATTGTCTGCTTTTTCCTGTAAACTTTCAGTTTGGATAAAACGTGTAGAAAAAATTAATTTTGCCAATTTTCGTTTGCTTCTTGAAACTGTTTCAGAGAATGAGGGCAATATGATAATTACACAGGAAATTGCAATTCATTTGCAACAAATGAGTGACTCTTTCCGATGAATTTTTTCCACGGGTGATATTGAAGCAGTTGACAGATTGATACTGGGCCAATTTTTTAAAAATCTTCAGGAAAAATCAAGAGAGCAGAAAAGGCCTTTATATATCGCCTTTATAGACCTCAAAAAAGCATTTGACCTGGTTAGTAGGGATGGACTCTTCAAAATCCTCCTGAAAATAGGCTGCCCTTCTAAAATGCTGGAAATGATAAAGTCATTCCATGACGACATGAAGGGAACAGTCCAATATGCTGGAAGCACGTCACAGCCCTTTGACATACGAAGCGGCGTTAAACAAGGCTGTGTTCTGGCTCCGATCCTCTTCGGGATCTTCTTTGCCTTACTCTTGAAACATGCATTCAGAGATGTAACTGAAGGAATATGCCTTCACACTAGGTCAGATGGCAGTCTGTTTAATCTTTCAAGGCTGAAGGCAAAAACAAAAGTCAGAAGGATCGCTATAAGAGACTTGTTGTTCGCTGATGATGCTGCAGTCGTCACTGTGACGTATGAAAATCGGACCTCTCTTTCTTTAATCCTTCAGTCCCCCTTTTCTCTTTTACAACTAAACAACTCGAGTCATTCCCACGATTGCTGGTTTGGTATGCCGTAAGTTATCTGGACATTCGCCCTTTTGTTGTCTTCTCTCGCGGCGGTATCTCTTACTGACATTCCCACAGAGAGGCAGACCCCCGGAGATCACGTTACCATGTCAGAGCCGAGAAATGAAACCTCTGTTTAACACCTGATAATAGAATGGACGAAGAATTCGCAGGTGCGTTTGCCAGTCATGGGGACATGGGGCGATTCAGTATACTAGCGCAGTTTTAGAAAATTCATCATCAGTCTGCCCCAGGAATTGGTGATATCTTCTAGCGCGAATCTTGGAGTTTTATATAAAGATAATTCCTTTTAGATTCGTGGAGAGTGTCAATTTGTCCTTGTGTGGCGGTAATCATATATATATTAGAATTTTGAGTGCCTTAACGTGTTAATGTTTTCACTGGGATTTCTGTGTTTATTAAATAAGCATATTAAATAATTCCAGCTGTAATAAGTAAATTTAATTTCTTGCTATTTCCCCCAGTAAGAGACGCTTTAAATTAATTAATATACGCTAGGCGACTGATAATTAGAGATAAATATGCTTTTATTCATCATGCGTAATTTTGCGAATCACTAGAGTTTTGTGGGTTTTAAATATAATTTAATACCGGAGTGATCTAGAGGTCTTACCTAACGAGTGTAGAATATAATAATGATATCATTGTTAAAATGTTTGTTTTTTCTACATCTAGGCGATCAACCCTGCGATCTAGCGGTCTGAATAGCTCCAGAAAACATTCTTAAAATATTATTGGGTCCTAGATTTGGACCTGTGCGGTTCTCTTGTGGTTTTCTTACAGAGAGAAAGTCCCCACATATAAACATTTTAAAGAATATAAAAATCAGAACTGGACAAGAAATTACCCAGATTGTTCACAGCAAATCTGATCCGCCTGTGGTGGCCAAATATCTATATATAAACATTGTTTCCAGAATATTGACTATCGTAGTTTTTTTTTCTTTTCTCAAGTGGATTTATCCAGAAAAAGGAATACTTGGGTCCATAACCGGTTCCCAATCCCAGAGTGAGAGAAAAAAACAGATAGGAGATCCTTTGCTTATCCTTAGTGGTTTTACTAACAGTGTACCCACCAGACATTTTCCGTAAATATCGGACATCTGTGTGCTGCCCATGGTGAACATTTTGATCGCAATATATATTTACCTGCACTACCTGACGTGAACTTTTTGACACATAATATTAGCATTATTTAAGCGGACGTTCCCCATTAGGAAAAATTAATCATTCTTGGAGGAACTGGGGTCCCTTGGATAGCACCACCCTGAAATATGTCAAAGATACACAGATGTGTTAAAGAGTAGTAGGTAAGTGTGATTGCTGATTGCTTGTGGTCACAGACTGACAGACTGTAAGAAAGAGAAATGAATATTTCATATTTTGTATAATCATTATTCTCACTTCAGTCTTTTCGGGTTCGCAAATACTGTTATATCATTTTCTTGTCTTCTTTGTTTCAGGATAGATTAACTAGAGACTTGGTTCTTTTACTTTATCGTCTATCCCTATATATATTATTATTAACTGTAATCTTTTTGGGTTAATTACCTCTGTCAGGATCTACTTTGGGATCCCTTTACAATAGAGGAGAGCCTATTGAGTTAATAAATTTTCTTGCATTTTTGTATGTCTGTAAACTATACCTTCTGATAGATAATATTGTTGTATGTGATTTCTTTAAGATAATAAACATAATAAACCTAAGCTATCGTGTTGGTCAAACCCCTGCCCATTATATGTTATCCATAGCTTGGTTCACGTCTGTACGTATTATGTCACAGAATTGTGTATATGTAAGTGGAGTGTAACTCGTATATATATATGTACCAGGAGAGAAAGTAAGTCTAGTTAAATATTGTCGTGAGATAGGCTGCGGTTAGAGCAATTACTCAATCCAGAGACTGTCCTTTCTCTTACACTCTCACCCCCTTGTGGAAAAAAGCTATTTCTTACCCCTTATTCTCACATAGTTTACCATCATCACCTCTGCTCAGACGGGACCTTAAACATCTTCAACCTATCTCAATAAAATCTACGACATAAATGGTCGGCTCGTCGCGGGATTAAGATCCAAGTTTGAGTTTAGATAAATGTCTAAAGTCTGATACTGAATCAGAAGTTTCATCTAGATAGAGTGTGTTGTGAGTTTGTCTTGTGATTTAAGGAATAAATAATTACCCCCTAGACAACGCTCTTAGTTACTGGGTGTTTGACCATACACACATATAGGATTTGTTTCTTTCCACAGCAATAGTTACGGGAAACTTGTTTTGATAATAATCTTTGTTGAATATATGATATTTGGTAATTTTGTAACAGACCGCTATTTCGCGTGATTGTTTATCAATCACTAGGGTTTTTTTTTTTTAAGCAGCAGAGTTGAGCTAAGCAAAGGATGGCTTGTTCTGACTTTTAGTCAAGTTAATAACGTCCCTTCTCTTAACTGACTTCAGTGGGTGAGTTTTGGGGTGGAGTTTAAATTTTTTAAGGACATTTTTTTTTCTCCTTAAATTCTTTTTTAAATAAAAATATTTTTCTCCACCGTTAGTAATAACAGAGAACATGAAAGACGTGCTCATTGAATCAGCAACAGAAATACTTGGTAAAAGAAAGAAAATAAACAAACCATGGGTTACAGATGACATTCTGAAGTTATGTGATACACGACGGGAAATGAAAAAGGTTAAGAAAGAGGTTCCTGAAGCAGCATGGCAATACAGTATGGTGAATAAAAATATTAGAAAGAAAATGAAACAGGCCAAAGAAAAATGGGTAGCTGATCAATGTGAGTCCATTAATACGGGGCTAATAAAAGGTAACAGCAAGGCAGTTTTTGACACATTAAGAAGACTATCAAAACCCCAACAGCCCAGGGTAACTGTCATAGAAGATAGCAATGGGGCTCTGCTCAATGAAAAAACAGCTGTAATGAGAAGGTGGACAGAATATTGTAAAGAATTATACAACTGTAAACTTGACACTGACTTAGGCATATTAAACAACATTAAGTGCGAAAACAGAGAACTCGGAAATGCAGCAATACTACGGGAAGAAGTGGAAGAGGCTATATGTTCGATGAAAGGAGGGAAGTCACCGGTGTGGATAATATCCCAGCAGAGCTCTTGAAATATGGAGGACCAGATATAGTAAAAATCATGACAACAATTTGCCAGAAGATATGGAGTACAAAAAAATGGCCAAAAGAATGGACGCAGTCATTAGTAATACCGCTTCCAAAGAAAGGAAATCTAAAAATGTGCAAGAACTACAGAACCATTAGCCTTATTAGTCATCCAAGTAAGGTGATGTTAAGGATACTTTTGAACAGAATAAAACAGAAATCATAAGAAATCTTGTCAGAGGAACAGGCTGGCTTTAGACCAAAAAGAAGTACCTCAGAACAAATCTTCAATATTAGATTACTGATCGAAAAACATCTCCAGCATCAACATGATTTATACCATAACTTCATCGATTTCACAAAAGCCTTCGATCGAGTCTGGCATGAAGGTTTATGGCAAATAATGAGAAAATTCAATTTTGATACCAACATCATAGATATCATTGAAGCACTATACAAGGACGCAAGCAGTGCTGTTTTTGCAAGCAATGACATTGGAGAATTTTTCAAAACAACTGTAGGAGTTCGCCAGGGATGTATCCTGTCACCAGTGCTCTTTAACATTTATCTAGAACATATTATGCAGGAGGCTCTCTACGATTATAAATCAACCATATCGATTGGAGGCCGACCTCTGTGTAATCTACGTTTTGCTGATGATATTGATCTGATAGCTGGAACAGAATCAGAACTTCAAGACCTTACCTCTAGACTGGAGAAAGTAACAAGAACATATGGGATGGAAATTAATATAGAAAAAAGCAAGATATTGGTGAATAGCCATAAGAAACATGTTCCGACCAACATTACGTTTAATGGGCAAACGTTAGAAGAAGTTAACACCTTTAAATATCTCGGGTCCACTATATGTAGTGATGGAAGATCAAATAAAGAAATCAAGACAAGACTTGAGATGGCCTCAGCTGCCATGACAAGGTTGAATGTGATCTGGAAAAGTAACATCAGTTTTCCTATGAAAATCAAATTATACAAATCACTTGTATTATCTATTCTCTTGTATGGGTGTGAGGGCTGGACACTCACTGCAGATACGGAGCGAAGGATTCAGGCTTTCGAGCATAAATGTTATAGAAGAATTTTGCGCATTTGCTATAAAGAGCACAAAACAAATGTCTATGTTAGAGAGAAGATAAACACCTATGCAGGCCATCAAGAACCACTTTTGTCAATAGTGAAACGTCGAAAGCTTGCCTGGTTTGGGCATGTAACTCGTCATGACTCCCTTTCGAAAACGATCCTCCAGGGAACAGTCGAAGGTAAACGGAGAAGAGGAAGGCAAAGAAAATCCTGGGCTGATAACATCAAAGAATGGGCAGGACACGGTTTCTCCACACTTGTACGCATTGCTGAGAATAGAGAGCAGTGGAGGACCCTGTCTGCTGATGCTTCCACCATGGCACCCCTACGACCCATGACGGGTTATGGGTTGAGATGAGATGATGAGTAATAGTAGTTTTTCCAGGTTATCTGATCTACCACTTTTGGATTAAGTCGTCTGTATTAGGAGCCTAAGTGCCAGAGATAACAGCGATAGATTAGTAAACTGATAACAGGAGGAGGTATCTCAGGGTAAAGAATAACATCTTTGTTGGTTTTTCTCGTAAGCGGCTAAGGATATAGTTTGTCTCCTTCTTTCCTTCTTTTTTCCTCGGGTGAGTGGCATTCAGTTCTCTAACATGGCTGAGCGTGTAAAACGTAGGACTATGCTGAGAGAGGAAGCAAGGGAGACAGGATTGCAAGGAGAGGAAGTGACCGCGTTCGTCAACACAGAACTTGACCGATATGACGCGGAGCAGAAAGTAGCAGAAGCTAGAGAGAAGGAAGATAAAGCGGATAGGAAAGAAGCGGAAGGGCGTCAATCTCTATTAGAGCTGAAGAAAATTGAGGCAGAGATGGAAGCTCGCAGGGCAAACGAAAGAGAGAAGGAGAGACAATACGAGGAACGAGAGAAGGAGAGACAGCACGAGTTGGCGCTTAAGGCTCTAGAAGTCGAAAGTCGTGAGGCTGCCTCTACTTCCAGCAATGGAGAGCCGTCATCTCCCCATTCATCGTTAACTGATCACTCCAGCACTCATTCTCCCCAACTCACAGCTATGTCTTTCGCCCTGGAACCCTTCCCAAGCCCCAATGAGAAAATTGACTCGTTTCTATAAAAATTTGAGAGAATGGCAAATCTGTATGGGTTAGAGAGTTCCCAGTGGTGCCTAAAGCTTTCACAGGCTTTGAAAGGTAGTGTTTATGGAGTCTACATGAAACTGGGAAGCAGTCAAGACAACTACGACATGCTAAAGAAGGCTTTACTGGAGCGTTTCGAAATGAACGCTCGTAAGTTTCTGCAAATGTTCAGAAACAGCAGAAAGGAGAGCACTGAAACATTTCAACAGTTTTCTTCACGGCTGAAGGGATATTTGACAAAGTGCATGGAGCTTTCCGAGCTCCCTCTCACCTACGAAGGTCTTGAGGAGTTCGTTCTTATAGAACAAATAAAAACTACTTTGTCAAGTGAAACCCGTAGATTCCTGGCTGAACAAGGCGCAGTCAAGTTAGATGACATTCTCAGTAAGTCTGAACGGTACATAAATGCTATGGCCGAGCTTCCCAGCACCAAACGCAAACCGACAGATGAGCCTGCTCGAAAAAATAATCTAGAGCAGTCTTCCCATTCTTCCCATCACCATAACCAACGAGAAGCCGTACCCCAACATCCTCCACAGGAAAAATCGAAATTCTTCAAAACCAGATATCCCATCTACAACAATCCTGATCAACCCCACCGTCCTACGTGGCAGCGCGGCCAGAAAGGACAGAGTGACAAAGGGAAAACCCCTGCGCACGGGACATCTGATCAGGGCAAGCACACCGGGCCAAATCGTATCGGATGCTTGCAAACAGCCTCGCAAGGAAGAATCAATGTCAGTGATTCTCAACCTGAGGGGGAGAGGCCTTCACGCGAGAACCTGTTATTTTGAACGGGACTTCAACATCTTGTCTTTTTGACACGGGTTTATCCTTTGGCTGTATAGTCGCAAGGCACCTGGTCAAATCCGGTCAAGAGACAGAAGACACCGTCAAACTATGTGGAGTTTTCAAGAGTGACGCACCCAGGACGCTTCCCATCGCACTGGTGGAAATACACTCTGATTTTGTCAGAGGTGTTATTAAAGCGGCCATTATGGATGATCATATCTACCCATTTATACTTGGATGTAGATTCGTGTTTATTGGGAGACCGAAAGAGCCGATTGTGGCAGCAGTAACCACAAGAGGGCAAGCTCAGAAGGAACGGGAGCCTGCGCCAAATGTGTTACCTAAGGAACTAAAAGAGGCGCAACAAAAGGACCCTACCTTGGAGCCCTGCTTTAGGAAACTGCCCATGGCTAAGGACCCCAGACACAACGGAGACATCTTCTCTAAGGATGGTGTACTGTATCGCAGAACGGGCAAACCTGATCAATGGCATAACCAGCTCCTAGTACCGAAACAGTACAGAGACCAAATCTTAGAAATGGGGCACTCTCTTCCCTTTAGCGGACATATGGGACAATACGCCACTATGCAGCGAATATCGACTCACTATTGGTGGCCAGGAATGAACTCTGAGATTATCAGATACGTGAAATCCTGCGCCCAGTGCCAACGTGTGGCACCCAAGCATTGGACACCCTCTGTTCCTATGGGTGAAATGCCAATAGTGGGGATTCCATTTGAACGGGTTGCTGTCGACATTGTAGGACCCTTAGAAAGGACTAAACGAAGGAACAGGTTTATCCTGACCTTAGTCGACACATGCACTATGTGGGCAGTAGCTATACCGCTAACATGCACGGATTCCAAGCATGTCGCAGAAGCCCTCGTGCAAATCTTTACACGGTTGGGATTCCCTCAACAAGTTTTGACGGATAACAAATCCCCATACCGTAGCCTGTTGATGGAGGAGATCGTAAAGATCTTGAGGAACCAGCACATCTACACAAGCCCTTATAATCCGGCCGGAAGTGGGTTAGTAGAACGTGTTAACGGAAGCCTCACCATGATGTTACGTAAGCTGGGACAAGAGAAACCTGAAGATTGGGACCTTTTCATTCCTGCAGCCTTATTCGCCTACAGGGAGGTTCCCCAGGCATCTACAGGATTTCCACCAGCTACACTTTTATTCGGATGACCTATTAAGGGGCCGCTAGAAGCCTTACTTCGGTCCCTGACAGACCAGAAGGCTGATGAGACGGTCGTCTCAGCAAGCAAATATGTATCAGAGCTCAAGGAAAGGTTACAACTAGGATGGGACCTAGCAACAACCAACCTTAAGAAAGCACGCGCAAAGCACGCTCAACGATACAATAAAGCAGCGAAAGAGAGAGAACTCCAACCAGGGGAGAAAGTTATGTTGCTACTTCCAACCGGAAACAACAAACTTCGCATCGGATGGCAAGGGCCGTTTACCGTCCTTAAAAAGATCTCCCGCACTAACTACAAGATCTCTATTAAAGGAAAGGAGAAGGTCTACCACGTAAATCTGCTAAAGAAATACTTGGAAAGACCGTTGCCGTCCTCCGAACATTGCAACAAACGGAATCTTTCAAAGATGTCAAATTCGGCGAAAATCTCTCGGAAGCACAACAGACAGAAACCAGGGCGCTACTGAAACAGTACACTGCAGTCTTAACGGATGTACCTGGTCGAACAAATCTCATAGAATTCGATATGAAACTGACCAACGAGACCCCTGTTCGAACCAGAGTTTACCCCATTTCGTACGCTAAAGCTGATGCACTACGCGGAGAGATAGACAAGCTATGTCAAGCCGAAATTATCAGTGAGTCTACCTCTCCTTACAGTTCGAGTGTAGTACTGTTACAAAAGCCCAATAAGGAAGTTCGGCTGTGCATAGATTACCGTTTACTTAACACAGTAACGGAATTCCAGCCCGAACCTCTACAGAGCGCTTCTGAGCTGTTCACTAAGCTTAGCAAGGCAAGAATTTTCTCAAAGATTGACTTGAGTAAAGGTTACTACCAAATACCAGTCAAGGAGGAAGTTAAGCCTTTGTTAGCTTTTAGCACCAGTGAAGGACACTACACTTTCAACGTAATGCCGTTCGGATTGCACAACGCACCAGGAGTCTTCACCAGAATGATGAGGAAGCTTTTAGAACCCTTGCAAAATCCCCATATCCATAATTTCATGGATGACATATTAATTGCATCGGAAAACTATGATGAACATATTGCTACGGTTGCTATGCTCTTCAGGCGACTACAGGAAACTGGTCTCACAGCCAGACCTAGCAAATGTCTTATCGGATTTCAAAACCTAGACTTCCTGGGACATACCATTTCTCAAGGCTGCATGTGGCCAGTTACCAAGAACATTGAGAAAATAGTTGCAGCAAAAAGACTCCGAACGAAGAAAGACACCCGTTCTTTTCTATCACTGTGTGCTTACTATCAGAAATTTATCAAAAATTTCAATGGGCTAACGGCACCCCTTACTGACCTTACAAAAAAAGGGCGCCCGGACAAGGTTATTTGGGATTCGAAGTGCGAACGAGCTTACGTCATTTTAAAAGGTCAATTGTCTGAATACCCATTTTGAGACTACCTGACCTCAAGAAACCTTTTATATTGCGGGTCGACGCTTCGGGTCAGGGCATCGGGTCAACCCTGCTCCAAGCAGATGACACCGATCCGAATCTGTTATTTCCAGTTGCGTATGGCAGCCGTAAACTGAATGCTGCAGAACGTAACTATTCCACCGTCGAAAGAGAGTGTCTAGCACTTGTTCATGGCATAAGGAAATACCATGAATATCTTTACGGAGTAACATTCACGGTGCAAACAGACCGCGCTCCTTTAGCTTTTCTTGGGGCGAATAAGGAATTCAACGCGAGGATCATGCGCTGGGCCTTGCTACTAAGCGTGTACTCTTTCAAAGTGGAATACATTCCGGGAAAACAGAACGTGGGAGCAGATTTTATGAGTAGAAATTGGAGCATGGAAGAGGAGGTGGAAAGCAAAAACAACAATCACCTGCAAGTGACTGATCAAGAGAGCTCCATTGTCATAAATGAAACATGAAATGGTTTCATGTCTTTAAGAGGGGACGACTGTGACGTATGAAAATCGGACCTCTCTTTCTTTAATCCTTCAGTCCCCCTTTTCTCTTTTACAACTAAACAACTCGAGTCATTCCCACGATTTCTGGTTTGGTATGCCATAAGTTATCTGGACATTCGCCCTTTTGTTGTCTTCTCTCGCGGCGGTATCTCTTACTGACATTCCCACAGAGAGGCAGACCCCCAGAGATCACGTTACCATGTCAGAGCCGAGAAATGAAACCTCTGTTTAACACCTGATAATAGAATGGACGAAGAATTCGCAGGTGCGTTTGCCAGTCATGGGGACATGGGCCGATTCAGTATACTAGCGCAGTTTTAGAAAATTCATCATCAGTCTGCCCCAGTAATTGGTGATATCTTCTAGCGCGAATCTTGGAGTTTTATATAAAGATAATTCCTTTTAGATTCGTGGAGAGTGTCAATTCGTCCTTGTGTGGCGGTAATCATATATATATTAGAATTTTGAGTGCCTTAACGTGTTAATGTTTTCACTGGGATTTCTGTGTTTATTAAATAAGCATATTAAATAATTCCAGCTGTAATAAGTAAATTTAATTTCTTGCTATTTCCCCCAGTAAGAGACGCTTTAAATTAATTAATATACGCTAGGCGACTGATAATTAGAGATAAATATACTTTTATTCATCATGCGTAATTTTGCGAATCACTAGAGTTTTGTGGGTTTTAAATATAATTTAATACCGGAGTGATCTAGAGGTCTTACCTAACGAGTGTAGAATATAATAATGATATCATTGTTAAAATGTTTGTTTTTTCTACATCTAGGCGATCAGCGGTCTTAAAATATTAGCCTAGATGTGCGTGACCTGATGGCCAAATATTATATTTAAACATTGTTTCCAGAATATTGACTATCGTAGTTTTTTTTTCTTTTCTCAAGTGGATTTATCCAGAAAAAGGAATACTTGGGTCCATAACCGGTTCCCAACCCCAGAGTGAGAGAAAAAAACAGATAGGAGATCCTTTGCTTATCCTTAGTGGTTTTTCTAACAGTGTACCCACCAGACATTTTCCGTAAATATCGGACATCTGTGTGCTGCCCATGGTGAACATTTTGATCGCAATATATATTTACCTGCACTACCTGACGTGAACTTTTTGACACATAATATTAGCATTATTTAAGCGGACGTTCCCCATTAGGAAAAATTAATCATTCTTGGAGGAACTGGGGTCCCTTGGATAGCACCACCCTGAAATATGTCAAAGATACACAGATGTGTTAAAGAGTAGTAGGTAAGTGTGATTGCTAATTGCTTGTGGCCACAGACTGACAGACTGTAAGAAAGAGAAATGAATATTTCATATTTTGTATAATCATTATACTCACTTCAGTCTTTTCGGGTTCGCAAATACTGTTATATCATTTTCTTGTCTTCTTTGTTTCAGGATAGATTAACTAGAGACTTGGTTCTTTTACTTTATCGTCTATCCCTATATATATTATTATTAACTGTAATCTTTTGGGTTAATTACCTCTGTCAAGATCTACTTTGGGATCCCTTTACAATAGAGGAGAGCCTATTGAGTTAATAAATTTTCTTGCATTTTTGTATGTCTGTAAACTATACCTTCTGATAGATAATATTGTTGTATGTGATTTCTTTAAGATAATAAACATAATAAACCTAAGCTATCGTGTTGGTCAAACCCCTGCCCATTATATGTTATCCATAGCTTGGTTCACGTCTGTACGTATTATGTCACAGAATTGTGTATATGTAAGTGGAGTGTAACTCGTATATATATATGTACCAGGAGAGAAAGTAAGTCTAGTTAAATATTGTCGTGAGATAGGCTGCGGTTAGAGCAATTACTCAATCCAGAGACTGTCCTTTCTCTTACACTCTCACCCCCTTGTGGAAAAAAGCTATTTCTTACCCCTTATTCTCATATAGTTTACCATTATCACCTCTGCTCAGACGGGACCTTAAACATCTTCAACCTATCTCAATAAAATCTACGACAGTCACTAAAAGCCAACAAGAGCTTCAGAACTTGATGAATCGCTTCACTGAAGCATGCAAGGACTTTGGCCTCACAATAAGTCTAAAGAAAACGAATGTGCTGAGTCAGGATGCGGGTGCTGCACAAGTTATCACTATCGATAACTATGAATTGGCAGTGGTGCACCACTTCATATACCTAGGGTCTACCATCAATGACAAACTCTCACTGGATACAGAAATCGACAGCCGCATTGGCAAAGCTGCAGCTACCTTTGCCCGCCTCACATCGCGTGTTTGGGGAAACTCCAAACTCACAATGAAGATCAAAGCTGCGGTATATAATGCCTGCGTCACTAGCACATTCCTATATGGCAGCGAGACCTGGACGACCTATGCTAAGCAAGAAAGAAGGCTCAATACCTTCCATTTACGGTGTCTACGCCGCATCCTCGGCATTTCGTGGAAAGATAAAGTGACAAATGTCGAGGTGTTGTCACGTGCTGGCCTTCAAAGTATGTATACACTGCTTAGACAGCGCAGACTTCGCTGGCTTGGCCATGTTCGCCGCTTGGAAGATGGTCGCATCCCAAAAGATATCTTCTACGGACAATTAGCAGATGGCAAGAGAACAGTTGGGCGACCACATCTGAGGTTCAAAGATGTGTGCAAGAGAGATATGAGGGCACTGGACATGGATCCAGCAACATGGGAGGATGAAGCTGCCGATCGCACTAAGTGGCGATGCTATTTACGGCGCCACCTCAGATTGGGCGAAGAGAGGCTCACACAACAAGCAGAGGAGGGGAGAAAACGTCGAAAGGAGCACCAGGAAAATAAGCAGCTGAGGGCTGTCACCTCAGGGGCGCATTCCCATAGTCAGTTATGACTGAAGGGGCTATTATTATTATTATTATGGACGACAGTACTTTATTGAAAGTTGATCTTATTGAATTACGAACAAATATCCGCATTCAAACGGAGTTCAAAGAAATGAAATTAGATGATTTCCGGTGTGCTCAACTAGAACCATTTCTAGAACTAGCGAAGAGAGCACTGTATACTTTTGTGCCATTTGCTACAACGTACTTATGTGAAGTGGGATTTTCTTCAATGTAAATATAAAAACAAAGGCCAGAACAGCTGGAAGATGAAACAGATACGGAAGACCACTGGCAACAAGTAAAAAATATATGGAACGAGACATGTGAAGAAGTACTGAGAAAAAGAGAACATCAGCACAAAGCATGGATAACAACAGAAACCATTAGTAAGATAGAAGACAGGAAAAACAAGAAAGCAGATTTAAACAGAAGCAAAACCAGAAGCTCCCAAGCCAAGGCTCATCAAGTGTACATAGAAGCAAACAAAGAAGTAAGAAGAAACATCAAAAGAGACAAGATGAAATATAATGATGATTTGGCAAGGGAAGCAGAGGAAGCCGCAGCAAAAGGAAATATGAGGGACCTGTACAACAACACGAAGAAGCTAACAGGGAAATACAAGGTATAAGCGAGCAAATTGCTTAATAAAAGATAAGAATGGAAAATTGCTTAGTAATATACAAGAACAAATGAAGAGATGGACCGAACATTTTGAGGAACTTCTCAATAGGTCATCTCCAACTAATCCCCCAGACATCCAGCCAGCAGAAGAGGAGCTACAAATCAGCTGTGAACGACCAAGTAGAGAAGAAATAAAGAAAGCCATAAAGCTTCTGAAAGATGGAAAAGCAGCTGGTCCAGATTGCATTCCAGCAGAGGCCATCAAAACAGATATTGATACCTCTACAGAGATATTATACAAACTACTTGGCAAAGTCTGGAAGAGAGAGGAAATACCAGCAGAATGGAAGGAAGGTTATCTGGTCAAGTTGCCTAAGAAGGGAAACTTACCAGAGTGCACAAATTATAGAGGAATAATGTTACTTTCAGTGTCAGGAAAAGTATTAAACAGAATCATCCTGGAGAGATCAAAAGAGTCCATAGACAAGCAACTGAGAGATGAACAAGCAGGTTTTCGACAAAATAGATCCTGTACAGACAAGACAGCCACATTGAGAATAATAGTTGAACAAAGTCTGGAATGGAATTCACCGCTATACATCGGATTCGTGGACTATGAAAAGGCATTTGACAGTGTAGAATGAGAATCGCTTTGGAAATTGATGAGACATTATGGAGTTCCCATGAAGATCATTAACTTAATAAAGAAGACCTATGAAGACATGACATGTAGAGTTCTTCATGAAGGACAACTTACAGAACCGTTTAGGATTAGAACGGGAGTGAGACAGGGATGCCTCTTGTCTCCATTTCTTTTCTTACTAGCAATAGATTGGGTTATGAAAAAAAAAACATCGACATCACACAACAGAAATGGAATCCAGTGGAATCTGACTAAACAGCTTGATGATGTGGATTTTGCAGATGACTTGGCTCTTCTGTCCCATAACCATAATCAGATACAAGAGAAAATGAAAATTCTCGATGAGAGGTCACAACAAGTGGGCCTGAAAATGCACAGGGAAAAGACAAAGATTATGAGAATAAATGCAAGAAATGATAACAAGGTTGAACTTGAAGAAACAACACTAAAAGATGTAGAATCTTACACATATCGTGGAAGTAATATAGACAAAGTTTGAGGGACAGACAGTTATTCAAAATAAGAATACAAAAATCAAGAGGAGCTTTCATTGCATTGAGAAACATATGGAGAACAAGAGAAATCAAGTCCAACACGAAAATAAGAATCTTCAACTCAAATGTCAAGTCAGTCCTATTGTATGGCTCTGAGACATGGAGAACAACAAAAACAACAACCAAAAAGCTACAGACTTTTATAAACGGGTGCTTGCGTAGAATAGAAGGACTGAAATGGTATGACAAAGTCACAAATGTGGAATTGATGACAAGAACCAGACAAGTGCCAGTGGAACAAGAGTTGAGAAGAAGATGCTGACGATGGATAGGACACACATTGAGGAAACCTGTTGATAGCATTACAAGGCAGTCCTTGTTCTAGAATCCACAGGGAAAGAGAGGCAGAGGTAGACCAAAAAACACATGGAGAAGAGAACTGGAAACAGAGGTGAAAATGATGAGGAAAACATGGAACGAACTTGAGCGGATGGCACAGGACAGGAAGGCTTGGCATGTGTTTGTTGAAGGCCTATGCTCCTTGGAGAGATAAAGGGTATTGATTGTATGGACGACAGTACTTTATTGAAAGTTGATCTTATTGAATTACGAACAAATATCCGCATTCAAACGGAGTTCAAAGAAATAAAATTAGATGATTTCTGGTGTGCTCAACTAGAACCATTTCCAGAACTAGCGAAGAGAGCACTGTATACTTTTGTGACATTTGCTACAACGTACTTGTGTGAAGTGGGATTTTCTTCAATGTAAATATAAAAACAAAGGCCAGAAATCGTTTAGATTCGAGCGATGATATGCGTGTGGCTATTTCAAACAAAGAGCCCCGTTTCCAAAATATAATTGAAAGTTAGTAACAGCACAAAAGTCATCAAGTATTTATAATTACATAATTTAATCAAGTAAAATTTTATATAAATAGACGTGTATCTGGTGTCACACTTTATTTTAACATTCAAACAATTATTAAATAAATTATATTCCTATTTCGGCAGTGATGAAAGTGCAATTTTTGTTCTAAATAGTGATTAAAAATTATATATTTGTTTCATGGGGGTGTGGCGAGAGGTTTTATTTTGGCTCTTGGATCAGTATAGTACTGACAATTACAGAAATAGGATTTCTGCAGAAAATGGTGAAGTCCCAGTGTCTGAGAGGACTACTGGTATCACAAATTAGTTACGGCTGTGAATGATCTGATCTCGAAACAATAGTATAGAGGAGACCGACATAAAGCGCCACCTCTGCTGTGTAACTAATTGTGATATTAAACAAAGCAAGGAAACAGATTTTTACTTAACAATGATAAAATTGACAAGTCGTTCAAAATACAATTTCCTTATATTTTATTTAGTATATATACACTATCTACTCTTGTGCTGAAAGGTGAATGTTGCAAAAAAAAAAAAAATGGAATGAAATGAATTGGTAAGTTTACATATGATTTAAAAATATTTATATTTATAAATATTACAACACGTTTTCCAATTATAGGAACAAAAATTATATCAGCTGTGCTGTTAATTAAGGATATAACGTTTATCAGCTATGCTGTTATTTACGTATAATTTATCCACTATGATCTTATTATTGTCTCTTGCTACGCTAATTCACGTTTTCTTCATTGACAGTTCTATGCTCACAATGCCGACAGAAATGGTACTAATGTGTACTCATCTCTCTTAAGTCTGTTCTTCTTTGTTTGGTTCACACCACCGGCAGAGTATCGTTCCTTTAGCCCACCCAAGACTGAGGGGGACCAAAGATGTAGAGTCTGGTCAACCTCTATGCTCCTGCGGAGTTCCAGGCAGCGGGATTGACTCGAACATACGACCTCAGGTTTTTTTTTAGGACACAATTAAACCTGTAACAAAGCAAAAATAGGGGCTAATTTCTGTCCTCAAGCCCACCTATTTCTAGTGTGAGTGAAATGAGCGTGTCTCCGATGTATGCATGTGGGATGAATGACAACATGGCTCAGTATGATTTAGCAATAGCGAGACAAGACAGGTGTCTACTTGCAAAACATTCTTTCTGATAAACTAATACATGGATACATTCAATAATATAGATTCAATACATGAATACATTTTTATACATGAATACATCCCATAATATAAATCAATACATGAATAAATCCAATAATATGTACACCTAGGTGTGATACAACAATGTCCTTCCCCCTATACTATATCACGCCCTCTCTGACAATAGCTGGTAACATATATCCTAACAATATTGTTATGTTCTTATGATAGGAGTATATGAGACGAGGACTGGTTGGTGATATATCAGGTTGGAGTTATAGGAGACAATAGATTGGAGTTAGATGCGACAATAGATTGAGTCCTGACAAGGACTGTTTTGGGTTATATTGGAGTTGGTCTTATCTGAGACAATAGATTGAGTTATAGGAGACAATAGATTGAGTCCTAACAAGGACTGTTTTGGTTATATTGCAGGTTATAGGAGACAATAGATTGAGTCCTAACAAGGACTGTTTTGGTTATATTGCAGGTTATAGGAGACAATAGATTGAGTCCTAACAAGGACTGTTTTGGTTATATTTACAGTTTGGAATTATCAGAGACAATAGACTGAAGTTATAGACTGACAATAGATTGAAGTATAGGAGACAATAGGTTGAAGTATGAGTCCTATTAGTCTTCGTCTATTCAATCATAATAGGAAATACAATCATTATACTTAATTCCCCCCAAGATACAATCAGTAACCTGATAGGTAGTATAAATGACACACAACAAATACCAACGGTTATCGTAAAAATATTTACCCTCCTAAGATTTTAAACTGGCCAGGTTTTGACGCGACTTAGTGAAGTAGGTTGCAGGTCGATGCCCTCAGGTAAGTTACCATAAATCAAGGTGACAGCTTCTCCCTCTTCAGTCTGTATCTCTGGCGTCAAGTTCGGGGTTGCGTGGTTAGCATAAAATCCGCCCGATTATATAGTCAAGTAACTACTTGAGGAAAGCTTTCGGTTGGTTCCTGGCGGAGCAAGTTGATTGGTTTCCTCCGGTTTTGTACCTGGTCTCATACAGCCTAATTTTATTCAGTTTTCATCGGCCATCTTGCGTGAACAAGATGGCCGTTAATTTATTCTGTCTCAGAGACTGGTGAACGTTGATCGTTGATTGGTTGAAGCAAATCTGTATCTCGACATAGTGATTAACAAAGTAGTGGGTTACACTTCGTTTCACGACATAGCCCCCTCCTTTCCTAGCTGTGACTTGTCATAGCTGACGTGTAAACCCCTGCTGTGGTTAATCCTTTTGCGTCTGTCCTTCCAGAGTACTAGGGTGTCGACTTAAAAAATCAGCTCCTACATTGTCTCTTCCCGGAATGTAATTCACGGTAAAGGAATAAGGCGCCAGAAGCAGACTCCACCTTAACAATCTCGAATTTAGCTTTTTAGATGCAGCCAAGAATGTTAAAGGTTGGTGATCGCTTTGGACAATGAAGTGTGTCCCATACAGATAAGGTGAAAATTTGTTGATGGACCAAATTAGAGCTAA
Source organism: Oreohelix idahoensis (assembly GCA_024509875.1). Taxonomy (NCBI): domain Eukaryota; kingdom Metazoa; phylum Mollusca; class Gastropoda; order Stylommatophora; family Oreohelicidae; genus Oreohelix; species Oreohelix idahoensis. The sequence goes on from JAMPIV010019235.1 coordinate 73,311, forward strand.
ACATTCCTTCTCTATGGTCGAGTAGTTCAACTCAGCTGCATTCAGCTTCCTACTGGCGTAGGCGACTGGTAAAAGTTCCTTCGGCTGGGCTTTTGATTTCTGCAAGAGAGTTGCACCTATCGCTATACTGCTAGCGTCCGTCCTTAATACAAATTCCTGTGTGATATCGGGTAGTGTAAGGATTGGTTTGCTGGTGAGTTTTGCTTTTAGCTCTGTTTAAGCTTTTTCACAATCAGCATTCCATTGGATTTTGTCAGGCTGTCCTTTCTTCGTTAAGTTGGTTAATGGTGCACACAGAGAGTTAAAGTGGGGTATGTACTTCTGATAGAACCCACATAAAGACACGAATGATCTCACATCTTTCTTAGTTTGAGGTCTGGGTGCCTTCTTTAGCTTCTCTATATTCTTTGGGTCAGGAGACATATGACCTGTAGAAATAGTGTGACCTAGGAATTCCAACTCCTTACAACCGATATAGCACTTGGTTGGACGTGCAGTCAATCCAGTTTCTCTCAGTCTGTCGAACAACATGGAGAGCGCTACTATATGCTCTTCAAATGTGTTTGTTGCAACAAGAATGTCATCCATAAAGTTAGTGATATGGGGATTTTGTAGAGGTTCCAATAATTTCCTCATCATTCTTGAAAAGATACTTGGAGCATTTTTCAGCCCAAAGGGGAGTACATTAAACTCGTAGTGTCCGTCTGATGTACTGAATGCCAGCATTCTCCTAACTTCTGGTTTCACTGGTATTTGGTAGTATCCCTTGCTTAGATCTACCTTCGATAAATACCTAGCCTTACTCAGTGTAGAGAACAGCTGGTTTGTGTCAGGTAATGGGTCCACCTGAGATTCTGTGATCGCATTAAGCTTCCGGTAGTCAATACATAACCTGTGTTCACCACTCGGTTTTCTCAATAGCACCACACTTGAGCTATAGGGAGAGTCTGACTTCGAGATAATTTTCTCCTTCAACAGATAATCAACTTCCTCCCTTAGTGCTTGGGCTTTCGCATAGGGTATAGGGTATGTTCTCATGCATACTGGGGTAGGGTCGGTAACCTTCATGTCGTACTCTAACAGATTCGTCCGACCTGGCTTATCTGTGAGCACATCAGCATGGGTTTCCAACACTTTCTGAACCCTCTTCTTCTGCTCTGGAGTTAAATGTTCACTAATATTTACTTGAACATAATCCTCTGTAGTTGTGAGTGGATACTCCATAGAGTGAAGTGGTTCACCGTGCATTTCTGTTGCAATGGCTAGGGTCATAATATGTGCAACTTCTGATGATTCCTTGTCATAGTATTTTTTAAGAAGATTGACATGATATACCTTCTCCTTTCCTTTCTTGTCAATCTTATAATTGGTCCTGGAAAGTTTCTCCAGTATGACATAGGGTCCCTGCCATCCAATCTGCAATTTATTATTGCTGCTTGGCAACAGTAATAACACCTTTTCACCCACCTCCAGTTCCCTATCCTTTGCTTTTTTGTTGTAGTACGCAGCATGCTTCCTCCTGGCCTGTCTTAAGTTATCATTGGCCAGTTTCCAACCTGCTTTCAATCGAGATGTAAACTCTTTGACGTACTGGTATGCGGAAGTCACTGTTTCCTCTGCCTTTTCATCAGTCCATGTCCGCAGCAATGCTTCCAGTGGACCTTTTATTGGTCTTCCAAACAACAATGTAGCTGGAGCCAATCCAGTTGAGTTGTGGGGTACTTCCCTATATGCAAATAGTGCAGCGGGTAAGTATGTATCCCAAGTATCAGGTTTTTCACTCGCCAGCTTTCTAAGGATTGAAATTAGCGTACCATTGAACCGCTCTACTTGACCGTTCCCTTGGGCATGGTAGGGACTACAATGATAGTGCCTGGCTTGAAATATCCTGAATACTTCTTGTGTTAGCTTTCCCTTAAACTGAGACCCATTGTCAGTCAATATCTGATGCGGGAAACCTAATCGGGTAAATATTGTCAACAGGGCCTCTGCCACGTGCTTTGAATCTATAGCTGACATGGCCACTGCTTCTCCCCACATAGAGCAAGTATCAACCAAGGTTAAGATGTAAGCATTTCTCTTCTTGGTCCTAGTGAGGGGTCCAACAATATCTACTGCAACACGTTCAAAAGGGGTTCCCATAATAGGCATTTCTCCCAGTGTTGCTGGTGCAGTCCTATGCTTAGGAGCTACTCTTTGGCATTCTGGACAAGATCTTACATATCTTTTTATGTCCTCTGTAATTCCTGGCCAGAAGTAGTGACAGGCTATCCTTTGTCCAGTGGCCCCTATTCCCATATGTCCACTGAAGGGTATAGCATGTCCTAGCGTCATAACCTTCTCCCTGTAAGATTTTGGCACTACAAGCTGTCCATGCCCTTTAGGTCCTGTTCCAGCTTTTCTGTATAGTAGGCCATTCTTCATATACAAGTCTCCTTTCTCTGGAGGGTTATGTGCTTTAGGCAATTTGCCAAAACAAGGCTTCAGTGTGCTATCTGCTGCCTGAGCCTTTTTCATCTCTTCTGGATGAGTATTGATAGGATTCTCCTCCATTTTCCTGGAGCTTTCCCTGGTCTGGACTGTTGCCATAACTACAGGTTTTATAGGTTCTCCAAGGAAAACATACCTACACCCCAAAATCAAAGGGTAAATAGGGTCGTCCATCACTGCTGCTTTGATTTCTCCTTCCACATAGCGAGATCTTATGTTGATTCGAGCTATGGGTAGTGTCATGGTTCTTGCTCCCTTGATCGGTCCTCTGATTTCCACTGTTTCTGTGGTTATCTGGTCAGGACTCACTAGAGAAGAGCACACAACTGAATCAAAGTCCAATCCTGTGTCATATAAACACAGTACTTGAGTGCCATTCACGGTCACTTCCTCACAGACAGGGGGATGATGGAAGTCCTTCTGACTTACTGCCAGTTCATTCCTTCCCTGATTCCCTGTTGTAAGACATGCAGCATGATGAGGAGGATTCTTCCTTCTGCAGTCCGCAGTATTGTGGTTACTCATTAGACAAGTTTTACACCACTTTCCTTCCTTCCGGTAAGGTGTCTTATCCGATCTTAGAGGGTTTTTGTCCTTTTGGTCAAATCTTTGTTTGTTCCTTGTGGTATGGTCCTTTTGTTCATATTTGGTATAGTTTTGTGATGATTTGAAGTTTTCACCCTGCTTCTTCTTATTTCCTAATAATTCTGCCTGAGCTGTTTGATATCTCTCAGCAACAGTTACAATATCTTCCAATCTCTCTGCTCCTTGTTCCATGATAAACTTCCTCATTTCTTGAGGCATGGACTCTTTCACTTGCTCCATCATTATCATTTCTTTCAGATCCTGACACTTTCCTAAACTACTCCATTTTTCCAAATAGGTTTCCAGTCTAGCAGAGAATTGGTGATAGTTTTCTCCTGGAAGAAGTTTAGCTGTTCGGAATTTCTTTCTATATGATTCTGAGTTCTTTTCATATCTCACAAGCAGTGCCTGCTTCAGGATTTCATAATCTTCCTGGTCATCTCTTGAGAGCTTCAAATACACATCGTAGGCCACACCTCTCAATCCCTGAGATAGTTTAAGACTCCATTTTTCTTTCACTAAGCCATAGGTAGTGGCTAGTCTTTCGTATCTATCCAGGTACGACTCAATGGGGTCTTCTTTCTCAACAAATGGGTCCAGATGAAAATTCATGGCCCCACTTGAGGTGCTCTGGCTGGAGCTACTCTCAGAGTGAGGTGAGCTACCACCATTATTGCCAGTATTTGCCTGAATTTCAAGCTCTTTTAATCTCAACTGATGGTCTCTCTCTGCTTGTAATTTCCTTTCCTCAGCTTCTAACCTTTTAGTTTCTCTTTCAGCTTCCAGTCTTTTGTCTTCTCTCTCAGCTTCCAGTCTTTTGTCTTCTCTCTCAGCTTCCAGTCTTTTGTCTTCTCTCTCAGCTTGCAACCTCCTTTCTTCAGCCTCAAATTTCTTTGCTTCTCTATCAGCCTCTAATTTCTTTGCTTCAGTCTCTAATTGCAACTTTCTTTCTTCTCTATCCATGTGTTTGTCCACTTCTGTTGTGATATACTGAGTGAGAGCATCACCTGTCAAATTTAATTTCTTACCCATCTGCATGATCGCAGTTCTGAACTTCACTAGATCAGCCATGGCGTTGCTTAGAGAGGGTATGTAAATTTACTATAACCAAATTATTGTAATTAAACTTAATTAATTTAAATGAACAAAAAATTTCCGTGCAACTTTGTGAGCATCAACTATTTACTGAGTACTAAATGGTACTCCTCCTAAGAAAATATTGTTTTAAAAATCCTAAAATATAATTTTTTTTCAAAAAATAAAAATTTATTTTCTTATGTTACCTATGGCTGGCACAAGATAGAGCGTAGATAGATGAATAGACTAAGTATGGCTCAAGATATACAGAAATATCCCAGGAACGAGCCCCCAGTGTGGCGAGAGGTTTTATTTTGGCTCTTGGATCAGTATAGTACTGACAATTACAGAAATAGGATTTCTGCAGAAAATGGTGAAGTCCCAGTGTCTGAGAGGACTACTGGTATCACAAATTAGTTACGGCTGTGAATGATCTGATCTCGAAACAATAGTATAGAGGAGACCGACATAAAGCGCCACCTCTGCTGTGTAACTAATTGTGATATTAAACAAAGCAAGGAAACAGATTTTTACTTAACAATGATAAAATTGACAAGTCGTTCAAAATACAATTTCCTTATATTTTATTTAGTATATATACACTATCTACTCTTGTGCTGAAAGGTGAATGTTGCAAAAAAAATGGAATGAAATGAATTGGTAAGTTTACATATGATTTACAAATATTTATATTTATAAATATTACAACACGTTTTCCAATTATAGGAACAAAAATTATATCAGCTGTGCTGTTAATTAAGGATATAACGTTTATCAGCTATGCTGTTATTTACGTATAATTTATCCACTATGATCTTATTATTGTCTCTTGCTACGCTAATTCACGTTTTCTTCATTGACAGTTCTATGCTCACAATGCCGACAGAAATGGTACTAATGTGTACTCATCTCTCTTAAGTCTGTTCTTCTTTGTTTGGTTCACACCACCGGCAGAGTATCGTTCCTTTAGCCCACCCAAGACTGAGGGGGACCAAAGATATAGAGTCTGGTCAACCTCTATGCTCCTGCGGAGTTCCAGGCAGCGGGATTGACTCGAACATACGACCTCAGGTTTTTTTTAGGACACAATTAAACCTGTAACAAAGCAAAAATAGGGGCTAATTTCTGTCCTCAAGCCCACCTATTTTTAGTGTGAGTGAAATGAGCGTGTCTCCGATGTATGCATGTGGGATGAATGACAACATGGCTCAGTATGATTTAGCAATAGCGAGACAAGACAGGTGTCTACTTGCAAAACATTCTTTCTGATAAACTAATACATGGATACATTCAATAATATAGATTCAATACATGAATACATTTTATACATGAATACATCCCATAATATAAATCAATACATGAATAAATCCAATAATATGTACACCTAGGTGTGATACAACAATGTCCTTCCCCCTATACTATATCACGCCCTCTCTGACAATAGCTGGTAACATATATCCTAACAATATTGTTATGTTCTTATGATAGGAGTATATGAGACGAGGACTGGTTGGTGATATATCAGGTTGGAGTTATAGGAGACAATAGATTGGAGTTAGATGCGACAATAGATTGAGTCCTGACAAGGACTGTTTTGGGTTATATTGGAGTTGGTCTTATCTGAGACAATAGATTGAGTTATAGGAGACAATAGATTGAGTCCTAACAAGGACTGTTTTGGTTATATTGCAGGTTATAGGAGACAATAGATTGAGTCCTAACAAGGACTGTTTTGGTTATATTGCAGGTTATAGGAGACAACAGATTGAGTCCTAACGAGGACTGTTTTGGTTATATTTACAGTTTGGAATTATCAGAGACAATAGACTGAAGTTATAGACTGACAATAGATTGAAGTATAGGAGACAATAGGTTGAAGTATGAGTCCTATTAGTCTTCGTCTATTCAATCATAATAGGAAATACAATCATTATACTTAATTCCCCCCAAGATACAATCAGTAACCTGATAGGTAGTATAAATGACACACAACAAATACCAACGGTTATCGTAAAAATATTTACCCTCCTAAGATTTTAAACTGGCCAGGTTTTGACGCGACTTAGTGAAGTAGGTTGCAGGTCGATGCCCTCAGGTAAGTTACCATAAATCAAGGTTACAGCTTCTCCCTCTTCAGTCTGTATCTCTGGCGTCAAGTTCGGGGTTGCGTGGTTAGCATAAAATCCGCCCGATTATATAGTCAAGTAACTACTTGAGGAAAGCTTTCGGTTGGTTCCTGGCGGAGCAAGTTGATTGGTTTCCTCCGGTTTTGTACCTGGTCTCATACAGCCTAATTTTATTCAGTTTTCATCGGCCATCTTGCGTGAACAAGATGGCCGTTAATTTATTCTGTCTCAGAGACTGGTGAACGTTGATCGTTGATTGGTTGAAGCAAATCTGTATCTCGACATAGTGATTAACAAAGTAGTGGGTTACACTACGTTTCACGACAGGGGGTGCGAGAACATATTTTGAGAATATAAGGGTTGCTTGCAGCCGAAAAGGTTGAGAACTACGGGTACAATCGGCCTGCTCTGCAGTGAAGTATTGATTTAGAGAGCCAGTTATCAGTTTACTTGTGTCCTTATACAAAGCTGGGACACTTCGACAGAAAAATAAACGGTTGTCACAAATAGTCAGCAGCAAATGTGATCTCAAGAGCGAGGCGAATAATTTAAATTCTGAAAAAAATATATAAAACTTTAGACAAAATAACACATTCCACATAAGAGCAAACTCGTGCTTCTCCCGGTGACGCTTAACTATTACTGTGAAAAGAACAAGTGAAATTAAAAGATATCTGTACATCATTCTTACATTAGTAAAATGCTAATAATTATGGCATGTCTTAAGCCCGACTTCCCAACACCCAACAGTTCTGTGTTTGCTGCGGTATTCTATATTATTATGTTTTATTTCTCGATTTCTATAACCATTTTGTTTGTTCGCCGCTATCCTCTCTCTCCTCTATTCTTCTTTTTCTTCTTTGATCCTTAGCCGCCGACTGTCAAAGCAGTCAGTGGTCATCACACCTGGTGGCGTCTTTTAGGGCAGCAACAGACTGTTTCCAGTTTGCTCGTTTGGCAGCCATCCTTCGTGCAGTGCACAGCTGTTTCATTCTTTGCATGTCGGCCTCAACAGTTCTCCACCAAGTTGTTTTTAGTCGGTCTCTCTTTTCCTTTCCTTCAAGGGTCCATAGCATAGCTGTTCTTGTGATGGCATCAGGGTCTCTTCTGAGGACTTGGCCAACCCAACTCCAGCGTCTGCCAGCTATGATGGTGTGTATGTCCTGTTGGTTGCTCCGATTAAGCAGTTCTTGGTTGGTGATTGTATTCGGTCAAATGATTCGTAGACATTTTTCCAAGAATGTTTCCAATTTTTCGCAGAATGTGTGGAAAGTGGACAATTCGACGTTTCCTTCTCTATTAATCTCCAGCATTCCGCACGATGGGGACTCACAGAAAGTAAATGTCTGTTACCAATATGATGCAGGTGTGTATGTTCAACTGATGTAGTAAGGCTGATATATATACTGCTATGGTGGTCGTGGCTGGTGAAGTATCGTGCTGTACTATAACTAATCGCGAATGTGTGACCTGGTAGTTCGTCGAGGTGGACGTCTATGTATCAGTGCAGACTGGTATCACCACACGTAACGTACAAGAGTGTGTATGGCTTTCATCACCTTGAAGGATGTAGATGTGAAGTGGATGGAGTCAAAATATAGATAAACAGCTGTGTACGTTTTGATCATTTATTATGGTCACAGCAACAAGACGAAGACGACTCCATGTAAGTATGACACAGGAACATGGCGGATATGAAAACAGTTCACAACAATGGCATGTATATAAATTCCAATAATTATATGATAATCAAAGTGTTGCAGACTCCAAGATATCTCTCAGTCTACAACTAGCGGAAAAACCCCGTATTACACAACGGGTAAATACTGTATAAACATCCAACAGTTTCTTTCTGACTCATCAAAGTCATTCTTCTTAAGTCGACCTCCCAAACATGGCGGGCGACGAAATTAGCATAGTCCATCCCTCTAATCGGACGTACCGAAGATAGGCTGTCCTTTCGAAGATATGCTTATACAACTCCCTTGTACATCAGGCGAGTTTTCATTTTCAAAGTTATAATAACTAATAACCCATCTGTTCTTCTACTCCAGATAGTTATATATATTAGGCCTCTATCAAACAGTAAACACTGTGGATTCCTCTTCTGTAGACATAAGTGTCTGAGTTCAAAATATTCCGCCAATCATGATGGTTGTAGAAGATTATCTATTCTCATGGGTCTCTGTGTGTAAATCTAGAAAAACAAGTCTTAGATGGCTCCAACGAGCGTAACAAGAGGAATGCTCTGCCTTCCAACCATTTGTGAGCTCTTGTCACTGGTTGACTCAAAAATATGATCCTTACAAAGGAAGTGTGAAAGTTTCGTAATATTATCTTGATACGAATTCCTAACACCACTTAGAAGCAACTGTCGTCTTCCTGACGAACAGAAAATAACACAGGGGACTCTAAATACATTGGAAGAGTTTCCATCCCCAAAAGGCAATGCAGAGAAACAATCAGACATTCCATCTGACAGACCCAGAACAAAAACACGGCCTCCCGCCGGAAATCTTCATCAAAAAACCTCTCTTAGTTTGGACATGCGCCGTTCGCATCCCCTCTGACCTATCCAGTCAGCTGTTGTCACCTTTTAAAGAGGAGTAACTACATATATACTTTCCCTCAAAGCAAAAGATGAGTATTCGCCCTTAGATTATGGTTCCAATGAAGAATACATTAGACCCAAAAATCTTATTCAAAATATAACAAGCATACAGACTGACTACATTATCAGTTATGAAAAACTGCACGTAACAGTCTTACCACACCTCCCGGGGAAAAAAAATGTAACTTTTTTTTTTGAAATACATCTAGGAGCAACATACAATAGGCTCACAACGCATGAATAATGTGCAGATGAAAGTATCAAAAACAAATATAACGCCAAATGTGAGGCTTAGTCGACATATGGAGCGACTGGTGAGAATATATCTCATAATCTCAGAGAAAGCGTTTCTCTAAGTATAAGTGTTTCCAGAGAGGTGTCACCAACTTATACTACAATACTGGCAATGACACAATGCATACAATAATTTCAATCAATAATTTCATATTAGGTATCTTAAGTTCATGATTAACAAAGAAGAAAAATCATCAAAGAACAGCGGTGAATATACATCAATGCACCGCTAAGTAGTGATACAATCACTATATTACAAATTACAAATGTGTATCTATTTTGATATAGACAGAAACTATTATAGACTTAGACGTATTAGGAAGTCCAAGACATAAAAGTTAGGTGGAATCATGTGGGCATCTAGACAAAATGTCTGCCATCACATTATCTGATCCACGTATAGCTCGAACCGAGAAATGAAATGGTTGAAGAGCAATTGCATATCGAGTAGACCTCGAGCTCTTCAAATTCTTACTCTGTATAGCCGTAAGAGCTTTCTGGTCGGTTTCTACTATGAAATGTGCGCCTAGAAGGAATCTTTGTAGTTTGAGAATTGACCAGACCATAGCCAACAGTTCACGGTCTAAAACCGAGTAATTCCTTTCTGCAGCATTAAGTTTTCTGGAGATATACATTACAGGATGCAGAGTTCCAGAGTACTCTTGCATTAGTGCCGCTCCAATCCCAGTGGATGAAGCGTCACTACGAAGAAAAAATGTCTTATCTTTAGTAGGTAACACTAGAATAGGTGGTGTTGAAAACATAGTTTTGATCTTATCCAACGAGGATTGGCATTCCTGAGACCAGTGAACCATATTAGGAGACCCTTTCTTTAGTAGTGTAGAAAGAGGTGCCCCACACTGGCCACCACTGTTACCAATATGATGCAGGTGTGTATGTTCAACTGATGTAGTAAGGCTGATATATATACTGCTATGGTGGTAGTGGCTGGTGATGTATCGTGCTGTAATATAACTAATCGCGAATGTGTGACCTGGTAGTTCGTCGAAGTGGACGTCTATGTATCAGTGCAGACTGGTATCACCACACGTAACGTACAAGAGTGTGTGTGGCTTTCATCACCTTGAAGGATGTAGATGTGAAGTGGATGGAGTCAAAATATAGATAAACAGCTGTGTACGTTTTGATCATTTATTATGGTCACAGCAACAAGACGAAGACGACTCCATGTAAGTATGACACAGGAACATGGCGGATATGAAAACAGTTCACAACAATGGCATGTATATAAATTCCAATAATTATATGATAATCAAAGTGTTGCAGACTCCAAGATATCTCTCAGTCTACAACTAGCGGAAAAACCCCGTATTACACAACGGGTAAATACTGTATAAACATCCAACAGTTTCTTTCTGACTCATCAAAGTCATTCTTCTTAAGTCGACCTCCCATACATGGCGGGCGACGAAATTAGCATAGTCCATCCCTCTAATCGGACGTATCGAAGATAGGCTGTCTTTTCGAAGATAGGCTTATACAACTCCCTTGTACATCAGGCGAGTTTTCATTTTCAAAGTTATAATAACTAATAACCCATCTGTTCTTCCACTCCAGATAGTTATATATATTAGGCCTCTATCAAACAGTAAACACTGTGGATTCCTCTTCTGTAGACATAAGTGTCTGAGTTCAAAATATACCGCCAATCATGCGGGTTGTAGAAGATTATCTATTCTCATGGGTCTCTGTGTGTAAATCTAGAAAAACAGTCTTAGATGGCTCCAACGAGCGTAACAAGAGGAATGCTCTGCCTTCCAACCATTTGTGAGCTCTTGTCACTGGTTGACTCAAAAATATGATCCTTACAAAGGAAGTGTGAAAGTTTCGTAATATTACCTTGATACGAATTCCTAACACCACTTAGAAGCAACTGTCGTCTTCCTGACGAACAGAAAATAACACAGGGGACTCTAAATACAGTGGAAGAGTTTCCATCCCCAAAAGGCAATGCAGAGAAACAATCAGACATTCCGTCTGACAGACCCAGAACAAAAACACGGCCTCCCGCCGGAAATCTTCATCAAAAAACCTCTCTTAGTTTGGACATGCGCCGTTCGCATCCCCTCTGACCTCTAAGTCAGCTGTTGTCACCTTTTAAAGAGGAGTAACTACATATATACTTTCCCTCAAAGCAAAAGATGAGTATTCGCCCTTAGATTATGGTTCCAATGAAGAATACATTAGACCCAAAAATCTTATTCAAAATATAACAACCATACAGACAGACTACATTGTGTACTGTTTCATTCTTTGCATGTCGGCCTCAACAGTTCTCCACCAAGTTGTTTTTAGTCGGTCACTGTTGCGTGATAAATTCTCGCAACATCGTTTTATTTCAATATCTGTTTTATAACGCAAGGGCAACAACTGCTTGAAATTTATAGTCACTTTTCTCGGTAAGCATTTGTCTTCTCGCGTTGGTATCGAATGCAGTTAAGTTTGAGCTGTGGTCATTTTTGCGCTGGACTGCGCATGACTTGTCTTGGTGTTTTGGTCGAGCGGTTTCCGCCCACGACTAGTGGAGTGAGCGATTTGGAATGGCGAAAGAGATGCCTCGTTGAAGAGGGGATCTCCGCTTTCTTTTGTTCTGTCAGGGATGTGTAGTCCTCTTATGGATATTTCGTTTAGTCGAGATAATACCTCTAGTGTTTTCCCACATGTCGGGAGGCGTGATATTTCTGTGTATTTCATGAAAGCAAGGTAAATTGACTTTTTCATTAACTCTATCGATTTTGGGTCGTGAGCGATTTCGATTCATAGCCTGTCTCCGAAAGTCGTCGCCACGAGATGTTCTTTCCCAGCTCACATGTCGCTGCATTGTACTGCATCGGTTGATGCATGTACCAAGGACCATTACTTGCTACTTTGTTAAATGAACTAGGTTTAGGAAACCTTTATTATCTAGAGGATATTTTTTGAGGACATTATTTATACTTCGGCAGACGTGTCTGTCTTGCTGAAGTCAAACTAAGGAGAGTGAACTGATCTCATACATCTGGTTATCTCCTGGCTGTTATAGAAAAGGATGGAGTTTTCCACCTGACTACATTTACAGCACTATGAAATATAACATGCATCTGACTCATCATTGTAATGCTGTCTACCGTCTATTGCTGTATTGAATGTTGCTGTGATAATGACTGTTTGATGTGCCTACACATTTGCGTAACCATTTTGTCACTGTGGCGTCCACAATAAATAATGAAGAAAAACGTCAACGGCTGTTTCAAGACTCATTGACTTTATACGTCGTGAGTTTACTGACGTCCTATGTGGATTGCCCTGTTATTGTTGTATGAACATTGTTTTTGACTGAACACATCTACACACTACACAAAACCAGACATGCGGATACCATCCATCATCATATGGCATCACGCATCATTTGGTGGCCATAAGCTGGTTTGATTCTGGTACTAGCAAACACGGGGTCCCTTACCCACTTCATTTTCAACAAGAATTCATCAGCATCCTTCAAGAAATTAACATTCTCCAATACAGTCAACATCTTCAAAATTTTCAAAGTACTCGGCGTTGCCCGGTAAAAGTCAAAATTTCAACTTTTGACGGAAACAAGAATTTGACAGTACCCGGCGTTGTTACATGTTGCCGGATAACTCGGACTGCTGTTATCTTTTACGCAAGTCAAGCAAGTTGCTGCTGTCAAGGTTCCAGTGCTGTCGTTTTTTGAGAAGGTCAAGTGCCGGTTGAAACGGGTTGTTTTCTGAAGAAGGCCAAGTACCGATTTCCATCAACTTACTTTTGGATTAGAAGGTCAAGTGCCGAAACAACTCAACACACAGTATTTCAGAAGCTCTTGTACCATCGTGTTAGCAGTGGAAGCAGTTCAGATGTGCCATCATCGTTGGAGCTTCGCTCTTTAGGACGTTGATTGACATCCGTTTTTTCTGCTGTTCTACGATTGGAAGCCTATAAGTTAAGTGGCCTGTTTGTATGTAAACTGTGCCCTTATACTTCTGCTGAGTCTTCTGTGTATCATCTCATTCTATATGTTATATGTTTATATGTTATTTGTATATTTATATGTTTATATTTCAGCGGGTTCTCGGTTGGGTGGTGTCTCCGTTAGATTATGCCACGTCATAGAGGTCGTCTATTGTGAGCGTTTTCTGTAGGGTTTGCAAATTTCCGATACTGGAATTTGCTAAGCGACTTCTGTTGCTATTTATGTTAGCTGTGATGACATGTTTTAATATTGTTTTCGTTATTATTTCGCATTCTTTAGTTTTGTTTTGATTTGTTTGTATTTGTTAGCCTACTCTTGTCTATAATTTAGTTTCATACAACATTTTTGTTTATACACTGTGGTGTCATGTATTTTGTTTAATTCTATCGCAGATATCGTCACATTTTTTGTGATATTTCATTAATTTCTGCTTTATTTTTAGTTGATTTCTGCGAAAGTTTTTGTATTGTTGCTGATCTTTGTTATTGTTTACATTGTTATTGTTTACATTGTTTGTATTGTTTACATTTTCAATGTTTACATTCTGCATGTGTTTACATAGTCATTGTTTACAGTTATAGTAATTAGTTAATGGGCTATGCTAATGCACTGTTACTACTATACTGATGATAAATGAATGATGAATAGTGTCGTGCACTATTGAATGAGAAGTGCACTTATGATCAAGAATTGAGTGCTGATATTTCATATACAAGTTCTTTGATTGGAGACTTGTTTCCCACAGAGACTGGGATAATATAATGTGATGTGAATATACAAGTGCTTAATTAAGACTTGTTACACTTAGGTTTGAAATAAATTAGTTAATTATTTCAGGTTTTGGACTCATATGTTAGACAACATGTCTACATTTGAGCACTTTATTGAGCAGGGTAAATTGCTTGGGAAGACTGGTGATAAGTTAGAAGAATTTGCAACTGCTCGATATGATAAAGCAATGGAAGCTGAACAAAAGAAACTGCAGATGGAAGCTGAACAAAAGAAACTGCAGATGCAGGTGGATGAAAAGAGATTCCAAATGGAAATGGAAAAACAAAAAAGGGAATCAGAAGCTGAGGAAAGAAAAACTACAGCTAGAAGCTGAAAGACTTCAAAAAGAAGCTGAAAATAAAAGACTTGAAAAAGAAGCTGAAAATGAAAGACTTCAAATGCAGGCTCAAGCTGAAGAAAGGAAGTTACAAAGAGAGTCTGATGAGAGGAAAGCAAAAATGGAACATGAAGAAAAACTCTTAGCTTTAGAGTTGGAGAAATTGAAATTGACGAGCATGAGTAATGGTAATGATTCAAACAAGGGTTCATCTTCTGGTAAGGCTAATAATGATACTTTTAAGATTAAGTTACCAACATTTAGTCCTTCCAGTGATGACATAATGTTCTATCTGGACAGATTTGAACAAGCATGTACAGCTCATAACATAGAGAAGGCAAAATATGTTTATCAGTTATCAGGGATACTGACAGGTAAAGCTCTAAGTATATTAAATATGGTGGATGAACCTGACAAGAACAATTATGAGGTTGTCAGGGCCGCTTTGTTAAAGAAATATCAGCTTAACGAAGACGGCTATCGTCTACAATTGAAAAACATGTTACCTGAAAATGGAGTTGAATTCTCCGAGTTTATTGCAAGAATACGCATTACTTTCTCACGATGGGTTGAACTATCTAAGACGGAAAAAACTTATGAAGGACTTATGGACTTAATACTTAGAGACAAAGTCATGTCGTCTGTCAATGAGTCTTTCCTTGCTTTCCTTCATGAACGTAAACCTAAAACAATAAAAGAAATGGAAGATTTCTGTTGCCAATACGTAACTGCGCACCCACACATAACCATGGGTAACTCTAAGGTGAAAGAAGGTTTACCAGTTGCTTCGGCAGCTCCGTATGGTCAAAACTTTGCTCGTAGATCCCAACAAAATTTTGATAGAAAGGGTAGCGGTAATTTCTGTCAAAATCATGGAAATCAATTTCATGGTGATTCTTCTTCGAAGAATTGGAGACAACCTGATAGTGGTCGTTACTATCACCCTAATAATTATAAGCATTTCAAAAGAGGATATGGTAATAGAGGTTATTCCTGCCGAAGACCTCAGAACCAAACAAATAGATGTTCGCATCAATGTGAACATGATAGTAATCGTGGAAACTGGAATTCGAACCAGGATAACAATTACAATAGAGACAATAATAACTGCAGAGATAATAATAACTCTGATAACTTCAGAGGTAATAATAGTCGGGGTAGATCTCAACACAAAAAAAGAGATATCAGCAGGCTAATGCTGTACAACAGGAAACTGAGGGAGCCTGTAATCATGTTGTTGATAGTAAAAACTTTGACGCTGTCACTGGTTCTCCTTTTGACTTTGAGAGAGCAAACAAATGCCCCCAATGCAGTACTTTATTCGAACTGGGTACCATAACTACTTTGAGTTGTGGTCACCCACTTCCCGCTCTTCCTGCTGCTGTTGCGCATGACGGGAGGGGTTCTTTAATTCTACATAAGGGTCTTGTTAATGATACTCCGGTCTCACTACTTTTCGATTCCGGATGCACCACTATTGGTGTTAGACAATCGCTTGTAGATCCATCTTGTGCTACAGGAAGGGTTATTAAATGTGTCACATTTGGCGGCACTCTAGAAAAATATCCTACTGCTGTAATTCGCATTGCCACTCCTTTCTTTACTGGAGATGTGCATGCTTGTCTCTTACCTAATCCTATTGCGGACCTTATTATTGGTCGTATTCACGGAGTTAGGGAGTGTACCCCACAGCAGATTGCTGCTTGGGAAGATAATAACATGCAAGCTACAAATGCAGTAGTTACAAGAGCACAAGCTCTACAAACACCCGAAACTTCACTGAATAGTGATAATGAAGTTGATAGCCAAGATAGTCACTTAGTAATCACTCGTGACTCTTTCATAAAATTGCAAGAAGAAGATCCTTCTTTAAAAAAATTCTTCGTTCTTGCGAAGAAAGGTGATCCGAATCAGGATACAAAATAGAAAATCTTGGATTGCAATGAGAAACGGCGTACTTGTACGTATGGTACAAGATTCGACTACGTCGGCACATTCGCAAATTCTTGTTCCCAAGAGCATGAGAGTGCAAATATTACAACATGCTCATGACTCGCAATGTGCTGGACATATGGGTTTTTGCCCGTACGAAGTCGAGAGTCCTTGCGGCTTTCTTTTGGCCTTTTGTCAATAAGGACATTCGTATTTACTGCCGATCATGCAAGGTATGTCAGGAGGTCAAATCTAGAGGACCACGACATGCTGCGCCTATCCAGGCTGCTGACATTCCTATTCGGCCGTTTCAGAAAATGGCCATAGATATTATTGGCCCTTTTAAGGTCAAGTCGGCCAGAGGACATCAGTTTATCCTTACATGTGTCGATATGTGCACACGTTGGCCAGAGGCTATTCCTCTTAAGAGCATATCTACTACAGATATCGCAGATGCTCTTTGGTTGATATTTTCTCGCTTGGGGTTCCCCAGAGAAATATTGTCAGACCATGGCACTCAACTCATATCTGACACTATGTCACAGGTAATGTCTACCTTACATATTGAACGATCTCTCAGTAGTATCTACCATCCTATGTCTAATGGGTTAGTTGAGCGTCTGAATAGAACGCTCAAGACTTTGCTTGGTAAGATAACTGAAGATCATCCTCAAGATTGGGACAGGGTTTTACCCGCGGCTCTCTTTGCCTATAGAGAAGTCCCTAATGAACACACAGGATTTTCTCCCTTCGAACTTGTCTTTGGCGCGCGTCCACGCGGCCCTATGTCTTTATTACACGATCTCATCACTGCCGATGATATTAGCGATGAAACTCAATCCTCATATGAGTATGTCATTGCTCTTAGACAAAAGATCATTGAGGCATGTAAGCTAGCAACTGCTTCATCAGAAATTGCTAAAGAGAAGGCAAGGCAGTTTGCTAACAAGAATAGATGTCTACGACAACTTTGTCCAGGTGACAAAGCATTCGTCCTACTCCCCAGTAGGGAAAATAGACTTCTTATTGCATGGAAAGGTCCGTATGCAATAGTCTCTCTCGGATTTCCGATGTTGACTATGTGGTCGATATTGATGGAAAGCATAAAACTTTCCACATAAACATGCTTTCGGAATTTCACGAACGTCCGGACTATTTGCTGCCTATTTTCCAGGCAACGGATGATGCTCCTGCACCTCACGGTCATTATTCATCCCTGTCCGTCATTCAGGATGAGGAAGCTACCTTCTCTGATGTCAACCTTCCCCTTCCAGTGGTTCCATTACATTCCACGGAATCTTGGAAAAACGTTTCTGTTTCTCCTAATCTTTCTGGTGACGAACATCGACAAGTCTCGTCGATGTTACAAACATTTCAGGATGTTCTCACTGACATTCCTGGACACACAGATGTCATAGAACATGACATAATTCTTACCGACAATAATCCAATTAGGGTTAGGCCGTATCCTATTCCTATACACTTTCAGTCGCAAGTGGAAAAGGAATTGGATGAAATGATTCAATTAAATATAATTGAACCATCGACTTCACCATATTCTTCTTCCATGGTTATTGTCCGGAAGAAGGATAAGAACATACGAATTTGTGTTGATTATCGCAAATTGAATCAGGTCACAAAGTTCGACGCTGAACCGATGCCTTTGTTAGAAGATCTACTGATTAGACTTTCTAATTCTAGATTCTTCACTAAACTTGACTTGTCTAAAGGTTATTGGCAAGTGCCTTTAGCAGAGCATGCCAAACCTCTTACTGCTTTTTCTACACCTAGGGGTCTATTTCAATGGAATGTTATGCCTTTTGGTCTCATGAACGCCCCTGCCACTTTCGTTCGCATGATGCGTCGAATTCTGTCACATCGTTCGGATGTCATCGCATACTTAGATGACATCTGTCTCTTCAGTGATACCTGGGAAGATCACTATTTAGGGTTATATGACTTACTGTCCACTCTACGTGAGAATAAATTGACAGCAAAACCTTCTAAAGCTTTTGTTGGTTTTGGTGAAATCTCTTTCCTGGGTCATCGTGTTGGTCATGGTCTCTTGAAGACAGAAGACCACAATACTTCCAAAATACTGAACATCTCTGTTCCTAAAACGAAGAAACAAGTTAGGAGTCTCTTAGGTTTAATTCAATTTTATGGGAGATTTATTCCAAATTTATCTTCGATCATGGCACCTCTATCAACATTGTTGAAGAAAGGTTCGCCTAATCTGGTCCGTTGGTCGGAAGAATGCCAATCTTCACTAGACCAAATCAAGAATATATTTTCTTCTCCTCCCATCTTAAGATTACCTACTCTTGATAGGACTTTTGTTCTTCGGAGTGATGCTTCATCCACTGGGATTGGAGCAGCACTGATGCAAGAGTATGCAAATACTCTGCATCCTGTTATGTACATTTCTAGAAAACTAAATGCGGCAGAGAGGAACTACTCGGTTTTAGACCGTGAGTTGTTAGCGATGGTTTGGTCAATTCTAAAGCTACAAAGATTCCTCCTGGGCGCACATTTCATTCTAGAGACTGATCAGAAAGCTCTTACAGCTATTCAGACTAAGAATTTGAAGAGTTCGAGATCCACTCGATATGCTATAGCTCTTCAACCTTTTCACTTCACGGTACGAGCTATCCGTGGTGCGGATAATGTGATGGCTGACATTTTGTCTAGATGCCCACATGACTCCAACTAATACTTCTGTCCTATATTTTCTATATATTACAGAGTCATAACACACCTATATTTCTACAATAGATTAGCACATCTGTACTTACTTTATATGTACACACTATCGTGCTTTGTTGTCATCTTCTTCTGTTCGTTTTTTAAGATGATAGAGGAGGACTGAGTAGTTAATATAAGGGCCGTTAGTTTACTAAACAGCCACAATTATTAATAATGTATTGTACCTTATGAAGCATATTAGTTATTAATTAGCATTATATTGCTTGTACTTTCTCAGAATGTCATTGTTGAGCTGAGGACTTACCTTACGAGTTCTAGATTGTGTACTTACCCTCGGAATACCAGAGCATATGTCCTGGATCGTCATGTAGTTTAACTTTACTATGTACTTATGTCATTACATGTCAAAGAATGTACTATTTAAATTTTCCTATCAGATTTGTACATCCATTTTTAAAGACAATATTAGAGTATGCTGTTTAATGATGATTATAGTAACTTGCATACGTATATTGTGTTTACATGCTAACGTGATGTGTGTTGGTGACACCTCCCCGATGTGCATATTTTTTGAGACATATTTATTTTTCTGTTGAGGTATATCCTCACCAGACACTCTATAATTAGCCTATTGTTTGGCAATTTAATTAATTATCAGCGCATAATTCGTGCGTTTTGAGCCGCTTATCGCATGCTCTTTGATATTGGAAAAAAAAAAAATATGTTCCACATTTTTTTTTATCGGGAGGAGGTGGTGATATGTTGCGTGATAAATTCTCGCAACATCATTTTATTTCAATATCTGTTTTATAACGCAAGGGCAACAACTGCTTGAAATTTATAGTCACTTTTCTCGGTAAGCATTTGTCTTCTCGCGTTGGTATCGAATGCAGTTAAGTTTGAGCTGTGGTCATTTTTGCGCTGGACTGCGCATGACTTGTCTTGTTGTTTGGTCGAGCGGTTTCCGCCCACGACTAGTGGGAGTGAGCGATTTGGAATGGCGAAAGAGATGCCTCGTTGAAGAGGGGATCTCCGCTTTCTTTTGTTCTGTCAGGGATGTGTAGTCCTCTTATGGATATTTCGTTTAGTCGAGATAATACCTCTAGTGTTTTCCCACATGTCGGGAGGCGTGATATTTCTGTGTATTTCATGAAAGCAAGGTAAATTGACTTTTTTTTCATTAACTCTATCGATTTTGGGTCGTGAGCGATTTCGATTCATAGCCTGTCTCCGAAAGTCGTCGCCACGAGATGTTCTTTCCCAGCTCACATGTCGCTGCATTGTACTGCATCGGTTGATGCATGTACCAAGGACCATTACTTGCTACTTTGTTAAATGAACTAGGTTTAGGAAACCTTTATTATTTAGAGGATATTTTTTGAGGACATTATTTATACTTCGGCAGACGTGTCTGTCTTGCTGAAGTCAAACTAAGGAGAGTGAACTGATCTCATACATCTGGTTATCTCCTGGCTGTTATAGAAAAGGATGGAGTTTTCCACCTGACTACATTTACAGCACTATGAAATATAACATGCATCTGACTCATCATTGTAATGCTGTCTACCGTCTATTGCTGTATTGAATGTTGCTGTGATAATGACTGTTTGATGTGCCTACACATTTGCGTAACCATTTTGTCACTGTGGCGTCCACAATAAATAATGAAGAAAAACGTCAACGGCTGTTTCAAGACTCATTGACTTTATACGTCGTGAGTTTACTGACGTCCTATGTGGATTGCCCTGTTATTGTTGTATGAACATTGTTTTTGACTGAACACATCTACACACTACACAAAACCAGACATGCGGATACCATCCATCATCATATGGCATCACGCATCAGTCACTCTTTTCTTTTCCTTCAAGGGTCCATAGCATAGCTGTTCTTGTGATGGCATCAGGGTCTCTTCTGAGGACTTGGCCAACCCAACTCCAGCGTCTGCCAGCTATGATGGTGTGTATGTCCTGTTGGTTGCTCAAATTAAGCAGTTCTTGGTTGGTGATTGTATTCGGTCAAATGATTCGTAGACATTTTTCCAAGAATGTTTCCAATTTTTCGCAGAATGTGTGGAAAGTGGACAATTCGACGTTTCCTTCTCTATTAATCTCCAGCATTCCGCACGATGGGGACTCACAGAAAGTAAATGTCCCCTATTCTTCGTCTTTGATCCTTAGCCGCAGACATTCAAAGCAGTCAGTGGCCATCACGCATGGTGGCGTCTTATAGGGCAGCAACAAATTGCTTCTACTTTGTTCGGTAGGCGGCCATTCTTCGTACAGTGCCCCAACACTGGTTTATTCTTTGCATCTCAGCCTCCACAGTTCTCCGCCAAGTTGTTTTTGGTCGGCCTCTCTTTTGCTTTCCTTCAGGGGTCCATAGCATAGCTGTTCTTGTAATGGCATCAAGGTCCCTTCTGAGGCCGTGGCCAACCCAACTCCAGCGCCTGCCAGCTATGATGGTGTGTATGTCCTCTTGGTTACTCCGAATAAGTAGTTCTTGGTTGGTGATGGTATTCGGCCAAAAGATTCAGTGAATTTTCCTTAGGCACATTGTGTGGAAAGAGGACAATTTCGACATTTCCTTCTCTGTTACTCTCCGGTATTCCGCTCTATATAAAGCACAGAAAGTACACAGCTCTCATATAATCTTAGTTTGGTGTTTGTGCTATACTGGGAAGACTTCCAGATGTTGCTGAGACTATCAAAGGCTGTTCTCGCTTTATTCATTCTGTTGTTGATGTCCTTGCTTGTTCTGCCGTCTGGTGTTACTATGCATCCTAAGTATGTTTTTGTGCGTGTCTGTTCCTAAGTATGTATTTGTGCCTGTCTGTTCCAGCTTCTGGTTCCTTATTGTTATTGACTCAGGATTGCCCACATTGAGTGTCATGACCTCTGTCTTTTTTAGATTGATGTTCAGACCCACCTGCTGAAAATACATTTCCCCTATTAGCCGCTCCTTTTTTTTAAAATCCAGAGCATAGTTTTTATTTGCTTTCATGACCACTACTTCTTATTTGGATCTCTTGGAGTGGACATTTTGTTAGTACGGATATTCACGTGATCATTACCATCTGCTTTTTTGTTACGAATTGTCATCATTTTTTTTTTAATGTGTTTAATTCAGATCAAGCTTTCTTTTCTCTCTGCTCCAGTTTGTCCATGACGAAGACCTCGTGGCCCTAACGTCTTGTTTCACTTTTCAACTCTCAAAGGAGAATATAACTTTAACAAACGTATGCCTAGTCTGCCTGTCACGTGCCATCAGCCAAAGGTCTTCTTCATCTCATGTCTGACATCTGATATCTCCAGTTCTCTTCTCTGTGTGTGTTTTTTTTTTTTTTTGGTCTTCTACTTTTCTTACCCTGTAAGAATCTGGTAATGCTATCAACAGGTTTTCTCAGTGTGTGTGTCCTATCCATCTTCAGGGCCTTAATCTTCTCATTTCTTGTTCCACGGGCTCTTGTCTAGTTCTTGTCATTAGTTCCACATTGGTGACCTTGTCATACCATTTCAATCATTAAATTCTACGCAAACACACATTTATGAAAATCTGTAGCTTTTTTGTTGTTTTCCATGTTTCGTAGCTATACAATGGTACTGACTTTACATTTGAATTGAAAATTTTGATTTTTGTGTTGGTATTAATTTCTGTTGATCTCCATATATTTCCCAATGCAATTAAAGCTCCTCTTGCCTTTGATATCCTTGTCTGTTCTTCCCACTGCGTCTATATTGCTGCGAAAGTATATGTATGTTTCTACATCTTGTAGTGGTGTTTCTTCCAGTGCAATCTTGATTGTGTTTCCTGCATTTATTCTCATTATCTTAGTTTTCTCCCTGTGTATTTTCAGATACACTTGCAGTTATCTCTCATCAAGTATTTTTTTTTTAAATTGCACGTGATTTCGGTTAGGGGACAGAAGTGTCAGGTCATCATCGGCAAAATCTAGATCGTCAAACTCTTCAGTCAGAGTCCACTGGATTCCTGGGGCTGTAATGTAAGCAGTTCTTTTGTCCTTTGCCCTAGTAACACACATTACCTATTTTCGTTTTCTGGTCGTTATTTTAGGCTTCCGCAGTTGTTATTTTTTTAAAGCCTGTTGATGTTCCTCTTAATGTACGAGTATTTACATGTTTATACAATACAAGCCTACCCTCTGTCCTGTATTGTTCTCGTTCTTCTATAATTTACTAGACACGGTATTAAGGTCTTTGTCTTGTGTAATCTGGCCGACACTGTTAGCAGGAAAGCTGCAAAAGTGATTGCGTCTATAATTAGTCTGGATCGTTCCTAGATCTTTATCCAGAGTTACGTGGAGAGATCGTGCTAATGACCCCTCTCAACCAAGCACAATATTTTTGGTGCCTTTTTTGGCAGAGTGGATAGTTGTGACATAATGTAAACAAATACAGTACCTCGGTTCGCCTCTTGGAAGAGCAGAAGGAACAGCCAATCAGGAGCTCACGATTCACGCAAGATGGCGGTGGTTCATTTGTATAATTATTTTGGGAAAATGGCAGTGAACAAAAGTGTGTTACGATCGTGCAGTTTTAAATTCGTTAAAAATAAACGGATGGACAGAATGTAATTCTACTTCACCATTTCTTCATGGAAGAATAGACGCGTTTATGGATATAGTTAGGAACGAACGAACGAACAGAAAATGCCAGCTATATGTAATGAGTTATGGACAAGTAAGTGTGTCGAATAGTTCCATAAATGATGCAAAGTACTGTTTCAAAAATCATAGTAAATTGAAGGAAGGGCGAATTTTGAAAAGATTAATATGGAAAGAAAGCTACAACTCAGCTGATTAAAACGAGATACCCCGGAAAGCAACAGTTGTTGTGGAAGAGGAGAACGATGAAATTATATGTGATAGTAAAAGTACAAAATGACAAAGTCACTCGACAACACCAGAAATATTTTGGTCCAAAGTCTGGATGACGTCAGAACTTCAACGGACGCCAGAGAGAAAAAAAAAGGGGGGAGGGGGAAGGCAGTAAGTTTGAACGTGGAACACACACATCAGTTTTACACAGTGGACGAAAGGAGAGAGCAAGTCACGACTTCATATACTAATTTGCAATTAGGGACAACCTGCCTTTACCAAATCAAATCCAGTTTAGTGTATTTCTGAAAGACCAGAGGGTGAGTAGAATTGCTATGTATATATATATTTGCCAAATAATTAAATAATTTGTTCCAGGATATGTGACTAATTTTCATTGTGTAACTACTTGAGTGATCATACCACGGACGAATATGTATCAAAATTAATATGATGGGTGGAAAACCAAACCAGATACCCACTGTGTGATCATAAGCCCTGTTAACAATATTAGAAGGATCGTCCTATATTTGTTTCATAATTTCAGCATTTCCAGAACTGACTGGAAAGACAGAATAAGCAAAAGGGACTATGACATCACATGATTGATTATTTAGTTGATGTATTATAAATGTATATTATTATGTATATTATTATGTACTGCATAGTAGACATCTGGTATACGGACAAGGTAACAATCACACATGTGACATCTCATACACATGCATAAACTGATGACATCCACGCCCACCACACTTAGTCCAGTGGAACCCCTAAGAAGAGGCTAGCCACAGGCTTTGTGATTGTTTCAGGTTTCGGTCGAGTATATAGATCTCATAAGTCAGAAGTGTACACCATAAGTGTTATCCTGCATAGTGACACGGAGCACAACAGTTGGGTCACTCAGAACGTGCTGATATCCAGTAGTGAATTGGAGATTCAGAAGAGACTATATTTCATAGTGTGTGTTGCATCATCAGGTTACTGGTCTGGGACATTGTCGTCTATCAGCCAGGAACATTATAAGATAAGTGAAACAAAGCTCGTGGACTTTGCGAGCAATTTATGTGATTAGAGAGTCAAGTGATGACTAATAACATTCTATCAGAAGTCGGAAATCCAGAACTACTATCATATTTACATTTGTGGCCGGGTAGGGTAGTGGGGGTTGCTGTTCAAATCGAGAGTATTAGATTTTGATGACTAGCTAGCCTGCTAGAGGTGATGATTGCTCTCTACAGTCTTACAGGATTTAACCAGACTCGGGGATAATCCTCTATGATGTTTTATTTTTAGAGCAGATGGTTATTATCTGTGTTGCACCTGCAGCGATTAGCTTTGGTATGATACCTTAATAATTTGTATGATGGCCAACTGCAAGCATATGATTCGTCAACAGCATTTGTGTTCAATGAAACAAATGTTTATTCAATTTTCAACAAGAACTGGGTTAAGTCAAATGGTAACCAAACCAAATTTGCATAATAGCATGTTGACATTTAATAAACAAGCAGAAAAAGTCAATACATTATTTTAATGATGCAATATTCCTTATTGCATCTCGTGATCTTTTCAACTTGCAAAAACATGGCGTGGCTCCTCTATCCTTCTAGTGTTCCTTCGTTTATTTGTTAAAGTGATCTAGATTTCACGACGTTTTTCTTATCTCTTCATTTCAATGAAGAGCCAAACTTTCTCTTATTCATTAGTATTCCTTAGTTTGACGTTCTCTCAGCTTAAGGACCTTCATCCTTGGTAAAAGGTTCAGATATATGCCTGGGTTTACAATTCTTTATCCAGTTTTCGAGCGTAGCTCTGTTTCAGTTATGACTGTGGGCTCTAACAGCTATTGCATTCAATTCTTAGCACTACTTACGGTTCTCGTGAATTCACAAAACACATCATTCTACATTTCGAAGTTACACAGTTGCATTAATTGTGCGAAGTCAATCTCCTCTATTAGAATATCACTGAGCAAGAAGAATTATGTCTTCTCTCGACCGCTCTAAATTCATGACTGCCCAAAAAAATGGCTTCGTCTCTCGTTCATTCCGGGGAAAGGAAGGACTGAGCCTAACCATTGGTTGAAAATCACGTGACTAACGCAACTATACAAGCGAAGCTTAGCCTAAATAATGCGTGGCGTTTCGAAGCTAAACTGGCCTAATTAAACATCTGCGTCAAGATTTTTTAATCTTCTGTTTCTATAAAAATTTATTTTATATGTTAATATAGTCTGTATCTGAAGACTCACGGTATACGCGGTTACATACAGATCCCGGGGCCCTGCAAATGTATCCCGTAGGGAGACATTTGAGTACTATCAAATCTTAAAAAATTTATCCCAAAAATTTCTTAACTTCAAAAAAATGTTCAGAAAAATTTAAAGTTCAAAAAAAAATTTTTCTAAGTCTAAAAATAATTTGGAAAAATTTAAACTAATTCCTAAACCTGGGTTCCTATATCTATGTGAGATCAACTTCTCTATAAAAACTTAGGGATGGACATCAACTTCAAAAAAAATTTTTAACTATCCAGCATTTTACAACATTTTTCATCACATTTTTAAATTGGCAACCCTGACCAACAAAAATATTCATTAAGTCATCACTCAAAAATATGGGGAGTGGCAACATTGGGAATATGAACAATAATATCCTATTTCATTATCATAATCCACATGCATGTTATTCCAACAATATAGTTGACACACTGTATTGAACATTGTGGGGGAAAACCTAATTCTATCTTTGTGTCCTCCGAGCGGTTCAAAATTTTATGTTATTTTCACTCCTGGTGTTCTAATAAGTTTTGGTCCTAACTTATTTATTGAGTAAGCACTCCATGTATATTGCAGTAGAAAGTATTCCCATTTTTTTTTTCAAAATAACCACATCATCTTTGCAAATGACGATCCAATTGTATAAGTCAGTTAATTTATCCGTGGTGATCCATCATGCTTTCTTTTGTTATTTATTATTGCATATGGGAAACAATTTCAGACATGTACATAATCATTTTCAAACCTCAATGTAACAATTTATTCTGATAAGCAATTACAATGTACCAAATAAAATGATTAAAAATCTCATTACTTGTACTTGTTCATTTATTTTTGAAATAACCTGGTATCCTTGACAATATGTATCTGTTATCACTTGTTTATCCTTGTATACCATTTTGTATTTCCTTTATTTTTTTTATTTATTTATTTTTTTTTTTTTATAAATCCCATATTTTCCATATATATGTGGTGCTCCAATATTTTATAGGTGTGGATCTTTCCTGGTCCTCTTGTTTATACTGGGAATTCATCAGTATTGACTTTCAATGTATGACATCTAACAATATTTTTATCAACAACACATCGACTAATCATTTGTAAACATCAACAAAACTTTCATAATTTTATCGCAATATGAGGTAAAATACTTTTGTACATATTTTCAGGATTTCAACACCAACTCTGCCTTCGCAGGTCGAAGGTTAGTCAGAGTTATGTGGTGCCTGTAACATCCGCTGACTACAGCCAGATGGGTGACTTATGGTACTTATAATACAAAAATCCCGTCCGTCAGTTATATCTTAAGTGTGGGGCGGGGGTCTATTTCATGGTGTCGTTGACAAAGTTTGCTGCATTTCCAATCTAGGTATTCTTTTCTTATGTCATAATATCTCCATGATATATCTGTGACATGTCTGTCCTTGGGATAACATTATTATTTTTTTTTCAATATCCTCGGGGTGAGCAGATCTCAGTACGTCCAATTTCATCAATCATTTATTTTTTTTCTCTCCTGTAATTCTGGGTATGTTATGAGTATATTAAATCGTCAATTTATTTCAACTATCTTACAACATTCTGTAATTCGTGATAAGGAATAGTCATTTGTTATACAACAATGTTCATATTACAAAGGCAATGAGCAAAAATCAAAGAGATATCTTCTCCGAAAATGCGGATGTATCTCTATTTCCTTTACCTCTGGGCGTAGTAATTATTCAGTCATTATTTTTTTTTCTTCATTATTTAATCTCCATTTTGTGTCCTTAGTACCTGTGGTTCCATGGGATTATCATAATCTATTTGTCCCTTGTCTACTGATAATCCTTCAATAATGACTTCAAATATGGTCCTCATGTGTGCAGCTATCATCTGCTCTGATTTGTTCCATGTCCATGGTATTCATAAAATATTCCATTATCTCCTTGTCTTATCTCGTATCCACGAAAGACTAAGATTATTGCTCCTCCAATGTTAATGTGGGGGATTTTGTGCATAGACATTACAATAAAATCTCAGCTGTGACAACATAAAGTTTCACCTTAATATAAAATGGCATCTTCATCATACATAACCAGTTGCTTCTTCATCTCATGTGTCATTAGTGGTTATCATCCGGTAATGGGGTATTCAATGTGGGTTCAGCATATACAAATGCTGTAAAGGGGTATTTCATTTGCTAGGTCAGCATGTGCAAATGCTATTTCTTTAACATGGGCAAAGGCATCATCAACAAATAGGTGCAATTTGTTCAATCTGGGGTTAGCATATACTAATGCTCTCAAGGGATTCTTCATTTGCAGAAAATCAGCATGCGCAAATGTCATTGGGGTACTTGTGATAGGCAGTATCAACAAAATATTGCTGGAGTATCAGAGATCATGCTGGTGGGGTATGACTGGTAATGGGCAGTAGGAGTAAAAACTAATTTCTCACTCTGAAATGGTGATTTATTTTCTCTTTTTCTTTTCTTTTATGTCGGCTGCTAACCTCAGGGCAGTCAATGTTTTACAATATTGGCTTATCATCATCAAAATGTGTGAGGGTGGCATATAAACATATAGCAATCCTATAAAACCATTTAGAATGTTTTCTCTTCTTTTCATTTTTCTTTTCATTTTTTCTTTTATGTCTTTTGTCTCTTTTTCATTTCTTTTCTGTTTTCTTGTGATTTCTTTTCTTTTCTTGTGATTTCTTTTCTTTTCTTGTGATTTCTTTTCTGTTTGTATCACAAGTACTAAAGAATGATAAAAATCAATTCACTAAACACTAGATATACTATCAATATTCCTAATAGTAAATCCTAACCAATAGGGCTGCAAGTAATAGTTTAGGTTAGAATAGAATGAATATTGTAGCAGTATCTGTTGTCAATAAGTGGCGAGGAAAGGGTACATCAAGGATCTCCTGATTACAACATGATTGTAATTCCGAGGAATGAATATGATTGGGATTGAAAAGATCACAAGTCTAGAATGTCGTCTCAATATAGTGGAAAGGAAAAATAGTAAGTCAAAGATGAGTAACAGTGGAGTGAAGAAAATCTTACTATAGAGAGTCAAGGTTGGGATATGGAATCTTGGAGAATGTTTTAAAATCTTGACAGTACTAATATACATCTGGGTCTAAAATAATAATGTACATTTGAAAAATAAATAATCCTGTGGAGAAAAATAGCATAACATGCAATACTGGTTTTGGGTATGAGTTAATATGCTGTTAAGAGATGTCATAGTAGGAACAGTATGATTGATCAAGGTGATAGATATAAAGGAGTTTAGCATAATTTAGATCAAAGAAATATTAGTATGGGGTAAGAAAAACTACTGGTGTAAAGTGTCTGCATGAAAATGCACTAAGATGCGAAAGTACAGGACTCTGGATCTGCAAGGACAAAAAGTCTGGTGAATGGAGCGTGGAATATGATCAGTTTCAAAAGTAGGGATGAATGTTACAACAGAATAGTGTGACACATGTGCTAAAGGTGGGGTTGTACATTAACATTCTCAACATTAAGAAAATGTCTGTAACTAAATGATGTCTGTAAACTCGTAACACCGTGTCTTATCAATTGTTTTGTCATTTTTATTTCACAACACTATAATATGTCCAATGAAAATCCTCCGTGGCTGGTCTTTAGTGGAAAAACTTCCTCAGTTAGGCTGTGACATCTTAGTCTGCAAGCAAGTCATTTGAACTGTCAAAAACTGAAAATAAAGTACATTGGAAAGTTAGTACATTGTTATAAAGTAATTGCACATTCGCGGTGACCGTACATGGGATGGCATGTACAATGAAGATATGAGGGGCGTACTTCAGAAAAGCTTCGAAAATTTTTCCATCATCTCCAGCATTGCGATTTCCCTACCGGTTAGGCGAGCATCATACTGAGTAGCAGTGGTGACTGGTGTGGTAGGCGACGACACTGCATTTGCTGATTGTTGGGGCACTGAGGACATTGGCGAATGCGGTGATGGCTTAACATCTTTTGATTGCGGTGATGGTTTCACTGTGGTAGGGGTTTGTATGGCTGGAACATCTGTTAGTTTTGAGGCAGGTATATGTTTCGCCTTGATTTTTCTTCTGACTTGGGTCTGTGGTACATTAACACCGTTTTCAGTGGGCGCAGTAATTAGCACACTGTTGTTTTTGACTAGTTGAGATGAGGCTAATACTTCTCGGCTTGGTTTTGGAACATGATAGCGTTTCTTCAGAATCTTTCGTCTGATTTCATTTTGTGGCAATTTCATGCATTTAACGACAGGAGGTGAGTCATCTGCTGAAGAAAAACAGGTACGTTTGCCAGCTGCTTGAATCTCCGGGGATGAAGTACTAGCAAATGATGTATCAGTTGTGCAACTAGGACCAAGCGAATCCATACCAGAGTCTCTTTCATACTTGTTGGTTATCATCTCACCATACGTTTGAACTGGGCGAATATTGGATATTTCGTCGGTGTGAAAAAGTTGTTCTGGTATTTCTTGAGAGTGTCTATGTCAGAGTCTGTGTTGTTAAGGGAGATGTAACTTGTGGGTCTATAGCGATATTTTGGCTTTCTAATAGGCCTGATGGATACATCTGTGAAATTTTTCTCGTATGGGGTGTTGGTGGTTTGTTTACAAATTTCTTCAACTGGAACCAGAGTGTTAGTGGGTGCTGCTGGAAACTGATTCTCGTGTGGGGTAGTGATCATCTTGTGTTCATACCGTGTAAGTGCAATTCTTATCAATTCTCGAAATTCTTCTCGGCGTGTAGATAAATCAACAGCAAACTTGTTCTCCAGCAATTCATACACCAGCCTTATTGAGAGGACGCCAAAGTCACCATCTCTCAGGATAACGTCTATCTCTGCCGTCAGCTCCTCTGTTGTAGGTTGACCTATTCCGCCAATTTTCTTTGTCTTGCTTTGCTTTGTCTTATCAGTTTTCGGCCCGTAATATTTCCTGCCTTCTTAGTCTGTTGTATGATCAAGTTCGTCTGACAAGTAGCCTTTAGTGGTCTCATCAGAGTCTGTCGTCTCTGACTCTGATATGTCAGACGAATCTGTGCTGGATGGATTATAATTTAGGGTGGCCTTTCTGACTGGTCTTGTATTTGTCGTCAGAGGCGGAATGGGCCGGTGATTATCAATTTTGATTTGTTTTTACGTGAGCTTTTGTTTGGTGTTGTTTCTCTATCTGATTTGCTTGCTGCCATCGTCTATCTCTCTCTCTAAATCTTTCTTCCACTTCTTTTCTGTACTTCTCCATCATCTCGCACCTCTCCGTGCATTCCAACTTATCTTCTTCTGCAGATGTCATCTTTTCTGTATTATCGACCATTTCAACACTGCACAAATCAAGTAAGTCCTCTGTAACTTGTCTTGATTTTATCCTGACTGGAATTAGACTTTTCTTAAACCTGTCATTCGTTTGCACTGCGACATTCTCTGTCCGAGGCTCTATTCTAATGACTGCAGGCTCAGTTCGTTGTTTCAAATTCAATTTTGGTCTCCCTTCTTTGACTTTCAATGGTTGTAGTTGAATTTCAACAATGTCCTTTATTTCAATCTTATAAACTTTTGCAACCAATCCGTCTACTATTCTTATGCAAGGGAAATCGACTGCGTAACTTCTGCAACGTGTTAATTCTGAAGCTAAGTCTCTCACTGCTATTCTCTTCTTTCTGTTCTGTATGGTTGTCGAACACTTCTCCGTGTTTAAATAGTTGTTGTTGTAGTTGCTGCTATGTGTCTTCTAGAAGTGGTGTAGCCGTTGTCGCTGCAGGAGAGGTGTTCACGGCGGCTAATTTTCCATTAATTGGTCCATCTTTCGTTAATGCTTCTGCTCTTTTCTAGAGGACTGGTCATACGGCACCAAATTGACAATGTGTGGCCGGGTAGGGTAGTGGGGGTTGCTGTTCAAATCGAGAGTATTAGATTTTGATGACTAGCTAGCCTGCTAGAGGTGATGATTGCTCTCTACAGTCTTACAGGATTTAACCAGTTTCGGGGATAATCCTCTATGATGTTTTATTTTTTAGAGCAGATGGTTATTATTTGTGTTGCACCTGCAGCGATTAGCTTTGGTATGATACCTTAATAATTTGTATGATGGCCAACTGCAAGCATATGATTCGTCAACAGCATTTGTGTTCAATGAAACAAATGTTTATTCAATTTTCAACAAGAACTGGGTTAAGTCAAATGGTAACCAAACCAAATTTGCATAATAGCATGTTGACATTTAATAAACAAGCAGAAAAAGTCAATACATTATTTTAATGATGCAATATTCCTTATTGCATCTCGTGATCTTTTCAACTTGCAAAAACATGGCGTGGCTCCTCTATCCTTCTAGTGTTCCTTCGTTTATTTGTTAATGTGGTCTAGATTTCACGACGTTTTTCTTATCTCTTCATTTCAATGAAGAGCCAAACTTTCTCTTATTCATTAGTATTCCTTAGTTTGACGTTCTCTCAGCTTAAGGACCTTCATCCTTGGTAAAAGGTTCAGATATATGCCTGGGTTTACAATTCTTTATCCAGTTTTCGAGCGTAGCTCTGTTTCAGTTATGACTGTGGGCTCTAACAGCTATTGCATTCAATTCTTAGCACTACGTACGGTTCTCGTGAATTCACAAAACATATCATTCTACATTTCGAAGTTACACAGTTGCATTAATTGTGCGAAGTCAATCTCCTCTATTAGAATATCACTGAGCAAGAAGAATTATGTCTTCTCTCG
Organism: Oreohelix idahoensis; assembly: GCA_024509875.1. NCBI lineage: Eukaryota > Metazoa > Mollusca > Gastropoda > Stylommatophora > Oreohelicidae > Oreohelix > Oreohelix idahoensis. Next base: position 106,076 of record JAMPIV010019235.1, read on the forward strand.
ACCGCTCTAAATTCATGACTGCCCAAAAAAATGGCTTCGTCTCTCGTTCATTCCGGGGAAAGGAAGGACTGAGCCTAACCATTGGTTGGAAATCACGTGACTAACGCAACTATACAAGCGAAGCTTAGCCTAAATAATGCGTGGCGTTTCGAAGCTAAACTGGCCTAATTAAACATCTGCGTCAAGATTTTTTTAATCTTCTGTTTCTATAAAAATTTATTTTATATGTTAATATAGTCTGTATCTGAAGACTCACGGTATACGCGGTTACATACAGATCCCGGGGCCCTGCAAATGTATCCCGTAGGGAGACATTTGAGTACTATCAAATCTTAAAAAATTTATCCCAAAAATTTCTTAACTTCAAAAAAATGTTCAGAAAAATTTAAAGTTCAAAAAAAAATTTTTCTAAGTCTAAAAATAATTTGGAAAAATTTAAACTAATTCCTAAACCTGGGTTCCTATATCTATGTGAGATCAACTTCTCTATAAAAACTTAGGGATGGACATCAACTTCAAAAAAAATTTTTAACTATCCAGCATTTTACAACATTTTTCATCACATTTTTAAATTGGCAACCCTGACCAACAAAAATATTCATTAAGTCATCACTCAAAAATATGGGGAGTGGCAACATTGGGAATATGAACAATAATATCCTATTTCATTATCATAATCCACATGCATGTTATTCCAACAATATAGTTGACACACTGTATTGAACATTGTGGGGGAAAACCTAATTCTATCTTTGTGTCCTCCGAGCGGTTCAAAATTTTATGTTATTTTCACTCCTGGTGTTCTAATAAGTTTTGGTCCTAACTTATTTATTGAGTAAGCACTCCATGTATATTGCAGTAGAAAGTATTCCCATTTTTTTTTTTCAAAATAACCACATCATCTTTGCAAATGACGATCCAATTGTATAAGTCAGTTAATTTATCCGTGGTGATCCATCATGCTTTCTTTTGTTATTTATTATTGCATATGGGAAACAATTTCAGACATGTACATAATCATTTTCAAACCTCAATGTAACAATTTATTCTGATAAGCAATTACAATGTACCAAATAAAATGATTAAAAATCTCATTACTTGTACTTGTTCATTTATTTTTGAAATAACCTGGTATCCTTGACAATATGTATCTGTTATCACTTGTTTATCCTTGTATACCATTTTGTATTTCCTTTATTTTTTTTTTTTTATTTATTTTTTTTTTTTTTATAAATCCCATATTTTCCATATATATGTGGTGCTCCAATATTTTATAGGTGTGGATCTTTCCTGGTCCTCTTGTTTATACTGGGAATTCATCAGTATTGACTTTCAATGTATGACATCTAACAATATTTTTATCAACAACACATCGACTAATCATTTGTAAACATCAACAAAACTTTCATAATTTTATCGCAATATGAGGTAAAATACTTTTGTACATATTTTCAGGATTTCAACACCAACTCTGCCTTCGCAGGTCGAAGGTTAGTCAGAGTTATGTGGTGCCTGTAACATCCGCTGACTACAGCCAGATGGGTGACTTATGGTACTTATAATACAAAAATCCCGTCCGTCAGTTATATCTTAAGTGTGGGGCGGGGGTCTATTTCATGGTGTCGTTGACAAAGTTTGCTGCATTTCCAATCTAGGTATTCTTTTCTTATGTCATAATATCTCCATGATATATCTGTGACATGTCTGTCCTTGGGATAACATTATTTTTTTATCCAATATCCTCGGAGTGAGCAAATCTCAGTACGTCCAATTTCATCAATCATTTATTTTTTTTTTTCTCTCCTGTAATTCTGGGTATGTTATGAGTATATTAAATCGTCAATTTATTTCAACTATCTTACAACATTCTGTAATTCGTGATAAGGAATAGTCATTTGTTATACAACAATGTTCATATTACAAAGGCAATGAGCAAAAATCAAAGAGATATCTTCTCCGAAAATGCGGATGTATCTCTATTTCCTTTACCTCTGGGCGTAGTAATTATTCAGTCATTATTTTTTTTTTTCATTATTTAATCTCCATTTTGTGTCCTTAGTACCTGTGGTTCCATGGGATTATCATAATCTATTTGTCCCTTGTCTACTGATAATCCTTCAATAATGACTTCAAATATGGTCCTCATGTGTGCAGCTATCATCTGCTCTGATTTGTTCCATGTCCATGGTATTCATAAAATATTCCATTATCTCCTTGTCTTATCTCGTATCCACGAAAGACTAAGATTATTGCTCCTCCAATGTTAATGTGGGGGATTTTGTGCATAGACATTACAATAAAATCTCAGCTGTGACAACATAAAGTTTCACCTTAATATAAAATGGCATCTTCATCATACATAACCAGTTGCTTCTTCATCTCATGTGTCATTAGTGGTTATCATCCGGTAATGGGGTATTCAATGTGGGTTCAGCATATACAAATGCTGTAAAGGGGTATTTCATTTGCTAGGTCAGCATGTGCAAATGCTATTTCTTTAACATGGGCAAAGGCATCATCAACAAATAGGTGCAATTTGTTCAATCTGGGGTTAGCATATACTAATGCTCTCAAGGGATTCTTCATTTGCAGAAAATCAGCATGCGCAAATGTCATTGGGGTACTTGTGATAGGCAGTATCAACAAAATATTGCTGGAGTATCAGAGATCATGCTGGTGGGGTATGACTGGTAATGGGCAGTAGGAGTAAAAACTAATTTCTCACTCTGAAATGGTGATTTATTTTCTCTTTTTCTTTTCTTTTATGTCGGCTGCTAACCTCAGGGCAGTCAATGTTTTACAATATTGGCTTATCATCATCAAAATGTGTGAGGGTGGCATATAAACATATAGCAATCTTATAAAACCATTTAGAATGTTTTCTCTTCTTTTCATTTTTCTTTTCATTTTTTCTTTTATGTCTTTTCTCTTTTCCATTTCTTTTCTGTTTTCTTGTGATTTCTTTTCTTTTCTTGTGATTTCTTTTCTTTTCTTGTGATTTCTTTTCTGTTTGTATCACAAGTACTAAAGAATGATAAAAATCAATTCACTAAACACTAGATATACTATCAATATTCCTAATAGTAAATCCTAACCAATAGTGCTGCAAGTAATAGTTTAGGTTAGAATAGAATGAATATTGTAGCAGTATCTGTTGTCAATAAGTGGCGAGGAAAGGGTACATCAAGGATCTCCTGATTACAACATGATTGTAATTCCGAGGAATGAATATGATTGGGATTGAAAAGATCACAAGTCTAGAATGTCGTCTCAATATAGTGGAAAGGAAAAATAGTAAGTCAAAGATGAGTAACCGTGGAGTGAAGAAAATCTTACTATAGAGAGTCAAGGTTGGGATATGGAATCTTGGAGAATGTTTTAAAATCTTGACAGTACTAATATACATCTGGGTCTAAAATAATAATGTACATTTGAAAAATAAATAATCCTGTGGAGAAAAATAGCATAACATGCAATACTGGTTTTGGGTATGAGTTAATATGCTGTTAAGAGATGTCATAGTAGGAACAGTATGATTGATCAAGGTGATAGATATAAAGGAGTTTAGCATAATTTAGATCAAAGAAATATTAGTATGGGGTAAGAAAAACTACTGGTGTAAAGTGTCTGCATGAAAATGCACTAAGATGCGAAAGTACAGGACTCTGGATCTGCAAGGACAAAAAGTCTGGTGAATGGAGCGTGGAATATGATCAGTTTCAAAAGTAGGGATGAATGTTACAACAGAATAGTGTGACACATGTGCTAAAGGTGGGGTTGTACATTAACATTCTCAACATTAAGAAAATGTCTGTAACTAAATGATGTCTGTAAACTCGTAACACCGTGTCTTATCAATTGTTTTGTCATTTTTATTTCACAACACTATAATATGTCCAATGAAAATCCTCCGTGGCTGGTCTTTAGTGGAAAAACTTCCTCAGTTAGGCTGTGACATCTTAGTCTGCAAGCAAGTCATTTGAACTGTCAAAAACTGAAAATAAAGTACATGGGAAAGTTAGTACATTGTTAAAAAGTAATTGCACATTCGCGTTGACCGTACATGGGATGGCATGTACAATGAAGATATGAGGGGCGTACTTCAGAAAAGCTTCGAAAATTTTTCCATCATCTCCAGCATTGCGATTTCCCTACCGGTTAGGCGAGCATCATACTGAGTAGCAGTGGTGACTGGTGTGGTAGGCGACGACACTGCATTTGCTGATTGTTGGGGCACTGAGGACATTGGCGAATGCGGTGATGGCTTAACATCTTTTGATTGCGGTGATGGTTTCACTGTGGTAGGGGTTTGTATGGCTGGAACATCTGTTAGTTTTGAGGCAGGTATATGTTTCGCCTTGATTTTTCTTCTGACTTGGGTCTGTGGTACATTAACACCGTTTTCAGTGGGCGCAGTAATTAGCACACTGTTGTTTTTGACTAGTTGAGATGAGGCTAATACTTCTCGGCTTGGTTTTGGAACATGATAGCGTTTCTTCAGAATCTTTCGTCTGATTTCATTTTGTGGCAATTTCATGCATTTAACGACAGGAGGTGAGTCATCTGCTGAAGAAAAACAGGTACGTTTGCCAGCTGCTTGAATCTCCGGGGATGAAGTACTAGCAAATGATGTATCAGTTGTGCAACTAGGACCAAGCGAATCCATACCAGAGTCTCTTTCATACTTGTTGGTTATCATCTCACCATACGTTTGAACTGGGCGAATATTGGATATTTCGTCGGTGTGAAAAAGTTGTTCTGGTATTTCTTGAGTGTCTATGTCAGAGTCTGTGTTGTTAATGGAGATGTAACTTGTGGGTCTATAGCGATATTTTGGCTTTCTAATAGGCCTGATGGATACATCTGTGAAATTTTTCTCGTATGGGGTGTTGGTGGTTTGTTTACAAATTTCTTCAACTGGAACCAGAGTGTTAGTGGGTGCTGCTGGAAACTGATTCTCGTGTGGGGTAGTGATCATCTTGTGTTCATACCGTGTAAGTGCAATTCTTATCAATTCTCGAAATTCTTCTCGGCGTGTAGATAAATCAACAGCAAACTTGTTCTCCAGCAATTCATACACCAGCCTTATTGAGAGGACGCCAAAGTCACCATCTCTCAGGATAACGTCTATCTCTGCCGTCAGCTCCTCTGTTGTAGGTTGACCTATTCCGCCAATTTTCTTTGTCTTGCTTTGCTTTGTCTTATCAGTTTTCGGCCAGTAATATTTTCTGCCCTCTTCGTCTGTTGTATGATCAAGTTCGTCTGACAAGTAGCCTTTAGTGGTCTCATCAGAGTCTGTCGTCTCTGACTCTGATATGTCAGACGAATCTGTGCTGGATGGATTATAATTTAGGGTGGCCTTTCTGACTGGTCTTGTATTTGTCGTCAGAGGCGGAATGGGCCGGTGATTATCAATTTTGATTTGTTTTACGTGAGCTTTTGTTTGGTGTTGTTTCTCTATCTGATTTGCTTGCTGCCATCGTCTATCTCTCTCTCTAAATCTTTCTTCCACTTCTTTTCTGTACTTCTCCATCATCTCGCACCTCTCCGTGCATTCCAACTTATCTTCTTCTGCAGATGTCATCTTTTCTGTATTATCGACCATTTCAACACTGCACAAATCAAGTAAGTCCTCTGTAACTTGTCTTGATTTTATCCTGACTGGAATTAGACTTTTCTTAAACCTGTCATTCGTTTGCACTGCGACATTCTCTGTCCGAGGCTCTATTCTAATGACTGCAGGCTCAGTTCGTTGTTTCAAATTCAATTTTGGTCTCCCTTCTTTGACTTTCAATGGTTGTAGTTGAATTTCAACAATGTCCTTTATTTCAATCTTATAAACTTTTGCAACCAATCCGTCTACTATTCTTATGCAAGGGAAATCGACTGCGTAACTTCTGCAACGTTTTAATTCTGAAGCGAAGTCTCTCATTGCTATTCTCTTCTTTCTGTTCTGTATGGTTGTCGAACACTTCTCCATGTTTAAATAGTTGTTGTTGTAGTTGCTGCTATGTGTCTTCTAGAAGTGGTGTAGCCGTTGTCGCTGTAGGAGAGGTGTTCACGGCGGCTAATTTTCCATTAATTGGTCCATCTTTCGTTAATGCTTCTGCTCTTTTCTAGAGGACTGGTCATACGGCACCAAATTGACAATGTGTGGCCGGGTAGGGTAGTGGGGGTTGCTGTTCAAATCGAGAGTATTAGATTTTGATGACTAGCTAGCCTGCTAGAGGTGATGATTGCTCTCTACAGTCTTACAGGATTTAACCAGTTTCGGGGATAATCCTCTATGATGTTTTATTTTTAGAGCAGATGGTTATTATTTGTGTTGCACCTGCAGCGATTAGCTTTGGTATGATACCTTAATAATTTGTATGATGGCCAACTGCAAGCATATGATTCGTCAACAGCATTTGTGTTCAATGAAACAAATGTTTATTCAATTTTCAACAAGAACTGGGTTAAGTCAAATGGTAACCAAACCAAATTTGCATAATAGCATGTTGACATTTAATAAACAAGCAGAAAAAGTCAATACATTATTTTAATGATGCAATATTCCTTATTGCATCTCGTGATCTTTTCAACTTGCAAAAACATGGCGTGGCTCCTCTATCCTTCTAGTGTTCCTTCGTTTATTTGTTAATGTGGTCTAGATTTCACGACGTTTTTCTTATCTCTTCATTTCAATGAAGAGCCAAACTTTCTCTTATTCATTAGTATTCCTTAGTTTGACGTTCTCTCAGCTTAAGGACCTTCATCCTTGGTAAAAGGTTCAGATATATGCCTTGGTTTACAATTCTTTATCCAGTTTTCGAGCGTAGCTCTGTTTCAGTTATGACTGTGGGCTCTAACAGCTATTGCATTCAATTCTTAGCACTACTTACGGTTCTCGTGAATTCACAAAACATATCATTCTACATTTCGAAGTTACACAGTTGCATTAATTGTGCGAAGTCAATCTCCTGTATTAGAATATCACTGAGCAAGAAGAATTATGTCTTCTCTCGACCGCTCTAAATTCATGACTGCCCAAAAAAATGGCTTCGTCTCTCGTTCATTCCGGGGAAAGGAAGGACTGAGCCTAACCATTGGTTGGAAATCACGTGACTAACGCAACTATACAAGCGAAGCTTAGCCTAAATAATGCGTGGCGTTTCGAAGCTAAACTGGCCTAATTAAACATCTGCGTCAAGATTTTTTAATCTTCTGTTTCTATAAAAATTTATTTTATATGTTAATATAGTCTGTATCTGAAGACTCACGGTATACGCGGTTACACATTTTATAAGTTTAATCATTTCAGATGTGGGTACACCACTGTATAGCAGAGTGTTGCAATCGAGATCCATACTCCTTGTCCCTTTTTCTTTGTTTCGGTAATAGCCAGGATTTCTAGTTTTGCTTTCCTCATCTCTTCCATCAGCTCCTCTTCTTTCCCATTTATACTTCTTGTGTTCCATGTTCCATAAGTCGTAGTCCGTAGTCCGTTCCAGTTCGTCGCCTTTAGAATCAGTCCGGTTTTCTCTCTTATATTGCTTGTAATCATAGTTTAAGACAAACAGGTGATTGGCCTGTTGTGCCTTTGCATGGTGGAGGGGCTGCCTCCTTACGGCCTCCATGCAGGCCGCCCTCCTCCTTTTTCATCCGGGCTTGGGACCGGCATAGGCCGCTGCAGACCCAAATAGAACAGTCCCAACTAAGATGGTTTGGCCATGTCTGCAGAATGGGAGAAGATCGGCTACCACGACAAGCATGGGAAACAAAGTGCCAGGGATCCAGACCTCCAGGACGACCCAGAGTCCGCTGGGAGGACAACATTAGACAATCTTTGAAGGACCGAGGACTAGAATGGAACCAGGCCAGGAAGAAGACAGCTGATAGAATAGTCTGGCGCTCTCTCTTCCAAACCTCTACACCTCACGGTAGAAGAGGAACGACTAAGTAAGTAAGTAAGTAAGTTTAATCATTATTGTGATCTGTGATAATTGTCTAAATATCTGACATATAAATATTTCCATTTCTCATTGTAATATGAATACATTAAAGTACGAACCACACATTGTAATATAATGCGAATCTTGACATGTACGAGATTCTGTAAATAAACATGGCTACAAATTGAACATGCTTTTACTGAGTGCCTTCTGAAACATGTGTGTGCTTGTGTAGATGACGAGGTAATGCTTATATACATACATCATAACATTACATGGTGGCAGCGGTCGATACCGGACTGACGCAAAAAACAGCTACACGATAACACGTGAGTACAGTATTCGGCTAATTTTCGTCATCGAGGTCAGCCATGGCGGCGAAACAATATCGCAACGCACCGCAAATGAGATTCGCCGGTAAAGATGATAAGAGTGAAGCTTTCTTGTTATGGCGCCACTGCATAGATCTATATTCCAAGACCACTGGTCTGGAAGGACAAACCCTAACTCCATATATCCTAGAAGCATTGGACGATGAAGGTTTGAAAATTTACAACAGTTTTGCTACCGCCATGCCTGTGGAGTCGGCGACAGACCCCACAGCCATATTGGACGAATTTGAAAAACGTCTGATAATAAAGCACACGAATTTTAGAGCGGCAAGATTAGAACTTCACCACCTGCGACAGAAACCTGGTGAAAGTCTAGATGATTTTTTCACTCGCATCAAGGAGAAAACAAGTGTATGCAAATTTAACAAAGAAGAAGAAAAAGAGCGAATTATCGAACAGATCCTTCTCAGCACACCAATGCCAGAGTTCCAGAAATGGATACTGAGCCAGAGTGATACACTAACTGTACAACAACTTCTGGATGAAGGCAGGAAACACGAGGCACAAGCACTAAACATTAAACAAATTCAGCAAGGTACATTAGCAGCCCAGGTGGATGCAGTGAAAAGCTATAAACCCAAACACAACAAAGCAACTGGTTCGAAGCAACAAGAAAAACACAACACAAGCAGAGGTGCTATGTGTAAATGTTGTGGCCTAAACCACATACAAAACCACTGTCCAGCTAAAGACTCTACATGTCATTACTGCAGAAAGAGGGGCCACTGGATAAAATTATGTTTCAAGAGGAAACAAGACAGTGCTCAACACAACCTTCACAGCAGAGAGTCATCAAAACAAACACACTTTATGATGACTGAGGACCTTGACTCCAGTGAAGAAAGTGATCCTTCCACATTTGATACTGTGAAGATACTAACTTTCAGTCATGAACCAAAGAGAACGCAGGCTTTCTGCAAGGTACAATTCCGAATACCAGGAATTAAAAGGCACAAAGAAAGATATATTCGGTTCAAGATAGACACAGGTGCCCAAGGTAACACTCTACCCTTAAGAATATTCAGACAGATCATGCCTGACAAGGTGGATGAGCAAGGATTTCCCACAAGGGATGTAAAAAGTAGGAGTGGCAGGACAAAGCTAAGAGCTTACAATGGAACAAGTATAGACTGTTTCGGAGCAGTAACACTTGAATGTTTATACAGAGACTCTGAATGGACATCGTCAACATTTTACTTGGTAGATGTTGAAGGACCTGCAATTTTGGGTTTACCAATGTGCGAAAAGCTGAGTGTGGTAACTATTAACAACATTAAAGCTGACAAAAAAGAACATCTTACTCTACACGTCACTGGAGTAGATGACCTTAAACAGCGATTCCCAGAACAGTTCGACAGAATAGGCAAACTTCCAGGAAAGGCAAGATTCTTTTTAAAAGACAACGCTGAGCCAAAAATAGACCCACCTAGAAAGTATCCTATACATGTTAAACAGAAACTTGCCACAGAACTAGAAAAGATGGTGCAGAATGATGTTATTAGAAAGGTTGAAGAGCATTCTGATTGGTGTAGTAGTATCACAACCGTTCTGAAGCAGGATGGTTCTCTTCGGGTTTGCCTTGACCCAAAACACTTAAACAACAGTCTAAAGCGCTGTCCACACAAAATGCATACAGTGGAAGAGATAACTCACAGATTCCACAATGCCAAATATTTTTCTAAACTAGATGCTGTACACGGATACTGGAGTGTTGAGATAGCAGAGGAAAGTCAACTCCTTACAACTTTTCGAACACCATTCGGCAGATATTGTTTCAAGAGACTCCCATTTGGTTTGAATGTATCACAAGACATCTTCCAACAGAAGATTGACAACATTGTTGAGCAATGTTCTGGTACAGTGGCTATTGCGGATGACATTGTAGTCTGCGGCAGGTCAGAATAAGAACACGACCGTAACTTGATTAACTTGATGCATGTAGCACAGGCCAATGGGCTAACATTCAACAGCAAAAAGTGTACAATTAAGGCAACGGAGATACAATTTTTTTGGATTGCTGTACACCCAGAATGGTGTAAAACCAGACCCTAAAAAGGTTGAAGATATTCATGACATACCAACACCAGCTACAAAGAAGGAACTGCAACAATTCTTAGGTGCTGTCAATTTCCTAGCACAATTCATACCAAATTTGTCAGCTGCTGCAGAACCTTTGCGATCTCTACTACAGAATGAAACTCCGTATGAATGGTCAGAAGACTACCAACACATATTCAACCACTTGAAGACCCTCATATCATCTGATGCATGCTTGAAATACTATGACATGCAAGCACCCACTTTTCTCATGGTTGATTCTAGTCTGAAAGGCCTAGGAGCAGCACTTTTGCAACCAGACAAAAATCCTGAAGGACACTATGCCAAAGAACTTCGTCCTGTAGCTTACGCAAGCAAATCATTAAGTTCTGGCGAAAAGAAACTTGCAAACATTGAAAGAGAAATGCTAGCTGTACGTTTTGGAATCAAACGCTTCCACACATTTCTTTTAAACCGCCCATTTACAATTCTCTCAGATCACAAGCCACTTGAGATGATTCATAAAAAACCAATAGCTTCAGCACCACCACGACTACAAGCTCTGTTATTGGAAACACAAGGTTATGATTTTAATATTCAGTATATCCCAGGAGAGGATATAGGTCTTGCAGATGCTCTCAGCAGACTACCAAACCCCAACAAGACAGCAGATCTTACCCCAAACATCAAAGTTGATTTTGTCAAGTTTAGCGATAATCGGCTTGAACACATCAGAGAAGACACAATGAGAGATCCTATCCTTAACTCTCTCAAAGAACTGATATACCATGGATGGCCAAGCTCTATAAGGGAAGTTCCAACACACATCCGTCCATACTACTCGATGAGGGACGAGTTAAGCATCGAAGATGGTCTGATCCTTAAAGGAGATCGCATTGTTGTACCAGAAACACAACGCGATATCATCCTTAAACAGCTCCATAATAGTCACCTTGGTATTGTGAAGACACAACTGAGAGCAAAGAAAGATGTTTACTGGCCACAGATAAACAAGGACATAGAAACACTATGTAAAAACTGTTCAATTTGCCAAGAACATGCAAATAGGCAGTGCAGAGAACCTCTCATACCATCAGACATACCATTGAGCCCTTGGAGCATTATAGGAACTGATATTTTCTCAATCGACAATAATGACTATCTTATTATTGCTGATTACTACAGCAAATTTCCCATCATTGAGACACTTCCACAACCCTCACCATCAGCTGTTATTGCAGACATTACAAAGAAGTATTGCAGCATGTTTGGCATCCCAGATGAAATTAGATCAGACAACGGTCCACATTTCTCAGGTCAAGCATACAGAAACTTCACTAAGGACTGGAAGATCAAACACACAACATCATCACCTAGATACCCTAAATCTAATGGTTTCATTGAGAGACAGATACAAACTATCAAGTCAATCATGAAGAAAACAAGAACAGAGGATGTACACCTAGCACTCTTGAGATGGAGAACAACACCGGTAGACAGTAAGATCGACAGTCCAGCAGAACTTACGTTTGATAGAAGAATTAAAGACCTCCTACCATCTAAGGTCCACTTCCGTCCACAACATAGAGACAGCACATATGATCAACTTCAGCATCGTCAGCAAGTTCAGAAATCCAACTATGACAAATGTGCTAAAGACTTACCACCATTATATCCTGGTCAGCATGTGACTACCTACAACCACAACAATGACACATGGTCAAAAGCAACAATCATTTCCAGAAACCCTGAACCCAGGAGCTATACTTTAAGACCAGACAGCAGCAGCAACCTCCTGAGGCGAAACAGAGTGGACATAAGAGAAATCCCACAGAATACAACAGAACAGAGAATTCCCATGCTTTCAACAGACAATGCAGTAACTCCAGACTTTGGTGCCCCACAAAACCAACAAGCGCCAAGGCCGAAATCACAACCAACTCAAGCTAAACCAGGGACTTCCGCAGAACCACCAGCACTTTACACCACTCGTTCTGGCCGTACAGTGACACCTCCCAGCCGATACAGACAATGACATATATACTCACACTGAGCATTACACATACTTATCCTTTCTCACATGAAACATTTCGTTGGAAATGTTTGCACACATTTTTTTTCAAAAAAGGGGGGATGTAATATGAATACATTAAAGTACGAACCACACATTGTAATATAATGCGAATCTTGACATGTACGAGATTCTGTAAATAAACATGGCTACGAATTGAACATGCTTTTACTGAGTCCCTTCTGAAACGTGTGTGCTTGTGTAGATGACGAGGTAATGCTTATATACATACATCATAACATTACACTCATATTCTAAGATGAGAAGAAGAGAAAAAAAAGAGAATCAAAATAAATAAATTGTATTTTGGACTTTGTTAATTTCATATTGTTAAAGTTGAATTTTAATTGGAATTGCATTGTTAACATAGTCGTAACGAGAGGACTCTCTAGACCAGGGGTCGGCAAACTTTTAGTTGTGTCGTGCCGAAGTAATGTTGCAAAGTCACTCAGCGTGCCAACCTAAGTCCACCACATTTTTATAATAAACAATTATTGAAACAATTTAAAAATGATCTTGTATTAACATGTTTCCGATACATTAAATAACTATTCTATTCTTTGTAGATTATTCAATATTTTAATATAAATAGGAACAAATATCAATACAAATATTATGTTTTGCAAAATTTAAGTTCTGAACACATTAGTTTGAAACTTTATAATAAAATTTCCATATGTATATTTTGTTACGACAGAAAGTCCAACAGTTTGAAGAACAAAACAGTTAAATAAACTAAACATAAAACACGTTATTAAAATTTTAATATGAGAAATCATTGATTATTATTGATCTGAGTCATTAATCAATTAATGGGACCCGTGTCCTTGCTTCTCCTTGGTTAATTGTTCAATATCAGGTGTGTATTTTGTCAATTTCAGCTTCACACAGGCTTCTAAATGCACAGGTGTTAGGCGACTTCTCTGTGGACTTAAAACAGCTTTCATGTGTGAGAAAATTTGTTCACATGTATAAGTTGACCCAAAAGCCGAAAGTAGAGCAAATGCAACTTTCTTCAAACAGGTGAACGCTTCAGGCAGGGATGTCCAGCAGTTGAGGATGGCAGCTGACTTTTTCAAGCAGCTTCCTTCCAGAGTTTTTCGCAATTCTACAAATGTTATCGTCCATAACTCTGATGCCTTGAATTCGAAGTGTTGCATTTCAGAATTGTCAACATCCATCCACTCGAAAAGAGATAGGTCAAATGGGATGTTAGTATGATCAATTAAGTCGGGCTTGATGAGATAAGAAAACATGGGCCCGTGAATTTTAAGTCTTGACCTCGTTTAGCAAACTCTCCTTTGAGCGCTTCAACGTACTTCTGAAGCTCATCTCTGTTGACAGTAAATCGATTTGAATGAGCCTTTACTTTTGGAAAGTACTTGTATGTGTTAGTGGTAATATCTCTGCAAAATATGTCTAATTTTGACGCAAATCCTTTCCAGTGCTCAAAAAGATCAAGTACTGTTTGTAGTTATTGTCACGGAGTTCATTGAATTTTCTATATTTTCCTCTTCTTTTCTTCCACCCGTGTTCTCTAATTATTGTCGCTCTTTACCTTTTTCCTGTGTTTTTCGCATTCGTTCGTTTGCGACTATATACATTACTATTTTGCCATTCTCACTTTCGCCAGTTTCGTTTCTCATTTAGAAACGCATTTCATGGCTGATTAAACGAGAAACTTTTTACGTAACGCGTCAGTCCCTCACCAGACGATTTGGCGTGAGAAGGCATTCGGTCAATTGCAGCAGATTGACGAAATAACTGTGAATATTTGGCTATTCTCAGACGTAGGGCCGACCGGTCGTCTGCATTCTCACCTGTCAAATCGTAGTTTCTCGGTGAGCGCTCAGGAAAAGCGCGATAACTGACACCTCCCCGGCGCAGTTTCAGACATTTGTCTGGGAGTTCGCATCTGACATGTAGTTTCCAAGGTAGATTCTCAGTGTCAGTTTTGGCGTAAGGTGCGAGAAAGCAAAGTGTCAGTTATGGTTCTCAGGATGAGTTTCTCGATGAGGTGTGAATAACTGTTTCGGCACTGGAGACGGGTTGTCTGAGATTCGCAACTGACACGCGCCCTCTCGGTCAGTAAGTGGCAGTTTACGACAGCCTCTTCTGGTTACGTAAGTGATAAAGACGGAAAGGGGGATTATTTCGTTTTGCGAAATAAAAGTTTACCTCTTGGTCTGGTAATAGATATAACCAGAATGTTAAACTAGATTTTCATTCTCGCTCCTAAATTCGCAGTAGACAGGACGTTTCGTGCTAAGAGAATAAGCTGTATAGCGAAGTCTTAGTTTGTTCTTGGCAAAAATTTGGCCGAACTTCTAGACTACCAATAAATATAAGCATATAATTCAAAAGTTGTGCGATCGCCTGTAAATTCTGTGTGGAGGTAAAATATTATACATAATATCTAGTATTTCGTGAAGTGTTTAAAGTGTTAAATCGCTTATTTTATTTCACTAGTTAGATTTGGTGCAGAGCGCTTAATACATAAGTCTGTATTATTTTCTAGTGACGTGTTTCAGTGGAAAGCAGAATAAATTATAATTTCTAGCTTAAACAACAATGTAGCTATAATGAATTTAATTTTACTGCTAAATATTCAGACGAGAACATATTTTTCTAAACTAACTTATAAATGCTAGAAGCCTCATGAGTGTTGACGGAATACGCACGTGTTCCTAATTCATGAGGATTGATGATTTTTTTTAAAATATAACTTATTCCACGGGAAGGGTTAAACTATAAGACAAGCTATACGCTTGCAGTTTAAAAATGTAAGTTATATTGAGTACATAATATGTAAAATATTTCATATGTATTTTTCTGTATTCAGTGAATACTGTGGTACCCAAACTTTGCCAGCGGTTGAGTAAAAGAGATAACTCAGTGAAGAAAACAACAAACATTCTTACCTGAAAGATTTGATGTATAACTTTTACATGAACTTAAAGAGGTTAAAGAAGTAACGGGTCATCGAGCCTGATTTGATTCTTCCTGAGAAAACTCTAGTCATTTTTCCGCCTTGGTGGCAGGTAACATAATTCAATCAGTAAATTTCCCGACACTGTTGACAAGTGGTGGTGTTACCAACTAAATTCCTATATTGAGAAAAAGCGCCGACCTGACATTCCTCATTCGTTTGAAAACTAAGATGTTGACACTGTGCTAGCTATAAACGCTCGTGCCTGGACAATTTTATGTGACTTAAACAGACATCCAAAACAATAGTATTCCCAAGAGAACTGTCCCGGAAGTAGTGATTCAACCCGTCTTTTTGGACCTGGGTTTTTTTTGGCCAAGATTACCATTGAAGATTCTGTATGGGCAAGTCCTAAAAATAATTTTTGTTGTTGTTGAAAAATGCACGTGAGCACAGTTGAATGAATAGAGCTAATGCTGGACTGAGCGATCCCTTTATGGTGGTATTTTGACACCCATTCATTTCTGCTGTCATAACATTTCTTTATGCAAGGTATTGCTAACTATATATCTATATATTCCCTTATACTAGATCAGAGTATCCAGTCTGTTCATACCTTAAAGGGGGAAGAATTTTAGACTAAATCATATGTATCTGTGACTCTTTGGGCTATCACTTTCTTCTAACGGGACTGTGGGCTATCCATCGAGGGAAGAATCATACCAACGGGTCTATCATTCTTGTAGCATTTCTTGATTTTTGTTTATGAGATTTTTTTTTTTGTATATGCTTGATGTATTTTACATGTTGTGACATAAGTTTACAAATGATAAATAAACTTAACAATAAATTAATCAGCATGTTGGTCAGCTCGTTCTAAATATCTATATAATCATTTGTTATAGTTTCCTACGTCTGTGTGTCTACCTGTCGTCACTTGAATGTGCGTGCACGTGAGTGGATATATATATATATATATATATATATATATATATATATATATATATATATATATATATATATATATATATATATATATATATATATATATATATATATATATATATATATATATAATGTATATGTGTTAGACTGTCTGATTACTCTAGATCTGTCGTAGAAGATAGGTGAGAGAGAGAGAGAGAGAGAGAGAGAGAGAGAAGATTCCTCGCTCTCAGAGACAGCCTCTATCATAATTTCTACCACCTCACTCGTGGAAATCTATTTTGTATTTTCTATCTCACACTGTGACTTTCACTCATTCTAACCTATTTAGAAGGGACCAACCCAAGTCTTAATTCTCCTATCAAAAATCTACGACAGTTATGTCAGCCAGAAACATCAGCTTGCACAGCCAGTCCTCGTCATTCAGTTCCGGGAAATGTTGTTCGTTTTCATCAAGAAACCCCTTGATTGCTTCTAGACATGATACAAATCTGTTCAAAACATTACCTCGACTAAGCCAACGAACATTGCTGTACAGCGGGAGGTCCGCACATGCGCTCTCCATTTCTTGTAGAAGAGACTTGAATTGCCTATGGGTCAATGAAGAGCGAGAAACTATAAAGTTAACTATCTTGACAACAGTTTCCATTACAGAGTTAAAGGATAGTGACGAAATCTTCGCACACAAACTCTCCTGGTGTATAATGCAATGGAAGCTCAATACTTGACGTCCAATACGATCCTCAAGAAGTTTAACAAATCCTTTGTTCTTTCCAACAAATGCAGGGGCGGCATCAGTAGTAACACAGAGTATTTTATTCATGTTAATGTTCTGATTTTCGAAATAGCTTACAAATGCAGTTATAATGTCCTCTCCCTTGGCTGTACCATCAAAAGGTATCAAGCAGCACAGTTCTTCATAAATATGGTCGTTGTCACAATATCGCGCAACTATAGTCATTCACATCGACACTTTCGTCAAGAGCGACACTAAATACAACAGGTTGTTGTAACCCTGTTGTTTGTTTTATCGTTACATTTTCAGCCATATCAGTTATGCGCCTCTCGATTGATCTCGCAGAAGCAGGTATTTCTCGAATCCGAGACATTATTGTTTCTTTATTTGGTAAATCACTAAACAAAATTTCAGCACTGCTCAAAAAAGTTTCCTTGATGTATTCTCCATCTGTGAAAGGTTTGCCCTTTGAAGCCACACACTGTGCAATTTTGTAACTACATTCGGTAGTTTTTTTTTTTTGGTTCCAATTACTTTACTAAAAATACTACTTTTTTTTTTGTTTGTTTTTTTTTTGTAGCCAGAAACAGCCATTTTTATGGATTCTCTTTTCTCCTCAGTTTTAAACATGGACTGATGTTTGATTTGAT
Organism: Oreohelix idahoensis; assembly: GCA_024509875.1. Classification (NCBI taxonomy): domain Eukaryota; kingdom Metazoa; phylum Mollusca; class Gastropoda; order Stylommatophora; family Oreohelicidae; genus Oreohelix; species Oreohelix idahoensis. Next base: position 123,770 of record JAMPIV010019235.1, read on the forward strand.
AGTGTCTTTGTACACTTGACGTACGGCACATGACACTTTCATAACATAAAGCACAAACAGCACGATCCTTTTGTTGTATGAATCCATATTCGTTTGTCCAAAAGTCTTGAAACGAGCGTACATCAAGTTTTTTGTCTTTTTTGAGTCATTTTAACGGCACCGTATTACTTAATAACAACACCAACTTTTGTGCTGCGGTCAACGGACTGTACGGGCATGAGTATGCGACAGCCGAGAGAACTGTAGAGGTGGTGGTAGTCGGGAGAGAGGGGAAGGATAGGACGGAAATATAACTTCGTCGAGGTCAGTCATTGTTGCTCCAAACTCACACTGGGAGTCAAAAACTGCGAGCGAAAACGAAATAAATACGCTCGTCCAGGAGCTAGAAAGACACTATTGCGTAATTATGATATTACGTCTCCGCTTGCCCGTCAAAATTCGCTTGGGATTCTTTTCAAGAATCTCATCCTGCAAACTACGGTAGCAGGTAGACGCCTGACAAGCGGGTGCCGCAAAGTATAACGACTCCCCTTGAAATTCGTTGAAGAATGTTTGTTCTCGGAAACGGTCCGTAAAAACGAAGACTTACTTGCAGTATAGTATGATCAGGCCTTTAGTTTGCATCAGATAGCACATTCTTACCTCCGATGTCTAAAAACTTTCGTTTTGAAGGTTGTAAAAACAGGTACAGCTTTAAAAGAATTATATGCTTCTATTTAATTAAAAATTCAAAATTTAAAAAATGAGATCATATACTGTACAGTATTTTGATTCACTCAGCGTGCCATTGAAAATCATTCCACGTGCCACGCTTGGCACGCGTGCCGTAGTTTGCCGACCCCTGCTCTAGACTCTTGATCTTCTTATTACCATCCGAACAAGAGATCTTTACTGTCTTGACATCACTACTACTATCATACACCAGTGCTCATTTCTGGGACTGGGGTATATCTTGTAGTTCATTATTCTTTCTTGAACTATCATCTACTGTCACCAAGACAACAACAACTATAAATACCATCTCGTTACAATAGTCACGATTCCTTCCCGTAGTGAAGCGGTGTTGTCGCTCGGATAGTCCTGTGTTCGAGTCTCCGGTAATCCTATCATTTCTGTTATCTTTCTGTTGTCGAGTTTTCAACTTCTTTATTTCTCCCGAGTGCCTGAAACATGCCTTTATGTGTATTATTTATTTACTGTTTACAAGCCTCGGGTTTCCCCTCTTTATTTATTTAAATTCCTCCGAGGCCAAATAAGTGGAACACCTTGCACGGAGAATCAAAACAACTTGCGAAAATATGCGGATATCACTACCCGGCATTGGGCCGAAGGGCGAGAGCCCTAGCGCCGCTGGATCAATAATAACAATGTTTATTTAAATGCTGTTGTTCATGTTGTGTATCCAACAGTCTGAGAAACAACTAGTCCTTAAAACCAACATAATGGGTATGCTGAAACACTCCGGTTGCGGAGGGGAAAAAAATTATCCATATTTAATACTTACTTACTTAGTCGTTCCCCTTCTACCGTGAGGTGTAGAGGTTTGGAAGAGAGAGCGCCAGACTATTCTATCGGCTGTCTTCCTCCTGGCCTGGTTCCATTCTAGTCCTCGGTCCTTCAAAGATTGTCTAATGTTGTCCTCCCAGAGGACTCTGGGTCGTCCTCGGGGTCTGGATCCTTGGCTCTTTGTTTCCCATGCTTGTCGTGGTAGCCGATCTTCTCCCATTCTGCAGACATGGCCAAACCATCTTAGTTGGGACTGTTCTACTTGGGTCTGTAGGGGGTGGCATTTTAGGCCTTGACGTATCGTCTGGTTGCGTACCATATCTCTTCTTGTTACTTCAACCACCTTCCTCAGATATCTCATTTCTGAGGTTTGGATCTGGCTTTTATGGGTTGTAGTCATTGCCCATGACTCGCATCCATATGTCAAGACTGGGACATAGGTGGAGCGGTATACAGCCATCTTCGTTTTCTTACCAACCTCTCTCTTGCTGAGGAATCCTCGATTTATGGCCTGAAAAAGTCTCCCAGCTGCTGCTTTTCGAGTGGCCAACTCTTCTTTGATGCCTCCCTTTCGGTCTATAATAGCTCCGAGGTATTTGAAGTGGTCGACCTGCTCCAGGACCTGTTCTCCCAGCTTAATCTGATGTCTTCTTTCTTCTCGTGATATCACCATGGATTTTGTTTTAGAGCTGCTTATGACCATCCCTCTCTTCTCCAGCTCTTCCTTCCATACTTGCAGGTTGGATTGGAGATGTGCCTCTGATTTAGCAATCAGGGCAACATCATCAGCAAATGCCAGCTCTGAAATATAGACCTGTCTCATCTTCCAGTACCCCACTGAATACTTTCTTGTTCTCTCCTTACATGCCTTGATGACATCGTCCATAAGGAGTATGAAGAGGTAAGGTGATAGGATATCACCTTGTCTTACACCAGTGGTGGTCCTGAACTCTTCTGACTTATGGTTTGCTGTCCTCACATAATTTCTGCAAGACTTGTAGAAGCTCTGTATAGCATGAATCAGAGGTGCTGGAATATTCTTCCTTGCCAAACAGTCCCAAAGTTTGCTCCAAGGGACCCTGTCAAACGCCTTTTCCAGATCTATGAAACAAAGATGGATCTCACTCTTATACTCAAGGGCCTTTTCACTCAGCTGTCTGAGTGTGAAGATTAGGTCTTGAGTACTTCGGTTTGCTCGGAATCCGCACTGGACCTCATCCAATTGTGGCTCAGCTAGGCGTCGGAGTCTCTGCTCTAGGATTCTAGAGTAGATTTTTCCAGGGACACTGAGAAGGGATATGCCTCTATGGTTTCCACACTGTCGATTGTCACCCTTTTTGAAAATTGGTGTTATTATGGCGATCTCCCAATCCTTTGGTATGGTCTTGTTGCACCATGCTGCCTGTAGGACCCTTAAGAGTAACAGGTCGCCTGATGCTCCCATGTACTTAACCATTTCTGGTGTTATACCATCATGCCCTGCTGCTTTGCCCATCTTGATTTTCTCCAGTGCTGCCTTCAGTTCTTCCATTTTTATGTCATCTTCATCACCATTGGTTTCCTCTTCTGTGCTAGTGGTTATCATTTCTGATGCTTGACCTTGCTCACCATCAAGGAGTTCTGAGAAATATTCTTTCCATCTTTCCATTACTTCCTTCGGGGCAGTAAGCAATTTGCCTTGCTTGTCCTTTATAAATTTGAGAGGGCATTGTTTTTCCTTCCTCATGTTCTTTAGGGTCTTATAGAACAATTTCTGGTTTTCTTGTGCATCTTTTCTAGCTTTTCTCCAAATTCTTCCCAGGACTTCTGTTTTGCGGCTTGCACTTTGTTCTTTACTTCTGTTCTGAGTGTCACATATTCTCTATATTTTTCCATTTGTCCTGTTGTGTTTTTAGCTCCTAAGTATTGTTTCCATGCCATTTTCTTCTCTCTTATTTTCTCTTTGACTTCCTCTGTCCACCAAGGTGTCCTCTTTCTCTGGTTCCCAAGTCGGACTTCACCACATGCTTCTGCAGCAGCTGTCTTTATGATATCCTTGAATTTATCCAGAGGGTTTCCAAGTCATCAGGTTGTTCTTCTGTGTTGTTCACCGCTGCAGCAATAAGCCCCTGATATCTGGTCTTAATTTCTGGCTCTCTCAGCTTGTAGGTCCTAATGCTCATTTCTCCTGCTCGTTTACTTGGTTTCTTGCGTGATGTTGAGCAGTTCCTAGGCTGAGCAACTCTTTCAGTTGTTCGTTTGATTGTTAGCAGGTAGTGATCACTTCCAATCTCTGGCCCCCTCCAGACTCTTGCATCTCGGACATATTTGAATGAGCTTCTCCGAACAATGGCATAGTCAATCACTGACTTCTCATTCTTTGTTGGTTCACATCTAGTGTATGCATGTATGCGCTTATGGGGGAACTTTGTGTTTGTAATGATCAGATTCTGCTCACTGCAGAATCTAAGGAGTCGCTTTCCATTGTCATTGAGAGACCATAGCTTTATTAATAATAAACCATAGAAATATAATTATGTATTTAAATTACCCAGTTTATAACCTCACTTCTATTCACGGCTAAACACGATAAAAATTTATGACCCGTGCTTCAAATGTCGATTTTTACATGTTTACATTTGGAGGCGGGAGTGATCGCGTTTCCACGTTTGCATATTTCAGCACGGTTGGCTGATTATATATAAGCACTGAAAATGTCGTCGCCGATATACAAGAAGATATAGTCAGGTAGAGTAAAGCACGCTTGCTTATCGAGCCAAAATTACTGGGTTCGAAACCAGGTAACGTCACGATCCCATCCAACCACCTGTAAATGCGAACCCAAATCTGCTTTTGAGTCACGTAAGGATAACCCCACGAGCCGTTTGGTTAAAGTCAGATTTCCTCATGTATGCACTTTATACGATATAAAACAATTTATTACTATTATTTTTATTTGGCATATGAAACTGGTTACTTACTTAGTCGTTCGTCTTCTACCTTGGGGTGCAGAGGTTAGCCAGAGAGAGCGCCATGCTATGCTACCTGCTTTCTTCCTTTTGGGTTGGTTCCAGTCCAGTTTTCGGTCCTTCACAAATTGTCTGACGTTGTCCTCGCAGTGAACTCTGGTTCGTTCTGGAGTTTTAAATCCTTGGCACTTGCTTTCCCACGTTTTTCGGGGTAGCCGATCTTCTCCCATTCTGCAGACATGGCCCACCCATTGTAATTGAGACTGGTCCACACGGGTCTGCAGGGGCTGAAATTCGAGGCTGTGACGTATTGTCTCGTTGCATACTCTTCACTTCTTGTCACCTTCCTCAAATACCTCATTTCTGAGGTTTGAAGCAGGCTCTTGTTGGTTGTAGGCATTGCCCATGACTGACACCCGTAAGTTAAGACTAGGTCATAGGTGTAGCAGAGTACAACCATCTAAGTCTTCTTGCCAATTTACCTTTTACTGAAGAATCCTCAGTTTAAGGCTTTGAAAAGCCTCACAGCTGTTGCTCTTCGGGTAACCAACTCTTCTTTGATGCCTCCCTTCCAGATTATTACCGTACTTAGGTATTTGAATTGGTTTACCTGCTCCACAACCTGTTCTCCCAGCATGATCTGATGTCTGTTCTCTTCCCTTGAGATCACTATAGTTTTCGTCATGGAGCTGCTGATGAACATCCCTCTTTTCTCTAGCTCTTCCTTCCAGACTTTGTCAACTGAATCAACTATTATTGTTTAGTTTTATAACAACATGTAACAAATTTAATAGTGAATTAGTCTTTAACAGGTTAAAATAAATATGAAAAGATTAGTGGAATTTTGATGGATATAAAGTTCTCGTCATTGAGACGTAGATGGAAATTTAACTTTATACTTAAAGTTTAACTGAAATGTCCTTTTTGCTGGTGCCTTTTAGTTAGCACTTAGCTTGTATGAGTGAGTCCTGCCACCTAGGTTTTCGTCACGTTGTTCTGGTGATGAATGTACTTCTCTCACACGAGTGGCGTAGTAACTTCAGTACTTCATATAGTCTGAATAGCTTGTAACCCCGTACCCAAATTTTGGGAATACACCATCTCCCTGCACAGGTTTCAGATGGACACGAGCAATTTCGGTGCATATGCCCTCGAATCAATTTCGTCTGAGAAATTCCTCTTATGACGGTGTTCTCCGACACACTTGGCCTGGGATATTATTTTTCTTATGACTGTTGATCCAATTTCTAGGTTTCCAGTCTTGTATTTATAAAGTCCTAGTCCCTGAAGTTTTACAGTCGCTGTATTTAAATATGCTGGTTTACTCTTAAGGTTTAAGAGTGGCCCAAATACTCTCGATCTGTCACTTTTGATATAGGAATTCTAGGTCCGATCCTTCTCTTTCTGACTTCTTGGGAGTTGCTCGGTTGAAGTTGCAAAGCTGTCTTTCTGTGTCTCTGAGTTCACTAGATTATATCTCTCGTTCTCAGTTCAAATCACGGATTGTGTTTCCGCCGAATGTTCCAAAAGAATTCATTGTATATTCCGGCATCTCACTTCAAACCAATGAAATCTGTCTAGCACTGTTTGGGTGGGGAAGTTTTAATACAAAATATCCCCCGCGTGTTTAAAATTAAATTTAAAATTCCACGCGTGACCTCTACATAATACTGAATAATACTTCCGATGACATCTATCTGCCTCTTCACAATCTTGTGACCATGTTTTCCTGGCGTAATATCTGCCGCCAAGATGTCTCTCCAGACAGATTATCTGTGATACTGATGCAGACAGGGCCCAGCGGAAACGATTATCTCATTATTGCCTGTGTTTTCGTGCCTTCTTCAGACAGTCACACAAAAGGGTCGCCGGCCACTTAGATAAACAACATGGTTGTAAAACGAGGATCGTCTTTTACCAAAAGGTGGCCCGGCTGATAGAATGAGATAAACGTGTTACCGCTGACCGGTGATAATGACCAGATATTGTTACGATAGTCCCACCGTTCACTGGCGGAACGTAAATACGTCTGAGTGGTAAACAAGATAAAGACAGTCCTACAGCAAATACTTCCGTAGGTGGGTGGAGTGTTAGAGACTTTCCCCTACTAGATTCAGCATAAAGAGTAAAATAATGGTGCATAAAATATGCCACATAATAATTACAGAGGAAAGAAAATAAGAAAATATCACCGTATCGTCAAAGACTTGCAGGTTGGATTAAAGATGTGCTTCTGATTTAGAAACCAATGCCACATCATCGGCAAACGTTAGTTCTGATATGATATACCGATTGATATGAGACTGTTAACATTTCAAAATATTCCTCAGCCGCTTAATAACAATTTAATATTTATATGAGATATTTTCTCATCAATATTTGTTGTTATTGATTCAGCGGCACTTGGGCTCTCGCCGTTTGGCCTGGTTAATAAATGTATAGATATTTATTACTTCTCTTACAACATCACTTGTGGGGAAAAACTGGCATCTCTTTTGGTGTTTTTTGGTACTTGCTTACTTTACTTGGTGTAGAATCGTACACATATCTTGGCAGTAATATAGACAGAGTTGGAGGGACAGACATTGATATTAAAATAAGGATACAAAAAGCAAGAGGAGCTTTCATTGTATTGGGAAACATGGAGAACAAGAGAAATCAAGTCCAACACGAAAATAAGAATCTTCAACTCAAATGTCAAGTCAGTCCTATTGTATGGCTCTGAGACATGGAGAGCAACAAAAACAACAACCAAAAAAGCTACAGACTTTTATAAACGGGTGCTTGCGTAGAATAGAAGGACTGAAATGGTATGACAAAGTCACAAATGTGGAACTGATGACAAGAACCAGACAAGTGCCAGTGGAACAAGAGTTGAGAAGAAGACGCTGGCGATGGATAGGACACACATTGAGGACACCTGTTGATAGTATTACAAGGCAGTCCTTGTTCTGGAATCCACAGGGAAAGAGAGGCAGAGGTAGACCAAAAAACACATGGAGAAGAGAACTGGAAACAGAGGTGAAAATGATGAGGAAAACAGGGAAAGAACGTGAGCGGATGGCACAGGACAGGAATACTTGGCATGTGTTTGCTGAAGGCCTTTGCTCCTCGGGGAGCTAAAGGGTATTGATTGATTGATTACTTTACTTACTTTTTCATTTGTTCACTTGTGCAGTGAAGTGTTTTGTTAAGCTGAATTTATGTCTCAAGCTTGAGTCAATTATGTCTCACTGGCTGCTGTCAGCCCGTGCTAATGTAGGATGTCTGTAATCTTTTCTATTCATTTGCCTCTTTGTCTTCCTCGTTCTTTAAAACCAGATTTTTTACTGTTGTAGACAACATTGTGACAATATATCCGGTTTTATTCTCACAGGATGGCTAAACCATTTTATTTTCTTCTGTCTATATTAGTGGTTCTCAACGTGTGCCATATGACCCCCAGGTGGCCATGCCATATGTCTAAGGGGCCACAGTAAGATGGTAAAGTACCTTTTTTCCAGCTAACAGCGGCTATGAGGGGAGCCACATCGGTAAATGAGGCTCAGAACAGGGACCATGATCAAAAAAAGTGTTGAGAACCCCTGGTCTATGTAACTGATGCAGGATATAGTACTTGCACTTTTGTCTGATGTCATTGTTTCTCATCCTGTCTTTCACAGCCACATTAATTGCTCTTTTTAGGCATTTTACATTGCACGATATAATTGTCTTCTCCTGTGCTCTGGTTACGGACCATGTTGGACACCGACAGCAAATAGATGGTGAGACTATACTATTTATCAATTGTCGTATAGTTTCCATGCTGGTATCTGAGTTGTAGTGACAGTTTGTAAGTCACTGGGTGTTGGGATAAAATAGAAAAATTGCTTGCAGTGAACTGAGTTAAACGCGGGAAGTTGGAAAATAAAAACTAGTTTTTCAATAACAAACACACTAATATGTTTAATGTCTGTAAGTTTTTACTGATAATTGTGAGTTTTAAAATAGACGATTTTTGACACTTTTGACCAAAGAAGTGACTTTTAAAGCCAATAAAAGAAAATACAATAATTTACGAACTATAGCTGGAGTTTAATTGTATGGCAGAACAATACATGAGCCAGGCTGTCGGCATTAGCTTCGCTCAGGGAACCTGCCCCGCTTTTTTCATACACCCCTACAGCTTTATATATAAATAATCATAAATATAAAGTACACACAATCTCGAAAACACACCACATAATGCTGACGACACATATATGAATAACTCAAACCTTTACCCTCTAGTGTGAATCCTTGGCTTTACGAGGACGGTGTTTACTTTTAGTAGAACACACACACACACAAACCCAAAGGCAATGGCCACTCATTTACGGGCACTGCTATAATGGAGGGTTTTTCTGGCAGATGCCTGTGTTAATGAGGACACGCCGATGAAATCCGCTCACAGCTTCGTGGCCATGAAAATAAAATTATGATTCTTGGTGCAAATGTGTTGGCACAAATAAGACGTAGGTTAAATCGTATACTAGGAAACTAGGTAGCCAAGAAGCTAGTCTACTAGGAAAGGCTTTTCACAGGAGCCGTAGGTCCCAAGGAACTCTGGAATCTCTCTGAAAAATACAAAACCGATTCCCCCCTATGATATCAGTTTTTTTCCAAAATATAATACAAACAAATACACCCGAAACAAAACAAAAGAAAACTCCCTGCACACTTTTATTAATATTCGGGACACAGGCGTGCGCCGGTTTGCATGATCAGTTGCTCCGCCCCTTATCGATTGGAACTCGCATGCCAACATTTTGCGGGTTAGAGATCTGCTTAACATTCACTTTTGAGGGAAGGGAATGGTATTCATGTATGTCCTCACGGAACAGAGCAAAAATGTAAATAAAAATTCATGTTTGGGTTCAAGCCCCTTCACCGACTCTTTTAAAAGTGCAGTTGTCTAGATCGCTCTGAATGAAACAATAAACATACTTATACAGACTTTGAGTGGCCTCTCTGTGTGAGGGAGGCCCCAAAAAAACACAATTTGTTTTTACATACTGGGCCTACAAGGTCCCTGGTATTCACTCTAAATGCAATACTTCCCATAGTAAACTACCCAACATTTGGGTTTACCGTTTACCAAAAAAAAAATATGCCCATCAACGTTTACAACACAAAATCGGGCTGGTAAGATAATTTTTATAGCCAAGATCTTTATATAATTCTATACATCCTTTGGAAGGTGGCTGGTAGTTAACTACTGGTGGACACTCAAATTAATTAACCAAACTACACACCGTCCTTTGTAAAAAGAAATTAAAAATTAACACCTAGTGATTTGACTGGTGGGAAAAGTAATAATATTAAAACATAGTCATAGGAAAATTAAGCTTTACTTTTCAGAAAATTAACTCGGAGTGATTTATAAGTTTAAGGCTAGCGCAGTTATTTTATAACTAAGTGGGCTTACCAAACTTAACAGAAATAATCCTTTCTAACATGCATCTGGTATGCGGCTTAATGGCATTAATTCAACTCTGCAGGTAGAAGATCCTTTGGCACTCTGGAAAAATAAGCAACGAATACTGCTTGAATCGAGATTGTATAGTCAAGGTCTACCGTAAGCCACTGAACATCTGGCGCAGCACCTGGTCGAAGCGTGGGGAGAAGGACGCGCGACAAAGACCTAGAGGAACCGAAAGATTGCCTCCTGCAATCCAAGATGAAAAAGTTTGTGCAGAGGGACCAAGGAAGAGGCCAGTGCCCACTCACCGGTGTCCTGCTCCCGACAAGGCACAATTAGACCAGCGGAACAATGACATGAGAAGGCAATAAGACTCAATAAGAGTCCGTTTTTTTCTGACTCAAAGACATTTAGAAGATATCCGCTTTCAGCATGAAAGAATTTACGGTCGTCTCTATGTAGCCGAAGCTAAAACATGTGGGAAGGGGGAGGGGGGGGGGGGTGGAACTACGGGCTTTTAAATTTAAAATTGACGCTGTCGGAGCCAAGAATTTTATTCGCAGATGCTCATCCATTCACTCACTCACTGCGTCACTTTCATTTATTCATTCACTCACTCTTTACACTTATTCACTGACTCTCACTTTATCTCACTCATTTAATCAGTTATTCCTTCACTCACTCTTCCACTTATTCACTGACTCTCACTTTATCTCACTCATTTAATCCCTCATTCATTCATCAATCTATCCATCCACGGATACCCACCCACTCAGACAACCATATAACCTGAAAACTAAAATGAGACGGATTAAATCAAGGGGAAACACCTTCGTTTAAAGTAAGGGAAACAGCCAACCAAGAAGTGACGCATGTTTACAATTTGTGCATCAGGCGTAAAACTGTAAATTTACCTACTTTTTACTTGAAATATCTTTTAATTCCTACAAAGACTAGTTCTAAATGGATAAATAACAGTCCCGTTTTAAATTAAAGTTTGAACGTATACAAAATTAAAATACGTTATGACTGCAGCTCTGTCTGTTGGTCGGCATCAAATGTGTATGCTATGATACAAACCTGTCAATTCATAACACAAAATGACATTAGGGTACCTTGTCGGGGTTTGTGCATTTTAATTTTTTTTTACGTTTATGTTTTAGATTTTTTTTTAAAATTCAGCCTTTCTGCAAATATATCGATGAAAATGAACACCGATGACATTTATTGATTCTTTCAATCAATTGTTTCATCATTCATTCCTTTACTCAGTCGTTCATTCATTCACTCATTCACTGCGTCACTTTCATTTATTCATTCACTCTCCCTTTCACTTATTCACTCACTTTCTCTTTCACTCACTCATTCACTGCGTCACTTTCATTTATTCATTCACTCTCCCTTTCACTTATTCACTCACTTTCTCTTTCACTCACTCATTCACTGCGTCACTTTCATTTATTCATTCGCTCTCCCTTTCACTTATTCACTCACTTTCTCTTTCACTCACTCATTCATTCCCTCACTCATTTAATTCATCAATCTATAAAGCCACGGATAACCATTTACTCATACAACCATTTAACCTTAAAACCTGATTTCTGCATGCATTCATGCATCTATTTGTACGTCTGTCCATCAAAAAACACAATGCAATTTAATTGACAAAAAAAACCTAAAAATGTGATACCTTAAATTAAGTGGAAACACCTTTGTTTAAAGTAAAAGGTAAATGTAGTCCCATATCAGATACTGCCGTAGGGGAATGAAGTGTTAGAGACTTCACTATACTAGGTCCAGCAACGAGAGGTGGGGTGAGCAATTCCCTTCCTCGCTGCCTTTTCCTTCCCTAACTCAAGATCAAGAGCGTGTCGACATTGAATTGAACCTGGTACCTTTGCCGCGACAGATCAGCGCTCTAACCACTCCGTCAATCGAACGCTCAGTAAAGTACGAAAGAGAAACAACAGAAGTGATAGGCCTACCGGGAATCGAACCCAGAACCTTCCGAACGACACCACCGCCTAGCTACTGGAGCGAATCGTAACTATCATCTCTGCCAGCTAGGCATCACAGTTGTTAACTTATGACTTCTGTTGTTTTTCTGTTGTTTAATCTTCTTCTACTTTATTTCTCACGAGTGCCTTAAACATACCTTTGCGTGTTGTTTATTTATTTATTTACTGTTTACAGGCTTCAAGTTTTCCCTCCTTATTTGTTTAAAAGTTTAACTAATAAATTAACTGTTGTACATATATATTACCCTGCACGCACGAGCGTACATCGTGCACGTGACGTTGCTGTAGAGCTCTGTGCGTTATGACTCTGTTGCTTTTTTCGCGGGGGGCCCCTGTACGCCTGGGGGCCTAGGCCCGTGCCTAGTGGGCCTAATGAATAATCCGGCGCTGTCTTCAAATAATTAAAATGTGCAAAATTAACAATGCAATACCAAACTATTTCGTAACATTATCGCCCTTCTACGGACACTGCATTAGATGCATATAAGGGAACGAAATACTCCTACACGAGACAACTAAAGATATATATAAAAACATTTAGTACAAACACAAGAATCACCACTAGACCAACGAACAAAAAGAGGATACATATATGGGACAACAGATTACTCAGAAATTTTCACGAACTGACATAAAATAAACATATCACCATCGGCAAGTAAATAACCTACAGACATTTATTCAATTTAACACCGCTCACATAAACAAAAGAACACATGAAAACGATCTTATCAAAGTGTAAACTCTGCAGCGGAACGAACACAAAAGAGACAGAAGACAATATCTTCTTCCGTTGCAAAACGATCACATCAACAGTAGCTCTGGAACAAGCAATTAGTAAATACACAAACACTAAAATTGACATGTATAAAGCGATTATGCTAAACATAATTCGTGAAACTGACCCGCCCCTCGAATGAAAATTATTACGCCTATTATCAGAGCATAGGGAGAGCGTATGGAAATGCAGGAATAAAACAGTATACGAGATGAAGTGTTGTAATCTAAACCTTTTTTTTTCCACATTTAAAAAAAAAAGATGGAATATATTTTGGAAATGTTGACAGTTCTCAATAAGAAAGACAACTCCCGTTTTTTAAACTCAATTTCCAAAAGCCCTAAGAAGATGCATACCTTTTATGAACAGGAATGTGACACAGATTTTACTAAAACGGCCTGTCTCGAATGTATAAATCGTGCATTCGTGCAGGGTTTTTCGTTGGTGTGTGAGTGTCGTTTTGAGTGCGCACGTGTGTATGGTTTTTCTGATTTTCATTTTTTACTTTCCTGTCATGAGTTTTGTAAATAAAATTGTTCATGTTGTACGGATTAAAAATCCAATAATAGTTTTAAAAAAACTGACCTAGTCCGTCCACGACTTAGACGCCTCGTTGAGATCCTAGATCCCGCTCGTGGCTTCTTCCTTGCTAAGAAGGCCTGCACGACTGGGGTCAGAGCGAGCTCCTCTCCATATGTCATGGTAGAAGACGATAGCTGGTTCTAGGAGTGTGGTCGGATGTGTAATTAAAAGCTGGCTTCCTCAGCAACAGCGTTGCCACTCCTAGATGGATGCCCCTAGATCTAGGGGGTTTTTTTTGTTTTTTGTCCCGTCTAGGTGTCATTTTCCTTTATTAGTTGAAGAACGCCAACTTACTCAGTCGATAATGCCTGCTTTATCGATGAAAGTGCCTGTGTACCCCTCCTGAATGTACGATAAAACGATATCGAACACCTCTTTGAAAGACTATTGTCTCTTGTGCAAATTACATATAAGGTCGAATCAAATCAAGTCGTACTTTTTTTCAGCACACAACCACAACATCTATCATTAAGCCTTTCAGAACGTGTTTTGTGCTTTTCTAATCATGAGAAAAATATTTAATGTTACAGGTAAAATACAACCTGGATCTGCAACAGCGCTAATTCTTATGCTTCAGGTGGTTTTATTGAGCAGTATATTTTTGAGTTGGATGATACGCTATGCACTTACACTTGCATCCAGGCCTTACTAAGAAAAATGTTGATTCAGACATTGAAATTTACTGGCAACAATGACTGAAAAAAGATAATGGGTAAAGTGATCTACATACCATCTGCTCTGTTTTCTTTGTTGTAATGACATAGACAATATAGTCTTTTCTCTTTGTAACATGCCTGAGATATATTTTAGTACCTTATGTCAGTGTGTTGTCGCAGGAAATAAGATACGACGGAATTATGCTTGAAAATAGAAGTGTAGTGTAAGGGACACGACCGAAGTATCACTGGGATAGAAGGCGTTAAGCAGTTATGGGAGAGTAGAGAACTGTCTTATGCTGAGAAGCAAAAGACCAGTAGTGACGTGGAACGCAGGGAACCGTTGAGAACATAAGACGTAGTCCAGAAGAACTTTAAAACTTTTCGGAAAGAGACTATATAAGGGGTTGTTAAAGACATGAGCCTCTCTTTCGTAATCTCCTTCGTAAGATGTAACTCGACGCAGCAGGTTCGTTGACAGTCAGTGTTACATGACTGTTCCAAAAGCCATAGCCTGCGGTAATGAAATGATGACTGACAACGAATAGAGAAACTATCAACGAGAAGTACGTAGATGGTTGTTTGTGTCCATGTCTGTCTGGTGTGTCTGTACAGAGCAGAATAATGCAATACAAAGACTATAAACGGTGACAGTGCCTAAGAAGAGTGATAAATATAAAATGAATGTGTCAATCAAAGTCACAATAAGTATTAAAACATAACACATTATGTAGACAAAAATACCGCCTTGTAATGATATCAACAGGTTTTCTCAGTATGTGTCCTGTTCATCGCCCACATCTTCTTCTCATCTCTTATTTCACTGGCACTTGTCTGGTTCTTGTCACAAGTTCCACATTAGTGATCTTGTCGTACCACTTCGATCCTTCTATTCTGCAATAATATATGAAGGCAATAACTTGATGTTCATAATAATAATAAGTGAGGAGATCGGAGCACTGATGGAGTTGTCCGTGTGCAATGAAGAAAGTCATTAAAACCAAACCAATAATAATAATAATAAAAATAATAATTGTTATTATTATTATCATCACCATCATTTTCCTTTTTCATATAGATCATGGAACCACCACTGCAACTGGTTCCCTCACAGGCAGCCCGCACCAATCAATCACATTCTCTTGCACTGGCAGTTTCTATAGCAATGGGTTTTACAGGATGAGGTTGTCAACACCATGGACAAACCTTATGTTCGTCGCCTTGTACGTCATGCATGAGGAAGAAGCAGCCCTTATATTTCTTTGTTTCATCCGAGACCCCCGAAACAACTCGGCGCTTTATTATTATAATAAACAAATGTATAAACACGTTTTTCAAACCAAATATCCTCATGAGGACATTCAACTTCAGGTGCTTTTACACTGTAAGTCTGGTACTTAAAAAACAGTGGATGGAAATCTGACCTACGGTCCTGCGTTCGTAGTTGGTAACCTAGAACGTACGTCATTGACTTCCCATTAACTTAGGCTATGAAATGTTTTCAATTTATGCCGATTCAAATTGTGCCATTTAATTCATGAATGCATCTCCGGCATAAATCGAGGGCAACCTGACGTGATCTACTTTAGAAACACCTAGCTTTGTAAAAATCTAAAAACAGTAGATGGAAATCTAACCCACGGTACTGCGTTCGTAGTTGAATATACTCTCACCTAGATATTAGCGGATCAGTGATGGTGGATGAAAGACAAGGCAAGACGTCTATTATTCTACTCATGTTGCCACGGTTGTCAATTATGGATACCAGTTCATCTCAGAACATAACACTAGTTGCGTTCTTCCATAGCGTAAATATTGTTGAGCGTAACGTGACCGAAATTCCCAAGCGACTACCCATCACGGATCACTGCTTGACTTGACTATCCGACATTCGATTGTACCCGTTTAACTTTTTAATTGTTTTAATGATTCGAGTCAATGTTTATGATGTTTTTTTTAAATGGTTCAGTCATTGCTGAATTGACACTATGCCTCATAAACAAAGTACCAAATGTCCAAGACAGTCTTTCTAATATTTTTTAATAATGGTTATTAAGTTTCAAGCGTCCGATTGACAGAGTGGTTAGAGCGCTGGTCTCTCGCCGGGTTCGAATCACGATACGGGACCCAAAGATGCAGCAATAGAGAATGCAGTCAGCGACCCATAGCTTGACTGCTTGCGTCAGGGTCAGCGAACCAGAGCTGACCAAGACCCTACTCCACCTCCACGTGGTGGTCCTGGAAACAGGCTGCATCACTGCAGTCTGGCTGAGAGAGTAGGGATCAAAGAGGGAAGGCAAACCCGGTCCCAAAAAATGCCGTGCTGAAGTCGGATGTGTCGGCCGAAAGGCGCAGATATCACAGCTCCGGCGTAAACAGACACAACGCAACCAACGTCCTTTTCAGGACGAACGAGTGTCGCAGAGTGAAGATAATTTGTCTCGCCGGGTTCGAATCACGATACGGGACCCAAAGATGCAGCAATAGAGAATGCAGTCAGCGACCCATAGCTTGACTGCTTGCGTCAGGGTCAGCGAACCAGAGCTGACCAAGACCCTACTCCACCTCCACGTGGTGGTCCTGGAAACAGGCTGCATCACTGCAGTCTGGCTGAGAGAGTAGGGATCAAAGAGGGAAGGCAAACCCGGTCCCAAAAAATGCCGTGCTGAAGTCGGATGTGTCGGCCGAAAGGCGCAGATATCACAGCTCCGGCGTAAACAGACACAACGCAACCAACGTCCTTTTCAGGACGAACGAGTGTCGCAGAGTGAAGATAATTTGTCTATTTGAAATTTTCTGTCCATCCTGTATATTGCTTTATTTTCTGTATATCATAAGTTTCCGAAAAAAATGTTTCTCACGCACTTGCCTTTTCCCCACCTTAACCCAGGTGAAGATACGGTCAACCAGCGTTCACGTTCGTTAGGAATTTCCAGACTCGTCTGTCTAGAAATTTATGGCCTGTCTTCTTCCTCATTGTTAAAACTTCTGAGCTCGGAACCACAGCACGTACTAGTGACATTCTATATGCAAACTAATTTGCAGCGAGACTTTTGCTATCGTGGGAACGTTTAAAATGTAGCGGGTAAATCGAAAATAATTCTTTCTTTCTTTCTGTCTTTAAGAAACTAGTTTAGACTTCACTTGGTGATAGCATACTGTAAGAGAGAGACGCACGTCTTAGCCTTGTAAAGTAAAAAAACTATGCATAGGGAGACTTGAGTTAAACACACATAGTGCCCTCTAGTTTAACTTAACAGACTAAAATTCCGGAGCGGGTATGTATTCGCTTTTCCAGTATATAGGAAATTAGCTCAAATATATAGATATGAAATATATTATTATCATGGTGAAAGTCTAATGAAATATATTACTATCATGGTGAAAGTCTAAGTGTATTATATAAACGGGTTTCCTTTATCATGTATGTATCATAAATGCTTACGAAAATTCATTTATTTTCACTGCTTGTATTTTAAAGCGATGTTATGTTACAATGTTTGTATCATTCATAATTTCAATGATCATTTTACTTTTCAATGTTTGTAACATTAATGTATGAGCATATTATTATGAATGCTGGAAGGAATGAACGGTGGAAAGCAAAGAAGGATTCTCTAGCGGACCCTCATGTAACTTTGTCTGACAGGGGAGGAAGCAAGTCTTGTTATTGTGTATGTATCTGGACTGGCCAGCTAATTCATTCACAGCAGACAGGAATGTTTAAGAATGGACTGACCTATTTTAGGAATGAGACGCATGCATGGATATCAACATGCCGACGCTGGACACTGCTTAAATTGTTTCTGTTGTAATCTGCATGTTGCAGCAGAAGAGTAGTTACACATGTATTTTTGTTTTGTCTAACAGATTTACGCAGTGCAAGTCTTGTCTCGTATTGCTGAAAAGAGGTTACCTTTGGCCAGTGGCCATATAGTCCTCGTCCACCAGTCACAATAATTCCCTTCAATTATTTCAATTATTTCAATTATTTCAATCATTTCAATCATTTCAATTACTTCAATTACTGCAATTATTGCAACGATTCTCAACACCAGATATTACCCTTAACAACCATCACCCTACCATACTCCACCCATTTTAACCCTTCATCCCACCTTTGGAAGCAAATTCGTTATCTGTGGATATCGCATCAACTGTGGATACGTTACACCTTTCTTGGATTTATAAAATCGTGTTCAGATTCTGTGCCCTTTGTGGATACCTTATTCGAACAGTGAAGTCGTTACCCCAATCTTGGATTTATACCATCGGGTTCAGATTATGTGCCCCTTTGTGGATACCTTATTCGAACAGTGAAGTTAATTTCAAGCATTGGATTACGATATATTTTTCCAAGAGAACCCCAGGATATAAGTTGTTTCCAACATTCACACCAAAGGAACAAAGGAACAAACATTCATTTACACACAAACAGTATTTCACCTATTTTCCAGCAAAAGCCTATCAGGCCTGCCGGGAACTTTACTAATACAATTCATTCTTAATCCTTGTTTTCACTATTGGTGTAATAATTTTTTTCTTCTTTAAAATCATCAAAATTGTTGTGAGTTTGTTTTCTCGTGATAATCTTTATTATTATGTGCTGTAAAATCCTTATTGATTTATTTACAATTCTAAATTGAAATAAATTGAGTTAACCTCGATAGGATTGTTCGTTCAGTTCAGACTACCAAATCCTCAATCTAACTTTACTTCTTTACCCTACTATTTGTGAGTGACACAGTGTGTGCAAAAGAGTAATATTGTCGCCAGAGAAAACAAGAAGAGCTGTGTGTATGGTTTTCTTAGTGAAGAACTCACTGACTCAGCCTGTGCCTTCTGCCTATCTCTCTTGCGCATCACTATCACACGTCCGTGTGCACTATTGTCCATCACGCCTATACAGCTGTCAAGCTTTACCTACTATTAATTATATTTTCTTCCAGTATAGTAAGTACAAAGGACCGAAATGTTTCATTATACAGTAGTAGAATGTGTGATGATAATAGTGGTGAAACAGAAAATGAAGTTAAAATCGATAACACTCTTCATGCTTGCAACCCGTATATTTATTACTCAAGTATCATTTATCTGGGAACACAATGGGATTGTTCTATACGTGAGTACTGGTTCAATCTTATGACACATATACTTCACTTAATGTAAGCCTCCATCAAGCTAGGTGCGCATAACAGAATACTACTGTCTGAATTTACCTATCATCAGCATTTAGAGTTTTCGTAATGAAACGTTTGTTACCAACAATAAAACAATACCACCAGCTTTTCGGGAAAATACGGGAACCGCGTACATTTCACCGTGAAAAATAAATTGAACTTTTTTTAACTGAAGAGCACTCATACCTTGCAATCATTTTATGATGTATTTTTTTGGGGGGTGGGGGGGGGGGGGGAGAAGAGAGGATACGAAAACGGCAAAAAACGGAAAGCTAAAGTGAATACCCATTAAAAGAAAACGCATGCCTTTCAATATTTCTCACGTGCATCGAACAATGACCATGAGCCATGATACGTGTGCCGAGATTTGTGTTAGATATAAAATAATAGATATAGTTCCAAGATTTGGAGAAGAGAACTAGTGAACAAGATGTAGAGATGACACAGGACAAGGCAGGTAGTTAACTGCACAGTTTTAGATGGTAGCAGTAGAAGAGCTGTGAAGTAAGTCATCTTCTCGCCAGATCTATCCTATGCACCAAGGGTGTCTCTATTAATAGTTGGTGTGAAATACAGCTCTTTAATTTTTCCTACCAATTAAAAATATTAAATAATTGCCACACAATAACAAAATTTCGTAGAGAAACTGGAATTTAACAAAATCACTCAACTAGGATTTATAAAATATATATGTACATTTATTAATTAAAATAAAAGTTTGGTAAAGATTGCAGATATATATTTACACAAATCACAAGTTAGAAAATTATATGTTGTCAATGTCTTTGTTCCTCAATTCGGGCATTTGGTGACTTCTGGATCTTGTTTCTTCAAAATAATGATTACATATCTAATTGAGGTCCTTTCACAGCAGACACTTCTCGTCATACACCAGGTGTTGATGTCAAAATACTTAATGCACTTGTGCAGGTAGCTAAATACTACTATTCGGTGAATGCAGATGTGGTACTTGAATCACACACTGCAGTCTGGTATGCTTCTTATCAGAAGCTGTTGTTGTGACTCTCTCGGATAAGAACCTGAAACATATGCCCAGATTAATAGTATCTGTTTCCTATCACCAAGACGATCCTCCGATGATGGCGTGCCACTATTGATCAGAATCATCATTTAGGCAACATAGTCCACGAGACTGTGGTCATGCTAATTGAAGAAGTTCGTCATAAAATCAGTAAAATACATCGTTAGATTAAAGACATCATTTACAGATTTTTCTGAATTATGTCTTGATTACTTCCATTTGGTCTTAAGACAAAACAAAAGTGGTTTCTCTTATCAGCACAGGGTTTAGAGTACACAAATTAAGATATCCGCAGGTAATTCAAAGTTAATGCCAACATTTATATTAACTATTACAGCAATTTACATAACATCAAAATACTTAAAACACAACGATTAATACAAGTTTAATATACCCTTCAGACACATTATTACGGATCTGAGCTTATCACTTATGCAAGTCTGATCACAAGCAGGTCAGCTTTGCTTTTCTCAGCTATGGGCTGTGGCTATGTGGCCACAAGCGTGTATCAGTCCACTGGCTGTCTTTTCAGCTATGTATTGTTGAGAGTCCAGAATTTTTTTTTCCTTTTTTGACTGAATCTGAGCGGGCTTATACACGCAATCTAGATCTAACCCTTTTCTTTTCGGAGGTCTGCGCCTGAGTTCACTTTTATACGTGTAACTTTCGTGAAATTTCAATGTAGTTGTGCGATTTTTCCAATAAAATAATGATTTCCTCGTGAATTACCAGAGATATTGATTATCCACTGCCAAAATTGCATGTATTTGTAGTAGCTGTTCAAATCCCAAACATGAACTTGTCCATTCGGGGCATTAATCATAAAGTTATAGCAAAAATACTGGTGTACAGTCAATATTTTATCACCTTGATACTAGTTTACGTGGCAATTTCAGAGTGTCTTGCCCGTTTCGCTACAATACTTTCAACTACAAAGATTCAGTAAGTTGAAATGGAATGGAAAGGAATGAAATGACAACTGATTCATTATATTAAGTCTTTGGGAGAGTTACTTGTGAGTTCCAAATGTTGTCATAACAACGAGTTGTAGTGGAGATAAGCGCTCACTGCAGATAAATACTTCTACGACACGCGCCTCAAATATCCTTTGACAACCAAGCCTAGCTCACTTGGTTGGCAGCATATCTAGAAGAAGGTAAAACTCTGATTTCAAACCTCCACTGCCTTGAGTTGAGTGGAATATCCGTTTACAGGAAAAGATTCGGGAGTAAACCCTGAGGATAAATCCGGAGTCAGAGTCCCTAATGTTGATTCGTCATTAATCTGGCGACTCCTGCGACGTGGCTGGTACCAAACTGAATCAGCTACTGCCGTTCCTTTGCACCTACCAGCTGCGAGGAGACGGGGAACATGCTGCATGGGTAACAGCTTGATATCCATATAACTGTGCCCAAGCTCGCGCCCTGCAGAGGACGCTCCAGCTTCCTTACAACAAGCAGAAGATAAAATAACACGCCGAACGGAACTCCCTGCAAAAAACAAAAACAAAAAACAAACAAACAAAGCTGAGGGTTATCACTTCAAGTACTATTACGTGTCGTTATTGTTCAATTATTCCGGAGATATTCTCCGTGGCCAAGGTAGACTTTAGGGGCAGTCACACAACACGAAATCAGCATAACTGTACTGAGCGGACCAACACCTCCTTCACAATTTTACAAACATGCAGTTTATTAGGTATGACAAACGGCTCCATGGTAAGAGATATATATATACAGCCCCAAAGGCAAGAGCAGTGGTATGTATGTCCAGTCCGTTCCCTATCAAACGCTGGTCATTGGCAATCATTCAAACTTTATTTAATATCGTCCTTTGGACATGTTTATGAATAGGCACACATCTCCTTACTAGAATAAGCCAGGGACACCTCAACTAAGTATATTGATGTCCTGGTGGTGGAATAATTCAGGAAAAACACAGAATGCTGCAAGAGCTAAAAACATATACGTCCGCTCACTTCCTAACACAAGCTGCATCTCTCTTACAGACGCTCAATTCACTGTTGCTTCAAATTTGTTCACGTCTGCCAGTCAACCATATCGGCATGACGTCACTTCCTTCATTAATAAGTGACTCCGTATAAAATAAACAAAAACTGAGCCCTGTTAAGCTGCCTATTATACCGACATAATCGTTATGAATTTTCATCATAACAAGGACGCTTTCCCATAGTCAGTTATGACTGAAGGGGACCACTATACTTGCTTGTAAATATATCTCATATTTGGGTGTTAGTGTTTCATTCCAACGGCGCTTATTTTATTTGAACGTATTATTTTGTCTTTCCAGCTAAAATGTATTTCTTATTTCTAAATGTCTGTATGTTTGGATCATTCATAAAGGCCTAATAATAGGCTGTTGCGTGCATATTTTGACGCACATATTACAAAAATGGATATGGCTATTTAATATGGGAAAAATATAGACATTCATTCATTTGTGTATGAAAATGCTGTCTATGGTAAAAGCGAGAGAATCCATGTTTGATTCACACTTTTGATTATAGGAGTAATCGTTCTGGATATTGATCCGGCGCAAGGATATTGCGCTTACGTTTGTACTTATTTTTTAGGGCCAGAAAATATATTAATTTGCTTATTGTGTTTATGGCCTGAATTCATATGTATTACATATTATTAGTACAAGTAGAATCAGTCCTATATTGTATATTTTGGATGGGTAGGAGGGACTAGATTCTTGTTATTCCGGTCTAGCGGAAGTATGAGTTGTCTTGACAAGTCGTGATGAGTTCCGATGTACCGTGATAATGGCGGGTACGCACTTTTCAAAGGGCTGGTAGATTCTTAAGGAAATATGATTCATGAAGTGGTTTTCTTCTAAAGGAGATGGTATCTCTACTATAGTTTATGTTAGAGACTCTCCTAAGGTACGGTACAATGTATAATTCGGACTCCATGTATTGCCAGACCCTATATTGATGATCTCATGTCGATTCGACCTAGATGGAACATTGTGCTTCGTATCGCTAGGGTCGTGTTTTGTATCGACGAAGATGACAGACTTTCCTGCAGCGGTTATGGCTACGTGAATTAACCTGATCACCGTAGAGCTGTATGGAAACATTTATGAAATCATTTATATACCCATTATAAATTAACTCTGGCTTATATTCTCCTTCCTATGAATGAGTGAACGACAACTCAGGGAGGCAGCCATGTTAGATTTCGGTCATCATATGTTTTGATCACTGCCAAGAGAACAGATTATTTATCCTATTATCGGACAGTGACAGGGAGATCTCAATCTTGCTAGAAACCCCCCCTTTCGTGGTTTCATAATATATACTACAAACTATGGACGTCAAGTAACTTTAGTTATTTACCGATCTGCCTTCACTGACGCGTTTAGTCAGATAGGGGGATGCGGCCATAATATATCATGACATTGAACTTTTGATGTACTGCCCATTATTTCTGAATGTGTCATGACTTCAGATCTGCTATGTATACCTACAAATTGATATGTCAACATACCATGATGTACTGGTATGTCCCAGTGTGTACGTCTGAATAAATTGAGTAAACAAAGATTCCAGCAGTCTGCATTGGTGCCTTGTAGACACAAGTGTATGAGTGGTTATATTGGTCAGCACACGAACAGTACACCATTCGCGGTATCACACTCTACACTTCTACTCCATACATACACCATCCTGCGTCGGTTGAAGTGACCAAGTTTAGGGCCTGCTTCCCCTGGAGCCTTTGCCTTCCCTAACTCAGGACTAGGGTGAGTTACCCATCTACAGCTGGGTAGACTGGAGCATGCCTGATCTCAACAACACACCACTCTTCCTTACAGAGCATACAGACTGACACTTTACAGAGTGGAAAGAAGAAAAGAAACTTTACAGTGGCGAGCCAGATTCCTGGGTCCAGCTTACGCAGTTTTGTGTTGAGAATCACAGTTTACAGCTAAAAGAACATTTGTTTGACCACATCAACACCAGTAGGACAGCTATACAGTCGATGTCAGCTTGACCTGTATTACCGATAGGATGCTGTATCTAGGTCAGCGCTTGTTGACAGTTTTTTCGCTGTACAGACAGTATTACACAGGACAGTGGTATCAAGTGTAGAAAATATCTGGAGCAGTATTGTTGACATTTCTCAACGTACAGAAGAATCACAGTGTTGTTGAACATAAAGTGCATAGTTCATCGTTGGATCTTCATATGCTCAACAGAGAAAAATTGACAGTGTAATAGTTTAAAATTAAATCTATTACTGAATAAAGTGGCAAGTTATTAGTATTAAAATAAACTGTGCCTGCTTTACAACACTATACCTGCAACACATTCCATTCATGACATAAATTATATTGTATGCTATATGCTATTTATGCTTACATGTTATTTGTTATGTATTAAATTAGTTTATGTTCTGTGTGACTAGTACAAGGTATGCCGAGTGACATTGGTCTGGTACTAGTATTCTATAGGTACACATTTTCTTAATTGGAAATTTGTTAGCAACAATTTGCTGCTATTTCTGTTAGTTGTGATGAGGTGTTCTTTTCTTCGTTGTTTTTGTTAATAATTTTGTGTTCCTTAGTTTTGTTTGATTTGTTTGTATAATTGTAGGTCTCATCTTTCCTTTCATTTCAGTTTTTTACACCCTTATGTTTATACACTGTGGCGTTATTTGTCTTGTTATCTTATTGCAGTTATCATCACGGTTTCTGTGATCATTTTTTTTTTTTTCATTTCTCCTATTTAATTTAATTTGATCTCTGCAAATGTGTTCATATTGTCTTTTCTTGTTTGTCCTTTGTAATGTCTTTAGTTGACATATGACGTATAGTGGTATACACTGATAGTATAGTACAGATCAGTACTTTATGATTGTTATTGTTATAAAACAAAATGTACAAGACCTTTGTAAGGCTTGTCTCCCAAAGTGATTGGTAAAGGGAAATATTTTTTCCACAGGTACTCAAGTGATCTTTGATTACATTGAGGTATACAAGACCTTTGTAAGGCTTGTCCCCACAGTATTTGAGATACAGTTATTGTTGTCCACAGGTACTCAAGTTATCATTGGTTATTATAAACCATACAAGTTTGGTCTAAGACTAAGTCTATGGTATAGACTTGTCTCCCATTAAAGTGAAATAGGGTAATTTATTTACTTTTTCAGGTTTCTGATTTAAGAAGACAATATGTCTACATTAGATTATTTTATTGCACAAGGAAAATCTCTTGATAAGACTGGAAAAGACTTAGAACAATGGGCTGTTGCTCAATATGACAAAGCATTAGCTGCAGAAGAGAAAAAAAACTGCTGCTGCTGTTGAAGAAAGAAAAGCTGCTGCTGAGGAAAAAAAAGCTGCGGCTGAGGAGAGAAAACTTCAAATAGAAGAAAAAAAAAGCTGCTGCAGAAGAAAGGAAAGCTCTAGCTGAAGAAAAAAGATTAGAAAAAGAAGCTGATACTGCTGCTGAACTTAAGAAATTGCAGATGCAAGTGGAGGAAAGGAGATTTGAGGCAGAACAGAAGAAATTAGAAGCTGATGCAGAGCAGAAAAAATTAGAAGTTGCTGCAGCTGAACAAAAAAAATTAGAAGTTGCTGCAGAACAGAAGAAATTAGAAGTTGCTGCAGAACAGAAGAAATTAGAAGCTGCTGCAGAACAGAGAAGATTAGATAGAGAAGCTGAAGAGAGAAAAGCAATAAGAGAACATGAGTTTGAATTAGAGAAATTAAAATTGACATGTATGAGTAATGTTAATCAGGCATCTGGTGGTAATGGTAAACCCTTTGTGTACAAGGTCAAGGTACCAGCGTTTAACCCTACCAGTGATGACATAACATTTTGGCTTTCTAGATTTGAACGGGCTTGTCGATCTCATAATGTTGACAAATCACAGTATGTGAATCAGTTGTCTGAAAATCTAAAAGGGGAGTCTCTGAGTAAGTTATATTTTGTTGAAGAGGCCGACAAAGATAATTATGATGCTGTTAGGGCAGCTTTGATAAAGAGATATCAGCTGTCTGAAGAAGGTTATCGTCTTTTGTTTAAAACAATGAGACCTGAGGTAGGTGTAGAATTCTCAGATTTCATCTCAAAAGCACGAATTACACTTTCACGATGGATTGAATTATCCAAAACAGAGAAAACATTTGATGGTCTTACGGATTTATTGCTAAGAGACAAGGTCATGTCTTCTGTAAATAAATCATTCCTAGAGTTCTTACATGAGCGTAAACCTGGTACAATAAAGCAAATGGAAGAATATTGTGACCAGTATGCCACGGCACACCCTGACATGATTCTTAGTAACTCTAACATTAAAGAGAGTATGCCAGTTGCTTCGGCAACAGAATATAATCAGAATTACTCACACAAATTCCAAGGAGCTAAAAATAAATTTGATAAAAAGGTTAATTGGAATAAGTATCAAAACCAAGATAACCGCTCAAATCAGAGTTCTTCTTTGAAGAACTGGAATCGGGCTGATAGTCCTCGACACGCGAGGGGTACCCATAATGTTAGAAATTCTCGGAAAGGGAGTAGCTATAGGAACTACCCAAGTGCTTCATGGAGACAAAAGAAACAATATTACAGGGATACTCAATATAATGAGCATGATGATTATGATCATGAATGTTATGATTCAAACCCAAATAGGGGTTATAACAAGGGAAATGATAATTATAGAGACAATTATAACCGAGGTAGATCACAACACAAAAGACATGGTAAATCGTATTACCAGGCTAACTCTGCACAACAGGAGTTCCACGACACCGATAATCAGAATAATGATAAAAAAGACTCCAACAGTGTAGCAAATTCCGCTTTCGATTTTGCTAGAGCATCTGAGTGTTCGCAATGCAAAACATTATTCGATCCAACCACAGTGTCTACTTTAAGCTGCGGTCACCCGCTTCCCGCTCTCCATGCGTCAATTGCGCATAATGGAAGGGGTGCTCTTGTCTTTAATAGGGGCCTAATAGATGGTACTCCGGTATCAATTCTTTTCGATTCGGGGTGCACTACCATTGGAGTGAGGCAATCACTCGTAAATCCTTCTCGAGCTACAGGCAATATAGTCAAATGTGTAACATTTGGTGGCACATTGGAGAAGTACTCCACTGCCATTATCAATATTGCTACGCCTTTCTTTACAGGAGAGGTGCAAGCATGTCTCTTGCCGAATCCGATCGCTGATCTTATCATCGGTCGCATTCACGGGGTGAAAGAATGCACTCCACAGCAAATTTCTAATTGGGAAAATGTTAATATGCAATCGGCTAATGCAGTAATCACTAGGGCTCAAGCTCTTAATATGCCACAATCTTCACATTCTGAAGATAATGATGCGCAGATCCGAGATGATCCCTTGGAGATTTCCCACGATTCCTTTATCAAACAGCAGGAAGATGATCCTACTCTAAAGAAATTCTTTACTCTGGCAACAAAAGGTGATCCGAATAAGGATACTAATCGTAAATCTT
Source organism: Oreohelix idahoensis (assembly GCA_024509875.1). Lineage (NCBI taxonomy): Eukaryota > Metazoa > Mollusca > Gastropoda > Stylommatophora > Oreohelicidae > Oreohelix > Oreohelix idahoensis. The sequence goes on from JAMPIV010019235.1 coordinate 151,414, forward strand.
GGATTACGATGAAGAATGGCGTACTTGTACGTATGGTACAAGACTCCGCTAAGTCCATTCATTCTCAAATCCTTGTGCCTAAAAATATGAGAGTTAAAATCTTACAGCACGCTCATGATTCGCAGTGTGCTGGACATATGGGTTTTTCCCGTACTAAAGCTAGAGTTCTTCAATCTTTCTTTTGGCCTGCTGTGAATAAGGACATACGAATCTATTGTCGATCTTGTAAAGTATGTCAAGAGATTAAATCCAGAGGTCCACGCCATGATGCACCTATTCAGGCTGCAGACATTCCCATTCGGCCATTTCAAAAAATGGCGATAGACATCATTGGTCCATTTAAGATAAAGTCTGCTAGAGGACACCAATTTATTTTGACGTGTGTTGATATGTGCACACGTTGGCCGGAGGCTGTTCCTCTAAAGAGCATAACTACTGCTGATGTCGCAGATGCTCTTTGGTTAATATTTTCTCGTCTGGGGTTTCCAGCAGAAATATTATCCGACCATGGTACCCAACTCATATCGGATACCATGTCTCAAGTAATGTCGACTCTGAAGATAGAGAGATCGCTGAGTAGTATTTATCATCCTATGTCCAATGGGATGGTGGAACGTTTGAATAGAACTCTGAAAAACCTACTAGGTAAGATAACGGAAGATCATCCTCAGGATTGGGATAGGGTTTTACCCGCGGCTCTCTTTGCATATAGAGAGGTCGCCAACGAACATACAGGATTTTCTCCCTTTGAACTTGTCTTTGGCGCGAAACCGCGAGGTCCTATGTCCTTACTTCATGATCTTATAACTGCTGATAATATTGTCGATGACACAAAATCCTCTTATGAATATGTCATCGCACTTAGACACAAGATTATTGAAGCATGCAAATTGGCAACTGCTTCTTCTGAATTTGCGAAACAGAAGGCAAGGGAATTTGCCAATAAAAAGAGATGTTTGCGTCAACTTTGTCCAGGTGACAAAGCATTTGTCTTGCTACCTTGTAGGGAAAATAGACTTCTCATTTCTTGGAAAGGTCCGTACGATATAATATCAAAAGTTTCCGATGTTGACTATATCGTCGATATTGACGGGAAGCGTAAAACCTTCCACATCAACATGCTCACGGAATTCCATGAACGTCCTGATTATTTACAACCTGTTTTCCAGGCAACGGACGATTTTCCAGTCCAACATGGACAGTACTCATCTCTGTCAGTAATACAGGATGAGGAAACGAGTTTCTCGGATGTAAATTTACCTTTTCCAATGATTCCTCTTCACTCTAATGAATCATGGAAAGATGTTGCAATTTCTCCAGAATTATCTCCAGGAGAGCAGAAACAAGTTTCTACTATGTTAGAACAATTTCAGGATGTCCTTACTGACATTCCTGGTCAAACGGATGTCATTCAACATGACATTATTCTTACTGACCATAGTCCTATAAGAGTCAGACCGTATCCTATCCCGATACATTTTCAAGCACAGGTAGAGAAAGAGTTAGATGAGATGATAGAGTTAAAAATTATTGAACCATCCACATCAGCATATTCTTCGCCGATGGTTATAGTACGGAAAAAAGACAATAACATACGTCTTTGCGTGGATTATCGCAAATTGAATCAAGTGACTAAATTCGATGCTGAACCTATGCCTTTACTAGAAGAGCTACTTACGAGACTATCGAATTCTCACTTCTTTACTAAACTCGATTTGTCTAAGGGATATTGGCAAGTTCCACTATCCGAACACGCCAAACCGTTTACTGCTTTTTCGACGCCTAGGGGTCTATTCCAATGGAATTTCATGCCTTTCGGTCTTATGAACGCCCCTGCAACATTTGTACGCATGATGCGTCGAACCCTATCTCATCGCTCAGATGTCATTGCGTATCTTGATGACATCTGTCTTTTCAGTGATACTTGGAACGATCACTATAATGGTATAAATGAACTATTGTCTATCTTACGCGAGCATAACCTGACAGCGAAACCATCGAAAGCATGTATTGGTTTTAGCGAAATATCTTTCTTAGGACACCGTGTTGGTCATGGGTTCCTAAAAACAGAAGACCATAATACAAGTAAGATACTTAACATTTCTATTCCTAAGACTAAAAAGCAAGTACGAAGTCTCTTAGGTCTAATACAATTTTATGGACGATTCATCCCGAATCTGTCCTCCATTATGTCACCTCTTTCTTCCTTGCTAAAGAAAGGGTCTCCTAATGTAGTCCATTGGACTCAAGAATGTCAATCCTCTTTGGATAAGGTTAAAACTATGTTTTCTACTTCACCTATCCTAGTATTGCCTTCTAAGGATAAGACATTTATTCTTCGTAGTGACGCTTCATCCACCGGGATTGGAGCTGCACTAATGCAAGAGTACTCTGGAACTCTGCATCCTGTGATGTATATTTCTCGGAAATTAAATGCCGCAGAAAAGAATTACTCGGTCCTAGACCGTGAATTATTGGCTATGGTTTGGTCAATCCTTAAACTGCAAAGATTTCTTCTGGGCGCGCATTTCATTGTGGAAACTGACCAGAAAGCTCTTACGGCTATTCAGAGTAAAAATCTGAAGAGCGCGAGATCAACGCGATACGCGATTGCTCTACAGCCATTTCATTTTTCGGTGCGAGCTATCCGTGGGTCAGAAAATGTGATGGCAGATATTTTGTCTAGATGCCCACATGATTCATAACTGTTATACAACTTTGATACAGTTGTTTCTATGTTGAAATGTGTACACATATGTAATATATCATATATTGATTGTAACGCTACTTAGCGGTTCATTGATATTTATTCACCGCTGATCTTTCAATGTTTTTCGTCTTTGATGATCATGATGTTAAGATATCTTAGATGAAATTTATGTATAAACTAATGTGGAAATTGTGTCATTGCTAATATTGTAGTATGCGTTGGTGACACCTCTCTGGAAATATTTATACTTAGAGAAGTACTTTCTCTAAGGTCATAAAACTTATGCTTATCATCTGCGCATTGTATTGGTGCGTTGTGAGCCTATTGTAAGGTTGCTCCTAGATGTGTTTCCAAAAAAAATGTACCATTTTTTTTTTCCCGAGGGGTGTGTTAATCTGTTGCGTGCATATTTTGACGCACATATTACAAAAATGGATATGGCTATTTAATATGGGAAAAATATAGACATTCATTCATTTGTGTATGAAAATGCTGTCTATGGTAAAAGCGAGAGAATCCATGTTTGATTCACACTTTTGATTATAGGAGTAATCGTTCTGGATATTGATCCGGCGCAAGGATATTGCGCTTACGTTTGTACTTATTTTTTAGGGCCAGAAAATATATTAATTTGCTTATTGTGTTTATGGCCTGAATTCATATGTATTACATATTATTAGTACAAGTAGAATCAGTCCTATATTGTATATTTTGGATGGGTAGGAGGGACTAGATTCTTGTTATTCCGGTCTAGCGGAAGTATGAGTTGTCTTGACAAGTCGTGATGAGTTCCGATGTACCGTGATAATGGCGGGTACGCACTTTTCAAAGGGCTGGTAGATTCTTAAGGAAATATGATTCATGAAGTGGTTTTCTTCTAAAGGAGATGGTATCTCTACTATAGTTTATGTTAGAGACTCTCCTAAGGTACGGTACAATGTATAATTCGGACTCCATGTATTGCCAGACCCTATATTGATGATCTCATGTCGATTCGACCTAGATGGAACATTGTGCTTCGTATCGCTAGGGTCGTGTTTTGTATCGACGAAGATGACAGACTTTCCTGCAGCGGTTATGGCTACGTGAATTAACCTGATCACCTTAGAGCTGTATGGAAACATTTATGAAATCATTTATATACCCATTATAAATTAACTCTGGCTTATATTCTCCTTCCTATGAATGAGTGAACGACAACTCAGGGAGGCAGCCATGTTAGATTTCGGTCATCATATGTTTTGATCACTGCCAAGAGAACAGATTATTTATCCTATTATCGGACAGTGACAGGGAGATCTCAATCTTGCTAGAAACCCCCCCTTTCGTGGTTTCATAATATATACTACAAACTATGGACGTCAAGTAACTTTAGTTATTTACCGATCTGCCTTCACTGACGCGTTTAGTCAGATAGGGGGATGCGGCCATAATATATCATGACATTGAACTTTTGATGTACTGCCCATTATTTCTGAATGTGTCATGACTTCAGATCTGCTATGTATACCTACAAATTGATATGTCAACATACCATGATGTACTGGTATGTCCCAGTGTGTACGTCTGAATAAATTGAGTAAACAAAGATTCCAGCAGTCTGCATTGGTGCCTTGTAGACACAAGTGTATGAGTGGTTATATTGGTCAGCACACGAACAGTACACCATTCGCGGTATCACACTCTACACTTCTACTCCATACATACACCATCCTGCGTCGGTTGAAGTGACCAAGTTTAGGGCCTGCTTCCCCTGGAGCCTTTGCCTTCCCTAACTCAGGACTAGGGTGAGTTACCCATTTACAGCTGGGTAGACTGGAGCATGCCTGATCTCAACAACACACCACTCTTCCTTACAGAGCATACAGACTGACACTTTACAGAGTGGAAAGAAGAAAAGAAACTTTACATAGGCCTACAGTTTGTTGAAAAAAGCAAGTATGATGTCTGGGAGTTCCTGTGGCCGTTTGACCGACCACTTGAGCATTTATTCATGCTGGAGTCTAGTCATAAATACTAAATAAATAAAATACCATTCCAAATAATAAATAAGCAGAATTTTTAACTAAAATACAAAAATAACTCGAGAAACTTAAGGGCAGGGTACAAAGCGGTGATAATCAATTAGGTCAGCGTTTGAGAAAATGCACGCTAAATTTACCCGACAGTTGTCATAGAAATAATAAGAATGCAGGTTAAAGATAGCGTCATCATGCTTGAGCTCATGATCTCTGACCAATGGTTTATCGAATAGAACGAGCTCCCAGCCAATGATAATGTAGCCAGCAGGCTCACTACAAAATTTGCCGGCAAGAAGTTAGTTTACCGGCAGAGTCTTGAGGAAATGATCCACGTAGATGGACGTGTGAAAACAGTCAGGTTTTCTTTAGTTGAGGTTCTTCAACATGATTAGTGTGAATAAGAATTCTTTAATGTGTAATTGTACACATGGATCAGCATTTGTTTTACTTGATACGTAAGTAGAAGTCTCGCCCTGCATATATGTATTTTCAGCTACATTTTACGTATTGAAAATCTTCAATGGATCTAATTGAATGGATGATTAAGTCTGACCTGGAGAATAAAGCAAATGAAATAACTACAAAAGAAGAAAATTAAATAGGAGACTGCTTGCGTCAGGGTCAGCGAACCAGAGCTGACCAAGACCCTAGTCGGAGACATATTTCTGCCTAAAGTCTTCTCTTATTTGTCGATTAGTCTTGAATTCTTTCCAACTGATGTTCATGGTACACAAAAATCTCAACCCCTAATGCTCTCTACACACCACCATTAAGAGGAAAAGAAGGATACCTGGACACACAGATAGAGTGTGAGAAATCAACATCTCTGGCGAGCTTTAAGCCAGTATAACAATCACTCACGTAAACCTGAAATAAAATACATAATTGATATTTGTCACTCATAATATAACCAACAACACTGGGTGACACGCCCACATACGTCTGTTAATTGGTACCATGCACAGCCCAACAAGGAAGGACCCAGCACGGCTACATTAGACTAATTGGTGCCTGTTCCAGTCCTAATGCAGTCCCACGGTTACATATAAACCTAATTGGTACCGTGCCCAGTCCCACAAGGAAATAACACTGGGTGGGACGGTTACATATAACTAATTGATGCCAGTGACCAGTCCTCTTACGGAGAGCAACCACTAGCCACGATCACTGAAAACTGGAACAATTGACAGTACATCTGCAACAACTCAATGTGCAAGGACAAGAACAGCAGCAGATGCAGCAACAAAATGTAGAACAGCAACAGATGCAGCACCAATATGTGCAGGCCCAACAACTGCAGCCTACAGCCTCAGTACTGCCACAACCTATTGCTAATCCCACAATGCTGGCACTACAGCAAATTACTACTACACAGCATAACGTAGACCACTATGCAAAGTTTACACAAATCAGGTCCATCATCCCGCCTTTTAGCGGTGATACAAAGAAATTCAGGCGCTGGTTATCTGACATAGAAAAATTCGCCTCCATTGTTGATGCTGTCAATGATACAGAAAAGAAGCGGATCGCTTTCTTGAGCTCAGACTCCCTCGTTACGGATTTTTTGCGCAGAAGGGCACAATTATATCCAAATGAGACTTATGCCTCCTTGAAGAAGGAGCTAATTCAGAGGTATGGGGATATTGTGGATGACTGTAGCAAAGTTGATTTTGCTGGGGAGGTTATGATGGTATCCTAAAAGAATGAAAAGGTGTCTGCTATAACCGTGTGAGGTCAAGCAAAAGTAGGCCTCTGACTATAAATGATGATGATGAATTATGTGCAGAGAACCTACAGCTACCTCCCTAGGTCTCACACGGTCAATCTTGTGGCTCTAGTGTATGGTGTATGGTGTACCTAGTGTCTAGGGGAGAAATGAATGATGGTACACAACAATCAAACACTTTAAGTTTCTATAAAAAAAAATTAATAACTATACACTGGCTAACAAAAAAATTTTTTTTTTCTTTCTCTAACATTTCTATGTTTTTCTGGTCAATTTTAATGCGCTGTTTTTAAATCTGCAAACCGTTTTTCTCTATCAGGTCGGGATCTCTAGAAATAAGCAACTGAAGTTTTTTAACAAGCATACAGTATTACAACATCATTCGTATAAGAAGTATAACAGTTATGTAGGCTTGAATTTCTTTGCAGTCGACTTTCGTCGGTGAATGGCATGTGGTACATCGCGATGAATTCAGCATCCAACAATAATCGGCAAGCAAGGTCACACTCCACCGTCCTTGATAACGTGACTCCATTACGGCAATATCTTGATGGAATCGTTCTCCATGTTCATTGCTGATTTCGCCAAGGTTGTCAGGGAAAAAGTCAAGATGCGAATCGAGCAAATAGATTTTGAGGGACATGTTACAGCCCATAATTCTGTATGCATCTATGCACTGCTTAACAATATGCACATAGTCGACAGATTTGTGATTTCCCAGAAAGTTATCGACGATCGATTTGAATGCCATCCATGCGCGAAGTTCACTACCATGTAACAAGTTCTCGAATTGTTTGTCTGCAATAACTTTCCTAATCTGAGGTCCTACAAAGATACCTTCCTTTATCTTTGCATCGCTAACTTGTGGAAACTTTTCTCGAAGATAAGTGAAAGCTTTGCTCGTTTTATCTAACGCTTTTACGAAATTCTTCATGAGCCCCAACTTTGTATGTAATGGTGGTAAAATGATGCTTTGTTAACTAATGACTCATGTATTACATTTTTATGCCCGAGCTGCATACGATCCCTGATAGGCCACACCTTTCTTGCATAATGTTCCTGTCTGTTGTGGCTGTCCCATTCACATAGGAAGCAACAAAATTTAGTATACCCAGTCTGCATACCCGTGAGAATTCCAATGACCTTTAGGTCTCCACAAATCCACTATTGGTAGTCATTGTACTTTATTTTTGCCAAAAGCATAGCCATATTGTCATAAGTTTCTTTCATATGAGCAGAGTAGGCGACTGGAATTGATGAAAATAAATTTCCGTTATGCAATAACACGGCTTTTAGACTAGTCTTGGAAGAGTCGATGAAAAGTCGCCATTCGTTGACTATGTGCTTATGACCGAGGTGCACCATTAGACCGTTTACATCTTTGCAATAGCAAATGTCATCATTCATCTCAAAGTATTGAACAAGTTCTCTGTGTCTATGACGAAATTTAGATATCGGAGTATTGGGCACTAAAAGATTCCATTCTTTGAGTCGCGAACTGAGTAATTCCGCTTGTCCTTTGGTAAGAGCGAGATCACGTATTAGATCTGAAAGTTCTGAATGGTTAATTAAGTGAACACCATCATTCACCAGTATATAATCCGAGTCAGAATTAGTTTCTAAAGCAGGTAAACTATCACTTTCTGATTGTTCATTCACGTCCAACGGATATTGTTCTGGTGGAACTGGGATCGGACACGTGATTGGATCATAAGGCACTGGTTTCGAAACCGATTCAATATTTGGATAAACCACAGACTTTCTAGTTTTAAAAGTGAAACACTGGATATTTGTCAAGCAGAAGTAACAATCAGTAGCGTGATTTATCGGTTCACGCCATATTACTGGCACTCCAAAAGGCATCGACTTATGCTTCGGCGATTTTCGTAACCAACCTGCCAATGTATTTGCACAAGTCGAACAAACTGCATTTGGCTTCCAAGATTTATTTGCATCATCAACTTTTGAATCGAAATAAAGTTCATATGCTTTCTTTAGTAATGGTGTAAAGTTTTTTCTGGTAAACACGATCGGTAAAATATCCGCACACGTAACAGAACAGATCAGCCGAATTTCTACAACTTCTAGAAGCCATATTTTGCTCAGAATTATTTCAAAATACAGTAACTATTTGAAAAATAGCGTAACATATGTCATGCATCTTTTAGCAGTATAAAAAGTAGAATTATTTTGCATTTTATTAATTTTTAATAAGTTATATAGTAAAAATGAAACAGAGCAAATAACGGTTTCCCAAACATATAATTATTCACAAATATCTTAAGAACCCGATGTGATAGAGATAAACGGATTTCAAATTTGAAATCAGCGCAAGAAACTGACCTAAGAACACTTATTCTTATATAAGAAAGAAAAATGTTGTTTGTCAGTGCTATCAGTTAAGTTTTTCTTTAAAAAAAGTATTTACAATTTATTTTGCCTGTCCATTCATAGCTTGTGGACAGGTCTTTGAAAACAAAGACAAGATAGTTTACAGAAAAAGAACAATTTAAAATGTTGGGACAATCTGCCCAATAACTAAAAGTTATTATGTATGTATAACTGTTCTTCCTGTAGGAAATATTAAGCTAATTCACTGTATTTATATAACGGGAGAGTCACTGTATCTGAGGGCTGTAGTTCATCCTACCCCCATAATATTCCTGTGTAATATTTTGAAACACAAGAAAATGTCAGAGAAGCCACAGCTGTTTTACTCTTCACCTGAGAGTCCTTGTTGTAAGATAATACGATGAGTAGTTGCAGAAATTTCAAGTTCAACAATCGCCAAAGCTCCTACTGGATATTCAACAGCATATAAGTCTGGTTGGAGACTGGTTGGCGTTTATAAGCACTCAGCAGGTTTCTTGTCACCAGCCGGCAACAGGAACATAGACCCTCACAATCAAGAAATATATAAACAAATGACGCTGATTTAGGGAAGAAATTGCCTCAGCTTCCTCCGAATCGTACAGACTGTGACTTGATTCTTTATTTAAGTTTATAATTAACACGGCTGTTTTTTCAGCGTATCTGTATAAAATTATTAGTTCAACTGGCAATGAATAATCAAAGCCTTTTGCTAATATCTACCAGCCCAGCCAATCGTAACGTTCTACTACTTGAATTCAAATGCAGTTTGAATGAAAAACCCAAATAATTTTGAATAACTGGTGGTGGATTGGCTAGTCTGCTCTAGTCATGCCCAATACAAAAGATATCACGTTTAGGATTACATTTCTCCTACCGTTCCCCTTTCCCATTCATACTCTGTTCACCTCAAGCTAATTTGAATGTACCTCCCTGCCTCTTTTTCCAGCTCGCGTCCCCCTAACGTTACCGAAAAAACATAAGCAGGAACGCCAGTGTGTCTGGTCGTGTGTTCTTAGAGATTAGTATTTCTTCAATAACTTCTCTAATACTGGGAATATCATATATTTTAAAGTACATTCTTACTCAGCTAACTTTACGTCATACTACCATATAATTCTTATGGGGAACTTCCTAATGGTTTAAAATTTCCAATTTATTTCATCGTCCACCGTCAAATAAAATGTTACACAAGTCCGCCATCTTCCTCTCTTTCATCTTGCGAGCCTGTATTTTTCAAATAACTACAGTTTTAGTTACATCAGAAATGCTACCATTAGGAGGAAATAAAACTGTCTGCGTGGTTTGGCCTTGCTGGCTTTTCTGCAGTGTGAATATATGCGTTGCAGACTGTGTTAGCGACGCGGGGTAGACGGGGCGGGTTAAAGAATTTGCGTTACTAGTTAGCATTGTATCGTGTAATACTACCAAAAAATGTAAGGATTACTACTAGTTTTGCTACAAAGTTGACAGAAAGTGTTACTTCAGATAGCTATATTGGGGTATACTTCCGCCAATAGTTAATTGTAAGGCTAGACTACAAAGTGTATACAGCAGATTGGGCAAAAGTTAAATATTAGTAGTGTTTGTCGAAAACGAAACTAAAGCGTGTCAGACTTTTTCCGTGAAATCGTTCTATAGGCTTAGCACTGTGCAAAAAGCAGCGCGGCTGGCGTCGAAGATGACAACCGTCAGACACATGCGGGCTAATGCATTTATTATCGTTTTATGCCTAAATCGTACTGAATTGAGCGTTTATTCTCGCATATTTTGCTACAATGACATGCACGCTTGATAAAACCAAAATGCTCGTAAACCATGCAACAATCCTCAACATCTGTGTTGGGACAACATCCTGTTTTTATCTATTTTAATTAATTTGTTTTAAATCTAAGTGCAACTGTGTTTTTTTTTCTGAAGTCCTGTTTGTGTGTGCGTAAAGTGACCTCTTTCCTGCGGTCAAGATAATATGGGCTTAACACCATATTCCCAATATGCCTCAATGGGCGTGTAACGGGCTCCTTTACCTTTTAACCTCTACACCTCACGGTAGAAGGGGAACGACTAAGTAAGTATGTCTGTTTTTTTACTATGTGAAAAATAATAGAATTTGATTCTAACTGCCTGTCTGATTTCTTCTGTCTTTTGTTTGTCTGAACTTACTCTCTGCATTTCGGACGCCTATTTGTATAGTGTCTTACAGCATATCTAACTCCTAGCTTCGTGACCAGGTGTGATGGCCCTTTAAATGCAGGCCAAGCTGGAGAAACTGGAGCCCATGACTTCAACTCAGCACGTTTTGGAATGGCAGAAAAGCCACATGAAAAGCATAGATCTACAGTGTAGATAATACAAAGGAGTCTTCATTTTGGTACTGGCTGCAAAAGAGCACACAGATCAGCAGCCGTAGTTAAACAACAACTACTGCATGTTTGACGGCTGCCTATCTTCAGTCTGATATCTTTCTATCGTCTTGCTGAATGTTTGACGTCTGCCTAACTTCAGCCTGTCTGTCTGATATTTGTATATCGTCTTGCTGTCTGTTTGACGTTTGCCTACCTTCATTCTATATGATATTTGTATATCGTTTGACTGAATGTTTGACGTTTGCCTATCTTCAGTCTGTCTGATATCTATCTATCATCTTACTGCATGGAAAATGTCTGCCTGTCTTCGATCTGCCTGTTTGATGTATGTCTTCTTACTGCATGTTTGACGTTTGCCTAGCTTCAGTCTGCCTGTTTGATATATACCCGTGTTTTTTTTCCATCTTTGACGACTGCCTATCTTGGATTGCCTGTTTGATTTGATTCAAGTCTTCTTATTGCTTGTTGGACATTTGCCTATCTTCGATACGACTGTCACGAGTATGGAAGTAGATTATGTCTGGGTGTAGACAGAGTATAAGTGAGATGTGTGATAGTCGATATATATAGAATCACTAATGTAAAATAGAGAGTGAGGTATGACTTCTGGGAGAAGAGATATGTAATTAGGTAACTAATGTCTTCTCTCAGCCACACTCGAGACAATGTTTAGAGTGTCATGCACCTCCTCCGTCCTCTCCGGTAAATAGGTTACTCTATTACAGTAAGGACAGCACAGGGTAAAATCTAGTGACAGATAGAATAGAAGTAAATTCTGACCTTAGAATATATGAATATTTATAACTACAAAACAATAGACCAAAATTCACACACACACACACACACAAACACAAAATAAACCGAAGCACGCTAGCAAAAGAAAATTGGCTAGCTAATACAATAACAGTGATTCAGGTAAGGAATAATTGATTTTAAGCAGTCCACACCACATGAATACATGTGTCTAATTAACTATCAGGGGTCAGCTCCCAGTCCTCTAAGCGAAGACGGCCGATCCTGTGTTGTTAATAATCATAGAAGGTAGACACCTCTTTTGCAAGGGCATCAATGTACAACTCCACCTAAGTCCTTTTAATATTAACAGTTACTTCCGCGTTGGGAGCCGCGCTAGCGTAGTGGTTACAACACCGCTCTGGCGACCGGGTGATACAGGATCAAACCCGGGCGACGGCATTTGAGGATTTTTTCGTCGACCGGGATTTGGACTGGATTAACTCGAGACCTGGCGAGGACATTTGAAGGAGTGTCGTCGACCAGGGACTGGCGGCTCCTGAGCCGACCCAGCTGCAATGGGTACCTCCGAAATCGGCGAGTATGTGCCTGAATGGCGAGGGACACCTGTCTCTGTACAAGAAATAAAGGGATACTCACGTAAAATCAATGTCAGGTTAGACATAAAATAATAACCTGAGATTTCGCCTCGAGTATTAGCGGGCGAACGCAAAAAAAAAAAAAAAAAAAAAAAAAAAAAAAAAAAAAAAAAAAAAAAACTTCCGCGTTAATTACCCCTCAAATAGGAAATAACTTTACTTCTCCCACTAATTGGGTGTCCTAGGGCGATGGAGGTAAGCTCTATTTGCAGGAACTTCGTACTAAATCAATATGCTTCCAAAGGCCTTTGGCGTGTGGCGATAATAGCAGGTGAAGGGGATTTAAAGAGTGATGTGACATTGACTCCCGCTGATTGATCTGGCAATGACGTGTGAATGGAAACGAGTAACCATGAGGGGGGTCATGGACGCACCTCCTGTAATGGCTAGCGATGAACTTGGATCAACCAGATGTGTTTAGCTTGCAGCCAACTAACAAGCATCTATGGGGTACTGCCAGAATGTGTAGTAGTAAGTGGGTGTCAATGGGTCTGATAGTAGGTGCAGTAGTAAGCGGATGGCGATAGAAGCACTACTAGCACATTCACATCAACACATCCAGGAAAAACGGATAGACTTAATAATTTTAGCCAGCACGTGGGCTTGAACATCAATGTGAAGAAGTCAGAGGTCATGACGCTCAATGTGAGCAACCCTGAGCCCATATCAGTAAGGAATCAGCAACTGTTACAGACAGACACCTTCACATACCTAGGATGCATAGTAACACCAGACGGCGGGGCAGGCAAAGACATCAACAACAGAATGAACAAAGCAAGAACAGCCTTTTTTAGTCCAAACAACATCTGGAAGTCCTCTCAATACAGCAGAAGCACAAAATTAAGATTATATCAGAGCTGTGTGCTTTCTGTGCTTCTTTATGGTGCGGAATGCTGGAGAGTTACAGAGAAGGAAATGTCGAAATTGTCCTCTTTTCACACAACATGCCTAAGAAAAATTCACCGAATCTTTTGGCCGAATACCATCACCAACCAAGATCTGCTTACTCGGAGCAAGCAAGAGGACATGCACACCATCATAGCTGGCAGACGCTGGAGCTGGGTTGGCCATGTCCTCAGAAGAGACCCCGATGCCATCACAAGAACAGCTATGCTTTGGACCCCTGAAGGAAAACGTAAGAGACGCCGACCAAAAACAACCTGGCGGAGGACTGTGGAAGCTGAGATGCAAAGAATGAACCAGAGTTGGGGCACTGTAAGAAGGATGGCCACCGACCGAGCAAAGTGGAATCAATTTGTTGTTGCCCTACAAGACGCCACTAGGCGTGATGGCCACTGACTGCTTTGACGGTCGGCTTCTAAGGATCAAAGAAGAGAAGAAGATGGAAGCAGGTACAGGAATGGTCCGATTTTCCCGAATAAGAAGGATATTCCTAACACAATACAACTGGTACTGGCGCTGGCACAAGTTCCACTTTGCAAGGTAGAAAATTATCTGGAGACAATGCCAAGGGGTGTTAGTGACGCCTAGCATATATAGTAGATAACGTCTGCATGTGTGGGCTGCGTGGGTCCGCACGTGCGTTTGAGCAACGTAATCGCGACGTACGGACCTCGGGAAGTTGTCCCCTGGCGTCTTGTGATAAAAGGGGTTGCGTAAGCTGTAGCGGCACTCTGGCGATCATTCGAACGACCAGAGTTCGCGGTTCTAGACGCGCTCGATCACATGAACGTGACGTGTTTATTATCGTGGATTGCCTGTTTGATATTTGTTTTCTTACTGCACGTTTGACATTTGCTTATTTCTCGTCTGCCAGTTTGGAATCTGTCTATGTTCTTTTTACGTGTTTGACGACTGCCTATCTTGGATTGCCTGTTTGATACATGTTTTCTTACTTCTTATTTGACATTTGCTTATCTTTGATATTACTAATGTCTTTCTTCTTACTGCATGTTTTACGTCTGCTTATTTTCCATCTGGCTGTTTATAAAATGTATCTGACCTCAGGCTAGACCATGGTTTCTCAACCGGGTTCCACGGAACGTTAAGTTCCGCGAGAGATCTCTAGGGGTTCCACGAGAGATCGTGACCCAAAAAATGTTCTTTTTTGTTAACCTGCCCGCCGGGTGATGTTGCGCTGGCAGTGGTGGGCAGTTACCGAACAGCCCCGTAAGGCATTGCGCTATAGGCCCGCGTTCATTCTTGCACATACCGTATGTCATTAGCATTTTGTTGAGTAGAAATTTGTGATAAGACTTTTAGGCCTACTTGGATTAGGCAACCAAAAAAAATATTTTAAAAAATCAAGTAGGAAGTTGAAATTTAAAAAAAAACACTTGGATTATTATACTTGCAACTTACTGATCATGTTCAGGTACCAAGAGCTATAGATATAATAATTTTATTCACGGGTTCCCTGAGATCTGAAAATTGAATTTGTACTTCCCAAGACTCACCATATAAGGAAAAAAGTGAATTACCGGGCTCCCTAACAATCACAAAGACTCAATATAGTACCAGCAAGAACTTCATAAAAAAATAAATTCTTCAGATTGGCATTGGCGGCGAATGAGCGACGAGCACAGCAGAACTAGTTAAACAACAACAATAGTATATATATACTGAAGCACATTAAAAACGCACCACTATTATATATACTGATGCCGAGAAGCTGGCCAAAAAAGTGTGGGAATGGATTTTCCCCGTGTTTGCCATGAGGTAGAGAGCGAATGGCTGCTGGAATGGAAAGTGCAAGATTCAACCCACGGGTGTGTGTACAGACTACATGAAAACGATGAAAGTTACACGTGCAACATGATTCCCAACAGCTATGACCCTGAAAATGTGTACGCGTTCTGGCAGTATACTCGGTATAAAAAGGCCGTTGAGACAAAACACCCAGTACATGTGCTTGAAATGCCACGACTATCTGAAAACGACCGCCAACGAGCCATTGGTATGTTGGAGACCGGAATGAGCTCGCGAGCCATTGCCAGAAGGATGAATTGCCACCACAGCACTATTGTACGTCTCAATGAACGTTACGGAACCACTGGCAGTTCCCGGGATAGACTTCGGAGTGGCCAACCACGAGTTACTACCCCTGCGCAAGATCGTCATATTGTGCTGAGTCACCTAAGGAATCGTACTCTCCCGGCAAGTCAAACAGCAAGAGCAATAGTGGGTAGACATGGGCAAGTCTCTCGAATGACAGTCATACGACGACTCAGAGATACAGGCCTTACTGCAAGACGACCTTATGTTGGGCCAAACTTGACTCACAGACATCGTTAGCAGCGCCTGCAATGGGCAGAGCAACATATCAGATGGACTAGACTGCATTGGAATGCTGTCCTATTCACAGACGAGAACAGATTCAACATATCCTTTGCAGATGGACGTATGCGAATTTAGCGACGGTGTGAAGAGCGCTTTGCAGATTGCTGTGTCAACCGATTTCGAGGTGGAAGTATTCACATTTGGGGAGGATTCAGTTTTCACCATCGCTTGCCTCTTCACGTCTTCCGTGGAAATGTTAATGCTGTGACATATCGAGATGAGGTTCTGGATGCACTGGTTGCTCCTGCGTTCACAATTTATCCAGACTTGCAGCTTCTATAGCAGGATAACGCACGTGCATTTTTTTGTATTTTTGGTTTTCTCCCTTGCCTGCACAGAATGCAATGAATTTCATAACAATCAAATGTACAAATTAATGACCAGCATGGATTCATAGGAAAATGAATAAAGATTCCAAATATGTAAACTTATACACACTTATATTTACATTTCACACTCTGTTCCTGGATTATACAGGTGGTGCGTTTTTAATGTGCTTCAGTATATATATATATTTTTTATAATTATTTAGATTTAGGTAATATCCTCCATTTAACCTATACAAAAGTACCATCGACTATGTTGGACATTGTTTTTATGTCTTTTTGTTTCGGGTCTTTCTGTCTTTTAGTTTCTCTGTATTTTTGGTTTATTGTCTTTGTGTACGTGCCTGACTAACTATAACTATCTGCCACGCAGTCTCCTTTACAGCCGCCACAGATATTGCTTCAGCACAGTATGGTATTTTACCAGAATTATTCCATGTGTCCTGGCAATAAATTATTTCTCTCATTTTTTTTTTTTTTTTTTAATATTCTGTTTCTGGAATGTTCATGTGAGATAAGACACGACTAAGCCAAACATTCCAGGTTCAGATTAAAAAAAACAAAAGAAGTTATATTAAGTGTGTACATATATGCCGTTGGAGAGCTCAGGTGAGGCCCGGGACATTTCACATTGTGAGGTCCCTTCATTGTTTAGGTAGTTTTTGGGTGGGGTGGGGGTGCTCTAATCACGCATACTTGGCTGGTCCCGCCTCTCGAATTGGCTGTGTACCTATTGTTATCACAACCCGCCAAAAATAACCGAACAAAGATTCTTTACGTAAATGTAAAAGTAATTCTAAAGCAGATAGTGCCTAAGGGATTGAACTGTTAGAGACGACACTATGTCCAGCGTTATAAGGTGCGGTGACCGGTTCCCTTCTCACTGCCCTTGCCTTCCCTAACTTAAGAGCAGAGTCATGTACCCATTTATAGCTGCGTAGACTGGAGCGTGGCGAAACCAGGTTTCGAACCCGTTAACGTGGCCAAGATAGGCATGCTCTCTAACCACTCTGCTTACCGGAATCTGATATCGTGGGCCACATTGCGCAGCCGGCCTTCACTCACGAAGGACATTTGCATTCATTTAAAGTTATCACAACTCGCTTTAAAACTAACAGCAGTTCTAAACGTCGATATTCCTTAATTTGATATTTACCTTTAGGAAAACAACACCCCACGAGCAGAGTGACTTACCCTGTCGCTTTCATGACTATAGCGTTGTGGAATGTCACAAGTCACCACAACAGGAAACTGACTGTTGTCTCTTGCAGGTGGCAGGGAAATTATATCGTGGTGTCGAGTGTCTGTCTGTCTAATCGTTTGTTAGAGGATGTCAGAATAAGAAAGTTTTCGTTTATAATAGGTGCAGGCTGTAGTTTTTATCTCTTATTGCTGTGACTATAACCAGTGGCGTATTAAGGTGGTCAGAGGGGGCGGTCCGAACCCGGTGACAGTCAGAATTGTTTTTAAATAAAAATTCTGCCTCCTTTCGGCAAGGCGCTCCCTCCCCATTCAACCTAGATACTTCTTCTTCGTCGTTCGTCCTGAACAGGACGTTGGTTGCGGTGTGTCTGTTTACACCGGAGCTGCGATATCTGCGCCTTTCGGCCGACACATCCGACTTCGGCACGGCATTTTTTGGGACCGGGTTTGCCTTCCCTCTTCGATCCCTACTCTCTCAGCCAAACTGCAATGATGCAGCCTGTTTCCAGGACCACCACGTGGAGGTGGAGTAGGGTCTTGGTCAGCTCTGGTTCGCTGACCCTGACGCAAGCAGTCAAGCTATGGGTCGCTGACTGCATTCTCTATTGCTGCATCCTTGGGTCCCAACCTAGATACAGGTGTTGGGTGTTCATTCTAATGGTAAAGAACTTCATTACGCGAATGGTTGCAAAGGAACAAAAATGTCAGAAAATGTTCTTCAAAACGAACTCCAACAAGTAGTGTTTAACTGGTCACTTACTGGCAGCAAACAAGTCTGTGATGACTGTACATATATTTTATTTAACGTGACACATACGGAGTGGAACAAGACGATCATAGTTACAGGTGCAAAAGGGTCATACGTCAAAAAATGTTGATAATTACTTTTCAAGTTCATGAAGATTCTCTAACAATTAAGTCCTCTTATTCAAGTGACTAAGGGTCACTTCCTCTACCATATCATATGTATTGCAGTCAAGTCCGTTGACCTTCTTTCAAGGACGTATCTTATGGCCAACGGATTCATTCTCAAGGAGCAATACTTCTTATCATACTTGTAACAATTCTAGACTTTTTCCATACGATACTTAGGTAGCATATATATATAAAATCCAAACAAAGTCATCCACGACAATACGACCAGGTTAGAGTTCTGTGTTGACTAACCTCTCTATATCCATGCCACGAAAATACGGCATTTGAAGCATATGATAGTATGCATTAAAGCACACATCCACAATCGACCTACTTTGGAACGATGTGGTAATATTCGAAGTAAAAACAAGTTGAAAATGAAAAAATGAAAAAACCATAAAAAAAAGATGATAATAAAATTCAACTAAGTTTTCAAAAAAAAAAAAATTTGAAACATATGATTTCAAAAATGAAAATGAACAGCAACACTGATGATGATCAATGACAAGAGAATCAATAAAACAGAAAAATTGAAAATACAATGTGCAAAAATGAAGCAATGCAAAATTAAACACTTTAAGAATCAACACCCTTAATGTTTTCTAACACTAGTACGGTTGACTAGTGATCTAACAGTGAGATATCATAACTAAGACCCGTGAATGCAGGTATTACGTGACAACTAAGAAAGTTAGTATGTGTGTGATCCATAATCAATTAAATAGATTAAATTGAATTATTCTAATTTATATATTTCTTAATTACTAACAAATAACCAGTTACTAATATATTCTAAGTAATTCCAATATCACTATCAATATGTCAATGTTCAGTTACAACTAGTTAGTAATCGACGAGACGATGTTCTCAATGTTCCATACACGATAAAAATATATTCTCGAACACGATATGTAGTGTAATATGTTCCATAGGAATAACAAATGTATATTTGTCGCTCTTAACAATGTTTCCATACTAATAAAAAGTTACTGTAGTACCAATGTTCCCGTACTAATAAAATGTTACTCTAATACCACTGTTCCCGTTCTAATAAAACGTTACTATAGTATCAATGTTCCCGTACTAATAAAATGTTACTACACAAGAAGTAATGTTATAATCTATAAGTAAGTATATCCTGAAAGTTATACTTATACGAATACTTCAGTTATATAAACAGTCTTTATAGATGTACAATCAATGATAATGTACAAAGTTATTCATGTTATCGGTGAGGATGTTTCAACATCTGGAAGTGGTTTAGTTTCGACAAGTTCGCTTGGGCATCTCGACAAACAGTCTGCGAACACATTCTTCACTCCAGGAATAGCTCGTATTTCAAAATTGAATGGTTGAAGCGCTATAGCGTAACGCGCTGACTTCGATGATTTAACGTTCTTCGTGTTCAGTGCGGTAAGAGCTTTTTGGTCAGATTCCACCACAAAGTGTGAGCCGAGGAGGTAACGTTCCAGTTTTGTGATTGCCCATACTAATGCGAGGAGCTCTTTATCCAGAACGGAGTATTTGAGTTCGCTCTCCGTAAGTTTTATGGACACGCACATCACCGGAAATAAGGTGCCGTTATATTCCTGCATCCAAATTGCAGCAATAGCGTAAGAAGATGCATCACTGCGAAGAATGAAAGTGAGATTTTTGTTAGGCAACCTCAAAAAAGGTTCATTTGAAAAAAATCGTTTTAAATAGTCTAACGCCGTTTGGTGATCCTGCGACCACTTTATCACATTAGATGTGCCTTTCTTCAGTAGAGACGAAAAAGGTGCAGTTATAGTAGACAAATGAGGGATGAATTTTGAATAGAACTGTATTAGTCCTAAAAGAGATCTAACTTGTTTTTTTTGTCTTAGGTGCCGAGATGTTTAAAATTTTAGAGACGTTAC
This sequence comes from Oreohelix idahoensis, assembly GCA_024509875.1. NCBI lineage: Eukaryota > Metazoa > Mollusca > Gastropoda > Stylommatophora > Oreohelicidae > Oreohelix > Oreohelix idahoensis. The sequence goes on from JAMPIV010019235.1 coordinate 171,640, forward strand.
TGTCTTCTGTATACATGAAACCATGACCTATGCGGTGACCCAGAAATGAGATGTCATGAAAACCGACAAAAGCCTTTGAAGGTTTCGCTGTTAAGTTATAATCCCGTAAGGTAGAAAGTAAAGCTTTTAATCCATGAATATGTTCATCCCAAGAGTCACTGAAAAGACAGATGTCATCTATATAAGTAATGACATCGGGACGATGAGACAATATGCGGCGCATCATGCGTACAAAGGTAGCTGGCGCATTCATTAATCCGAATGGCATAAAATTCCATTGAAAAAGACCCCGTGGCGTCGAGAAAGCGGTGAATGGCTTTGCTTTAGGAGTGAGTGGCACTTGCCAATAGCCCTTTGAAAGGTCAAATTTCGAAAAGAATGTGGCATGAGATAATTTCTCCAATAAGTCGTCTAAAAGAGGTAACGGTTCCGCATCGAATTTTGTAACTTTGTTTAATTTCCTGTAATCTACGCAAAGACGTATATTGTTGTCCTTCTTCCTAATGATTACCATAGAAGAAGAATATGGTGATGAAGATGGTTCAATTATATTTAATTGAAGCATCTCATCCAATTCCTTATCAACCTTATCACGAAAGTGTAAAGGGATAGGATATGGGCGAACTCGAATAGGCGTATCGTCAGTCAGAATAATGTCATGTTGGATGACTGACGTATGACCTGGGATGTCAGTGAGGACATCCTCATACGAGTGTAGAATATTAGAGACTTGCTGACGTTGATCAGCCGAAAGAGTAGATGAGATTGTAACATCATTCCATTTCTCAGTGGAATGGAGTGGTACAACTGGTATTGGTAGTTGTACATCATCGAAAGAAGATTCTTCTTCTTGGATGACTGACAAACTAGAATAGTGTTGAATAGGAGGTGTAGGATCGTCAGTTGCCTGGAACACTGACTGTAGATAATCAGGACGTGAGTAATACTGCTTCAACATGTTAATGTGGAAGGTTTTATGTTTACCATTAACATCAACGATGTAGTCGACATCGGATATTCTTGAGATGATCCTGAAAGGACCTCTCCAGGTAATTAAAAGACGATTGTTATGCGCAGGGAGTAATACAAAAGCTTCGTCACCAGGAATAAGCTGGCGAAGACGTCTATACTTGTTTGCAAATAGACGAGCTTTTTCTTTGGCTTGTTCGGATGATGCAGTAGCTAGTCTACAAGCATCTATGATTCTCTTTCTCAGAGAGATCACATACTCATAAGAGGATTGAGTTTCCTCTTCAATATTCTCGTCAACCAATAAGTCGTGGATTAACGACATCGGACCGCGTGGTTGCATGCCAAAAACTAGCTGGAATGGAGAAAACCCCGTGGCTTGATTTTGTACTTCGCGATACGCGAACAGAGCAGCGGGTATGACCCGATCCCAGTCTTGGGGATGGTCTTGGGTCATCTTACCCAACAACTGCTTGAGTGTCCTATTGAGACGCTCAATTAACCCATTTGACATCGGATGATAAATAGAACTAAGAGATCTGTCTATACCTAATGTCTTCATAACTTGAGACATGGATTCAGAAATGAACTGAACCCCATGATCCGACAAGATTTTCCGTGGAAAACCAATGCGTGAGAAGATTAACATCAATGCCTCTGCTACACTGGCAGATGAAGTGTTCTTGAGAGGGATGGCCTCAGGCCAACGAGTGCACATATCAATGCACGTAAGAATATGCGTATGCCCTCTAGCAGATGGAAGCATCGGACCAATAATGTCTATAGCCATTTTATCAAATGGTCTAATCGGGATGTCCGCAGCTTGAATAGGAGCCGCATGAAATGGACCCCGTACCTTAACTTCCTGACATATCAAACAGGACCGACAATAGAGAGAGTGATGTCCCTATGGACGCCTGGCCAGTAGAATGCCGAAAGCACTCTGGATTTGGTACGCGAAAAACCCATATGGCCCGCACATTGCGAGTCATGCGCATGTCGTAATATACGAGATCTCATAGAGGATGGGACTAAGATCTGATAACATAAGGATGAATCCTTTTCCCGTATTACTCTAACCAAAATCCCATTTTTAAGTATAAAGTCATGTCTAGATTTTGCAAGTTTGTTGCTGGTATTCTTTTTGTTCACATACTGAAAAAAATTTTTTAATGAATCATCATTCTTTTGCAATGTTGCAAACAACTCCCGTGAAATAGGAGCATCATCATCACAAGTGGTATGAACTGTAGGTTCAATAGGTGTATCATGCGACATATTAGTAGCTTGCGCTCTAGTCACTACTGCATTTGCAGTTTGAATATGTCGCTCTTCCCATTCAGCTATTTGCTGTGGTGTACACTCTTTAATACCATGTATGCGACCAAGTATTACATCACAAATTGGATTCGGAAGGAGACATGCCTGGATCTTTCCTGAAAAAAATGGTGTATTAAGGTCAATAATAGCAGTGGGAAATGTTTCAACGGTGCCACCAAAAGTCACACACTTGACAACCCTGCCCGTGGCACAACTTGGGTTGATCAGCGAAGTCCGGACGCCCACAGTACTACAACCTGAGTCAAATAGGAGAGAGCATGAAATGTTGTTGACAAATCCCTTGTTAAACTTAAGAGAGCCCTGTCCCTGGTGTACTGACGCAGCAGTGGCCGTACAGACTACAGGTAGACTAGGCAAGGTATGTCCGCAACGCAGCGTCGTGATCGCCTTAGGCTGGAAAAGAGTCGAGCATTCTGGACAGTCTTTCACCTGGGTACAATCAAGAGAACAAGACATAGCATTGTGAGTTTCAGCTACTTTACCCTGTTCAATGTTAGCCTGTGTATCACTTAAAGCGACATTAGAATGTCTACCCGTATTACTCGACGATCTATCTCTACGACGCGATCGATTTTGATTATTTGCATTAAAATTGCCATAATTGTCGTTTCTGCTTGAGTTAAAATTTGGATGAGTCCGATAATTTGTATAATTAAAGTTATGATGTTCTTTAAAATTTTTATTCCAAGAACCTTGTCTGTTTTGCGGACCCTGAGATCTTGATCTCCAGTTTTGTTTATTATAATGTCCTTGATTATTTTTAAAATTATTGTTACCAAAATCTCGCGATCTGTGAGCTTGGTTCCAAGAAACATTAAATGGAGCAGATTGTTGAAATTGCTTCCCTTTGTAAAAGTTATCATTGTTAAAATTGTAATTATTTCCCTTATTGACATACCTGTCAGCACTAAAGGAACGATTTCGTGAAAAATTGTTTTGTTGTGCTGCAAAAGCAACAGGCAATTCATTCTTAATCTGTGCATTACTTAGATCCATGGTTGGGTGAGCAGTGCAGAAATTTTTTGCATGTTCTTCTAAGTCTTTCATAGATAAAGGTTTCCGTTCGTGTAAAAATGCGAGAAATGTAGGATTTACAGACGATAGTACCTTATCGCGCATCAGTAAATCGAAGAGACCTTCATACGACTTTTCAATTTTGGATAATTCGATCCATCTTTCTAGGGTTAGTCGTATTTGTGACAGAAAATCACTGAAATTTCTGCTTGATTGCGGTAGTAATGTACGAAATCTTAATCGGTATTCATCTTCTGTCATTTGAAATTTCTTCAGAAGTGCGGCTCTAAGAGCATTATAATCATTCTTCTCATTAATACTGTAGTAGTATGATAAACTGCTAAAGCATCCCCAGTAAGTAACCTGGATAAATATGTGCAATACAGTGTTTTATCCACGTTATAAGACCTACAAGTGGCCTCAAATCTATCTAGGAAAAATATTACGTCATCCGACGGGGGATTAAATTTAGGTAATTTAAGGTGAATTTCCTTAAAATGATCATGTCTGGATGAAGTTTGGCTTTCAAAAGTTCTCTGAGAATTAGCTTCCTGAGTTAACCTAAGTCTCTCATATTCTGACTCTGCTAATTTTAGTTCATGCTGTCGTTTTTTATCATTCTCTTCCATCTCAAGCTGAAGTCGTTTTGTATTTTGTTCAGCTATTAATCTTCTTTCTTCCATTTCCTTTTGTTTATTTTCCATTTCCTTTTGTTTAACTTCCATCTCAATTTTAAGTCTTTCTTCAGCCTCCCTTTGCTTCTGTTCTGCCTCTCGCTGAAATCGTTTCTCTTCTAATTCAGCGGCTTTTTCAGCTATTAATCTTCTTTCTTCCATTTCCTTTTGTTTCTGTTCTGCCTCTCGCTGAAATCGTTTCTCATTCTCCTCCGCCTCAAATTTCAAATTTTGTAATCTTAAAGTTTCTAGCTTTCTCTGTTCGGCTTCTATTTCTTGAGCTTTCTTATATTCTGCAAGTGCAAATGCTTTTGCTTCATCAGGAGCCATCTGAAGAGCTTTTGCTTGCTTAATGAAATAATCTAGTGAATACATTATGCTTTATAAGTAGTCACAATACTCTTGATTTATAAAATGATAATTAATCAATGTAAATTAATTAACCTTGTTACTTTGCCAAGTGTACGTCGTTCCTGTCCTAGAACGGTATCTTTTGTTATCATATAGTTATGAAATATATCAATAATCAATATAGTAATTTATGTAATGAAATGTCATGAAAGCAACAACGTGAAAGACAATAGAAACATTACCGACAAGACACGATAATCAAAGACGAGTGAACACAATCGTAGAAATCAACAAAAATAGAAATGTGTAACTAAAATAGAATATCGTAAAAATTTACGATGACAACTACGATCAGATACTCAACAGGACAATTGACAACACAGTGTAAAAACATAGGTTTTGTAAAAAACTGAACGACAGGAAAGGTGAGACGGACGCATAATACAAACAAAATTCATCATAAAACTAAATACGAGTAAAAATAACTACCAAAAACAACAAGTAAACGTGACGAAACAGCTAAACAGATACTATCTATCATAAGGAACAATTAGCGATCGGAACTTCGGCAAGGTTTCTAGCCTTGGACCGGAATTATCGCTCAATTGAAACTTACAAGTTGAGCCCTACAGAACGTCTGACGAAGAGCCCGAATTGGCTTCGAGATGGATCTCGTTCGTCAGATCAACCTCCCTACCTCCCACGACGAATGTACAACATATAACATATAACATGGAAAATGTAAAGATGGACATAACTATAGAAGGCACAGCTAAAAGTAATAAAATGTACAACGAAAGCACGTTATACTCATCTCGCGTGTGCCGGGAAAAAACAATGTGCCTCGTCTCCGTGGATGTACGTCTGAGGATAAAATACTTCGCTCTGCGTATATAACAACAGCTCGCACGTAATAATGACGAATAGGTGATCCCAAGGCAGTCAGTCACTGTAAAACTTGACGTGGAGGTTGATTGATGACCTTGAGCATTTGGTAACCGTAAGTTGATTCTGATTCATCATCACACTAGGTTCCAAGTTTGAGATGTTGTCGCCTTGAAAGTTCAAATCTTCTTTTCAACCGATACTTGGATTGAGTACGTTCCTGTGAAATTATTTATTTCCAGACCACACTGGCATACCATTTACTGTTGGGTGTTCATTCTAATGGTAAAGAACTTCATTACGCGAATGGTTGCAAAGGAACAAAAATGTCAGAAAAAGTTCTTCAAAACGAACTCCAACAAGTAGTGTTTAACTGGTCACTTACTGGCAGCACACAAGTCTGTGATGACTGTACATATATTTTATTTAACGTGACACATACGGAGTGGAACAAGACGATCATAGTTACAGGTGCAAAAGGGTCATACGTCAAAAAATGTTGATAATTACTTTTCAAGTTCATGAAGATTCTCTAACAATTAAGTCCTCTTATTCAAGTGACTAAGGGTCACTTCCTCTACCATATCATATGTATTGCAGTCAAGTCCGTTGACCTTCTTTCAAGGACGTATCTTATGGCCAACGGATTCATTCTCAAGGAGCAATACTTCTTATCATACTTGTAACAATTCCAGACTTTTTCCATACGATACTTAGGTAGCATATATATATAAAATCCAAACAAAGTCATCCACGACAATACGACCAGGTTAGAGTTCTGTGTTGACTAACCTCTCTATATCCATGCCACGACTTTGGCATTGACGAAAATACGGCATATAAAAAACATGTGAAGCATACAAATCAATTAACTTCGTTTACTCGTAGGTATCCTCCCTCTACGGTAATTCAAAAGGGCTAACGACTCCGTCTGTCCATTCTAGGAATGACATACTACGATGAATTCCCGCTAGACCAAAACTAGGAGCGGCCTGATACTTTAATTTAACTCAATAAACATTCGATGTGACATGGGGCGACACTTACTTGATACTTCCACTATTGGCTTCATCATGAATACCAGTAGATATCATTACAAAATAATGGCTTCTTCAAACTTGCCAGATAAATCCAAGAAATATATATCGGACATAAACATGGTCCGAACTGCCCCGTTCAAAACATGACGTCAGAATTCCCTAACTAGGTTACCCGTGCGTCCAAAGCAACTCACACTGCATTGTGCACGTCAGTGCGTGAATCAATCGAACGCACAAATAATATAACTATTTTAAGACTGGTGCGTACATTTGGCAGGACCGAAGACTACCCCCTTTTTAGGTAATAAATGTACGTAACAACAGGGTTCGTCGATTATATTAGGGCGCATGTCCAAATATATAAGACATTGCAGTCTGGTTCTTTTATGACAGCCTGGACACTATTGTAATAGTACATTACTGTTGAAAATCTACTTGCAAGTATAACATTGTGTGTGTGTTTATTTATGAGGAATGCCAAATATTTAAAGTCCTCCCCTGACTACAACTGCAGTGCCTATAACAACGTGTTTTCATGTAGCAACCGTAACTAGCAGCACTAACCAGCGTTAGACCTGCCGACACTACAGTCGTAACTTACTTACTTTACTTTTCTAGTCGACTGTTGCCGTGAAGAGACGTGGGGAGCTGAAGTTTACGTTCGTGAACCAAGTGTGTCGCATTGGCTTGATGCGAGTCCGTCTTATTGCGTTGGACATTACACTGTAGGAGTTCCCTACCTTTGCCTTCCCTAAGGGCAGCCATCTTTGCTCCAACACGTGACTGGCGTACAGATAGGTTGTGAGTTATTTTGGCCCGTCTGAGTAGAGTGGTTGGTGATAGGTACGTGAGAAAGGTGTGAGAAATAGATTTCACGGGTGGTAGCTTAAGGAAAATTATATGTCTCTGGAATTAGTAAGTTTCTCTATTCCAGCCAATCTATACGACTATAATTTAGTACAAGACAACCTTGCCCTCCCCATACATATAAATATAAGTTTAACTACACACACACACAGCTATGTGACAACAAGACACACAAACGTGATAAACTACGGTTACTTGGGTATGGGTCTAACCAACACACAAGGTAAGTTTCTTTGTTGTTTATTATCATTAAACTTGACAACACCAATATCTAAAGAAAGATCAAATAAAATCAGATTTACATACATATGAAATAGCAGAATAAATGCGCCCTCCCCCTATGGAGAAAAGAACCCAAAAGTTAATAACCCAAAGGGCGAAGGTTAGCACTATGTTACAGAGTAGACAGTAAAGTAAACACGTGTCACATATGGAAAGAGTGCAGCAGTGACCATCCACTTTTGCCTCTCCCCCCCCCCCCATCTAGGGTTATATTTTTTTTCTACACGAACGCCTGATTCACTATCGCAATTAACATGCAAGCCGTCTGGCAATTAAGCACGGAGCACGGTGGAACAGAGCAAAGTGCGCAGCACGGCGTAATCGTTCTTTGATCAGGGAAACACGCGGGCAGAGGCCTGGCGTTGACGGTTTATTTGAAGAATCAAGGGCGATAAGTCTGAGACGTACCCTGGATTGTTAAATTTTCAGGGGAATTAACTTACATAGCCGATATGCGGCAGGTGGGGAAAATGAAAGACAAGCCAGAGGTTGTCGGTCGGCAGAGGTGAAGAAAAAACCTTTCATTCAGGAATCGAACCGTAGATGTGCCCAGCCCTGGCCGTAGGTGCGACTTTCGCATTAAGGAGCGAAAGAACGGCATCTATGGATATATACCCCGTTTCCCCCAAAGTCATTATCAGTTGCTCAAAGAATTTTCTGAAATAACTGGCTCGATATCCTAAGAGTTTTTCGTACAAAGTGAATGCTTAGATTCGTGGAGTTGTTTCCATCTTTCTCTGTTCGCGGTAATTTATAATACTAGCCGTTAAGTGATTTAGTGTGTTAAAAGTTTTTCATTTATATTTCACGGGGACTTTCTGTGTTAAATTGTACAGCGTATTAAATAACAAATAGCTAAATTTCTCCAGCTGTAAAGTAAATTTAATGACTCGCTATTCCCCAGAAAGAGATGCTATAATTGACTAGTATATACATTAAATAACTGGGTACTAACGGTATATTATTTACGTATATCCATTTTGTGTAATTTTATAAATGACTAGTGTTCATATCACGCGTTAAAAGCGATAGGATAAGCTAGACAAGTGTGGTTTATAATCTAATTTAATAACGTAGTGGTTAAAGAGGTCTTACCTTAACACGTGTTAGATATAATATTGATATTTTGGTTAAATGTTTATATTTCTTTCCTACAATCTAGGCTGATCAAAAACCCAGCGAACTAGCGGTCTTGGGGTCATATGAAATTATGGTCGTATGAACTTGTGTCTTATGAACTATGGTCGTATGGTCCATTGGACTTATAAGTGAATAAGCAACAAGAAACTTTATAATATTGTTGGGTCTTCGGGCTATGACCTGTGCGGTCCATTTTCCTCATTTTATGAGAGAGACCAAACTAGAACAATAATTGTAAATGTTAACTGGACCAGAACTATACCAGATTTTACCTATATAAATCTCATCAGCCAGCTGTGGCAAAATATATTGTCAGCAACATTTGTGTAATTTAACATAGTGTCTCAGCAACCAGAGGCTAGACAACACAGGAATTATTCCTCCTATGTCGGCGATCACCACGTATGAACCTTACACCAACCAACTGAAGGCAAAGATACAGTATTTATTCAGGAAAACAATTAAATCACTAACTCCAGCGACTACAGTGAAATTTGCAGTCAGCAACTACGGCTAGTCTGGGGCTGGATTTGGCAAAAATTAATATGACACTGAATAGTCTTATTACTTATTAGTGTTTATTTCCACGGAATGCCTGCGACAACTCTTGGGTAAGCGAATATGAATGTGGCCACAGTATGAAGCATTGAATGAACTGTAAGAGAGTAACATAAGTTTCTGTTGTTACCACTATCATGCAAATCTTTTCTTTCTGTTCTCACTAACCTGAGTATTTACGGCATAGATTAATTAGGAACTTGTTCTTTGTTTTCTTTACTGACTATTCCATACACTTATTGTTAACTTTTGATCTTTTGGGTTGATTAACCTCTGTGGGGATCTTCTCTTTTCCTTTACCAGAGGGGAGAACTTATTTGATTTCTTCTTCTTCTTCTTTCGTTCGCTCGAACTATATTGTCTATATCTGCAATGTTGTTTCTTGTATAAACTTCACTGTCTTTTGTAGTTCATACAGAGGTCCATATAGTTTTGCTTCCAGTGTTGTTTCTCTGGGCCAGTGGGTTTGCCTCAATATATCATATTCGGGGCAATCTTGAAGTACGTGCTCCGCGGTCTGGGGTGCCTGTCCACATGTACACATGGCTGAATTGCCAATCTTGAATTTTGTATACATGTGGCTGCGGAGGCGGTTGTGTCCTGTTCTGAGGCGCAGAATGACTATTTGTTCTGATCTGTTCATAGCTTGGTAGTCATCCTGCGTTGGTGTTGGTGGCTTTCTGATAGATTTGATCATCTTTTTCTTCTGATGGTATGTAACTGGTACATCCGGTTGCTCGTCTGCAGCACCTTCATTAGCCAGTCCATCTGCTTTCTCGTTTCCTGATATTCCACAATGAGACGGTATCCACTGCATGGTGACCCTGCGCTGGTTGCACAGTTCAGAAAGTAGGGCTTGTATGCCTGGCAATTTTCTGGACTGAAGTGCTTGGAGTGCTGATCTTGCATCTGTCAGGAATACTACAGGCTGTGGACCGAGATTGGTGTTCAGTAGTTTCTCAGTTGCCACCTTGATTGCCTGGACTTCTGCATCATAGTTGTTACAGAATTTCCCCGTTGGTACTCTGACAGTATCCCTAGTGTTGTTTGGGTATTCTATGTACACTCCTGCTCCTCCATTCTTTACTGCATTCTGTGCTGACCCATCCGTGTATACTCGGACCCAGAGGTCCTGTGGGTATTCATCATCCAGGAAACTCAGAGTGACTGTCCTACGTTGCACGCTGTTCTGTTCATCCCTGTCGAATATTCCTTTCACTTTTGTGTGGATGTGTACTGGTAGCCCATGCTCCTCTCTCCAAGGGGTTTGTTCTGGCACAGACTTTAGGGGGCTGTTAACTTCAGGCAGGTCTGAGGTTTGTCTACGTAATCGTTTGGCCTGGTGGATAAAGCTGCTTCTTTTCAGTCGCCCCATTGCTAGGTTTTGGAATCTGTCCTTCATTGGATGGCTCGGCATACAGAGGAACTTTTCTGCCTGTGTTAGCACTTTCGTGTCTCTGCGTTCTCTCAGTGCTTGTATCCTCCCCATTTTCTCCATCTTCACTATAGGCGTTGATTTCATTGCCCCCGTGATGACCCTAAGCGCCTGGTTTTGCACCTTATCTAGCTCTTGTAATGTGGTGTTTGATGCTGGGCACCACGCAGCTGACCCATATTCCAGGTGTGGTCGTATGCCCTGCTGGTAAACTTTACTAAGTATTTTTTACCACTGGCTCCCCATGTGGTTCCACTTAGTTTTCTCAGGATGGCTAACTTCCTCCTGGCCTTTGTTGCTGCTTTGTTGATGTGCTGCTTCCATGTCAGCCTATCATCGAATGTAACTCCGAGATAGGTGGGTTGTTTATCTTCTCTCAGGAGCTCTTCGTTTATCTTGATGACACCAGCTTTTTGTTTGGGAGAGAGGGTGAAGAGCGTAGTGCTGCACTTGTCTGTGTTGATGCTGACACACCATCTATTTGCCCATGAGGTTAAGGCATCTATAGCTCTTTGTAGCAGTTTGGTGGCCACTGTTGCATGCTCATCTGTGCACCATATTACCAGGTCATCAGCGTACATTGCCACTTTCATTCCATGTGGTAGTTCAGCAACCAGGTCGTTGATGTAGACTAGAAAAAGTGTGGGGGACAGAACCCCTCCCTGAGGGACGCCATGACGCAGTAGAATTTTCTTACTCTTGAGGCCATCTAGTTGTACTCTGGCTCTTCTGTTATGCAGGTATGCTTTCACCCATTTGTACATCTTACCATTCACTCTACAATTTCTCAGTTTCTTCAGAAGCCCTTCTTTCCAAACCTTGTCAAATGCTTTCCTTAGATCTATCCATGCTGCTAGTACCAGTTTCTTATCTTGGAACGCATCCTCAATCTCTTGGGAAAGGTAAGTTGCCTGATCTTCGGTGGAATAACACTGCCTAAAGCCCGCCTGCTGTGGTACAAGAAGGTTTTCACTTTCAAGGTACCACTGTAGCCTGAGGTTGATGATACGTTCCATTGTTTTGCAGAGGCAGCTTGTAAGGCTGATTGGTCTGTAGCTGGAGGCAGTGGAACTGTCTTTTCCTGGTTTTAGGAGTGGTATCATGATTGCTTCCCTCCAGGTCTGTGGAACTCTGCCTGAGTTCCAACAGATATTAAAGATCTGCAGCAGCTTTGTTTTTGCTGCGGTTCCCAAGTTCTTAATCATTTCATTGGACACTCCATCAACTCCTGGCGACTTTCTCATTTTCAATTTGGATATTGCAAGCTATAGTTCTCTAAATGTGATTGGTGCCTCCATAACTTCAGGTATGGTTCCATCTCGTCCTGCGTATTGTTGTTTCTCACGAGTCTCCTGTTGCTTCTCTGGGCTAACTTCGATGTTGTTGTCTTTAGCAAAGGAGTCTGCAAAGTGATCAGCTGCCTGTTTTCCCATGAGGATGTTTCCATCTTTGTACAGAGCAATCCTTGAGTTTTTCTCTGTACCTTCATCGTTAAGTTGTTTTACCAGCTTCCACAGTTTCCTCGTATCTCTTTCGAAGTTCAAGGACTCTGTTTTCTCCTTCCAGCTTCTTCGCCTGGCCTGCAACTTGGCCCTTTGAAATTTGGCCTTAGCTTGCTGGTAGTTATTGTGGTGTTCTTGGCATGGACTGGTCTCTGCCTGCTTTCGAAATGTTTCCACGTCGTTGTGCAGCTGCTCTAGTTCACTATTCCAATATGGTTTGTAGTGCTTACGAGCCCCTCTAGGTATTGTTTCACGAGCAGCCTGTAATATGCATCTGCTGAATTCATCGACTAGCTTATTGATGTCTTTGTCTGCAGTCAGATCTCTAGCCAGTATACTAGTACGGTGCTGGTACATTGTCCAGTCTGCCTTCTTGTAGTTCCACCTAGAGAGAGTGCTGCTCTCCTTGACAAGTTCATTTTCCACAATTAGGAAGACTGGCCGGTGGTCGCTGCCTCCAAGTTGTTTCCCTACAACGCGTGTGGTGTTCCACTCCAGGCTGGGTGAGTGGAATGCCAGGTCTGGTGTAGAGGTGGTGTGCCATGATCTCGAGTAGAAAGTTGGTGGGTCGATTGGCTGGTTAATCAGGATAAGTGTGACGGGTGTTGCGGTTCCTTCATCTTATATTATTTATTGAATATTAAAGTCACTCTCTTGACGTAGTTAATGTTTGTTATTGATGGTTAGCTCTGACCGTAAGAACATCCCTTCGACGTTCTGATTTGCATATTGTACATTAGTTGATTTCCCCTGTGGGAAAGTTATCGTGCTGAGAAACGTAAACATTAACAGCTGTGGAACCAAACCCGAAACGTAAGTAAAATATCAAGCCTTCTGTTCTGAGTCCACATGTATTGACGTTCATATAAACGATATCCGACATTCACAAAACTTCATGTACAGTTCAGCATAACAATAAATTCCAAATAATACCAGTAAGTATCCGTCCGTGTCAAAACAATATGTCAGATGAACATCATGGCTATGTACATGCGCTGCTGTAGTCAACAGCCAGAAATGAGCGCATGAGTTCTTGACAGCTACAAATTGAATCATAATACGATTCTCCTTCCATCATTTAATTTACTTAATAATCTCATACTTAGATTAATATCTGAAATGACCCTGAGTTCTATATTGAATTCATATATCGGCTATATACTAAGCCTCTCCTTGGAAGACATACAAGACACGACTTCTCTGCTTGACGGATAGCGTAACAAGGGCCATGTAACCAAGTCACCAAGCGTGACCTTCCCAACGCGAATGCGTCATAATCTTAGCATATATTTCGCGTTCAGTATACCGTAAAATATCGACATATTCTATTAATGTTATTGACCCCTAAACGTTGCGCACTGCTAAACCCCAGCAGACGCCGTCATTTAAAATAATACCGTAACAGATTTCCTGTCAGACGGGGGAAAAAAAATCTATTAGATAGATTTTTTTTAACTATATTAATCAAATTATTAAAAATTGAACAAAACCCGACGTATGGCCAACGATGTTCTATCTAGAACAGTGTCGCGGTCATGTCAGTAATATCTTATAATAAAATCAACGTCATATCATACATATAACTAATATTAAATAAAGAAATGTCACTGTCATTAATTAATTAACTAATTAATTTGATGTATGTATTGACTAACTACTAATGTGAGGTGTTATTAAAATTATTCTAACTAATTAAAATTAAAATAATTAATTATAATATGTAAGTATGGTACTAACTAGTTAATATCTAATTAAAGAAAATGAGAAATAGTATCAGAGAGAAAACGAAATAAAAATTGAGAAGTACGGACAATTAAAACTAAATATTAAAGTATACATTAAAATAGTAATGAGTGTGAAAATGGAGTATAAGGATAGATAAAAAAAAAAAGTTAGTTGCTTATCCTTTACAGGACGTGGCAATCAACCCCAGCTTTTATTGGCTGTTTGTGATTTTTCTAGGCAATTTTTTCATTCAGTAGTTTGCCATTGCTTTCTGAACGGTACGGCGCTTATACCATTGTTAAAAATCCACACAAAGCGATCTGCTACCAAACCGCATGCAGCAGGTTTCGAACCTGGTATATCTGGATTATGAAACCGCGTTCATATCCATTAGGCCACAGACGCCGACATAAGGATAGATACCTAATTAAATTAACGCAATCCGAAAGAAAAAAAAACAGAAAAAATTCATACATTTTAACTATACATATGAAATATCATAATCTAATATCTATCACCTTAATAATTAAAATATTAATTGGTGTGATATTTTTTTGTTTCATCTTATCTTAGTATATTTTATTTTTTTATTTCATCACACTTCAACTTTATTTTATTATATATTAATTTAATAACTAGCAAATTTAACAATATCGGACATGAAGATCCAATCGTTGTTACATCTTATTGACTTGTATGAAAGTTATTTAAGAAACAAAGTTCATCTTATACAATTCTGATATGATGATCCAATCGTCGTTAGTTCCTTTATTGAAATTTTGAACGTAATTTGAATAAGTCATCACCGTATTTGTCCAGTCTATATCAGAGATTGTTCCTTTTTACTATTTTGCAATCGAAATGAGTGATACGCAAAGTCCAAGTGAAGTCCAAATTTTCAACCGATCTGTAAAACTTGATATTTTGATCACAATAGTTTATTTCGAAATTTCCTCATTTAAGTAAGAAGTCCAACTGAAGTGTTGTATATTCTGATGTAGAATTAATACCGTTCATTGCAAATGTAATGCTTGATTAGTCAGCAAATTTTCTTGAAATAGTACTATTCATTCAGAATCCGTAGGATGTCTTGACAAAGTATCGGCCATTATGTTCTCAGTTCCTGGTATCGATTCTATTTCGAAATCATAGCTTGCAGCGCGATAGCAAATCGTGCAAGCTTTGGACTTTTATGGTTTGAACGACGTAATGCTGCCACAGATTTCTGATCTGTCTGGATCAGAAATGTTCATCCAAGCAAAAACTTTTAAAACTTAGTAATTGCCCATATCACGGCGAGCAATTCTCTGTCCACAGTTGAATATTTAGTCTCCGGAGGTTTCAGCTTGCGTGAGATATACAATACAGGATGAAGGATATCATCATGATATTGGAGTAGACAAGCCCCGAGTCCGTAATTACTCGCATCTGTACGTAGAACAAACTTTTTAGAGGCATCTGATAATCTTAAAACAGGTGGGCATGAGAACATGTTC
The DNA here is from genome assembly GCA_024509875.1 of Oreohelix idahoensis. Taxonomy (NCBI): domain Eukaryota; kingdom Metazoa; phylum Mollusca; class Gastropoda; order Stylommatophora; family Oreohelicidae; genus Oreohelix; species Oreohelix idahoensis. The sequence continues at coordinate 186,919 of JAMPIV010019235.1, forward strand.
AAGATAGTGCGAAAAGTTTTGTCACATTCGTCTGTCCAATTTATCCTTAACGGCATGTTCTTCTTTAATAAAGATGACAAGACAGCCGTGATGGATGACAAGTGAGGTACAAATCTGCCATAGTATTGGACTAACCCTAACAGACTCCTAACCTGTTTCTTCGTTTGAGGAACAGATAAATTTAATATTTTAGAAACCGTACTGGGAATTGTTTGGATACGTCCTGATTCAATAATATGCCCCAGGAATGTTATCTCATTACACGCTATTTGAATTTTAGTTGGTTTAGCGGTGAAATGGTTATCCCGCAATATTTCCAAAACCGATTTAAGACCCAAAAAATGTTCCTCAAATGATGAACTAAACAAACATATGTCGTCAATGTAGGTAATTATATCTGATCTACCTGATAAAATTTTTCGCATCATGCGAATAAAGGTAGCTGGAGCATTCATTAGCCCAAAAGGCATCACGTTCCACTGGTAAAGACCTTGTGGAGTTGAGAATGCTGTGTAGTATTTGGCTGTATCGGTTAGTGGAATCTGCCAATAACCTTTGGTTAAGTCAATCTTAGTGAAAAGTGTAGCATTGGATAGACGAGGAAGTAAATCGTCAAGGATAGGATGTGGTTCGCTATCAGGTACTGTCTGCGCATTACGTTTCCTATAGTCAACACATAAACGTATGTTGTTGTCTTTTTTCCGGACAATGACTAAAGGTGAAGAAAATGGAGATGTACTAGTCTCAATAATACCTAAGGATATCATCTGTTCAAGTTCCTGAGATGTCTTACTCAAAAAATGTAGAGGTACAGAATAAGGATGAACACGAATTGGTGTATCATCGTTAAGAATAATATCGTGACTAATTACAGATGTGCAACCCGGTACATCCGTTAACACATCTGGGAATGATTGTAGAAGATCAGCAATGCGTTGATGCTGTTGCGGTGTAACCGTAGAAGAAATGGTCACATTACGCCAAGATTCAGTAGATTGGACAATAAGTACAGGTAAAGGCATCTGCACTTCAGGAAAAGAAGATTCTTCCTCCTGTATAACAGATAAATTAGAATAATGACAAGTAGATACCGTATTGTCATCTAGTTCATAAAAAATTGACTGTAGGTGTTCAGTAATAGAAAATGTACAAGATCTAATTCCCAAGAAAAGAAATGACCAATAAAGAAAAGAAATGATGACTGACTATGCTGAGTCATCAACGATATGAGACAATTGTGTTACCATAGCATGTTATCTGTGTGACGCAGCATTAGGTACTAATTGTAACCGTAGACAATGATGGTTAAAGTAAGCACCATTATCCTGCTCGATGACCATTCGAGCATCTCTATTGTTACAAAATGTAACTATAGCTTCACCATACCTGTCATTGGTAGGTGACAACAACCGTACAAACATAACGTCTGCCGTGTCATTAAAGAAATTGCTAAGTGCCTGCCATCTGGTACCTTGTGGCAGATTGCGCACTAACACGGTGCGAGAATATGCACCCTTCCTAATGTAAGTGGGATCAGTGTCACTAACATGATAAATAGTTCTTCTATTTAATCTTTTGGATATGGTAGTCTTATGAGATGATGTCTCATAATGATTGACATAATTATTTGTCCTAATTTTATTAGTTAAGTTCATAAGAACTCCACCATCATTACCCTTGTCTGGGACATTTTTTCTTTGCCCATTTTCAACAATTTCATTCAATAATAATAATAATAGCCCCTTCAGTCATAACTGACTATGGGAATGCGCCCCTGTGGTGACAGACCTCAGCTGCTTATTTTCCTGGTGCTCCTTTCGACGTTTTCTCCTCACCTCTGCTTCTTGTGTGAGCCTCTCTTCGCCCAATCTGAGGTGGCGCCGTAAATAGCATCGCCACTTAGTGCGATCGGCAGCTTCATCCTCCCATGTTGCTGGATCCATGTCCAGTGCCCTCATATCTCTCTTGCACACATCTTTGAACCTCAGCTGTGGTCGCCCAACTGTTCTCTTGCCATCTGCTAATTGTCCGTAGAAGATATCTTTTGGGATGCGACCATCTTCCATGCGGCGAACATGGCCAAGCCAGCGAAGTCTGCGCTGTCTAAGAAGCGTATACATACTTTGAAGGCCAGCACGTGACAACACCTCGACATTTGTCACTTTGTCTTTCCACGAGATGCCGAGGATGCGGCGTAGACACCGCAAATGGAAGGTATTGAGCCTTCTTTCTTGCTTAGCATAGGTCGTCTAGGTCTTGCTGCCATATAGGATCATTCAGATCACAGTTAATATGATCTTGTCGCCAACATTTATTTTCTGACTTGGCAGTATTCTCTTGAGAAAAGGTATATCTGCCTCGAAATGATTTTCTAATCTTCCTAGGATGGGCTGGTAGTTTAGTATCCTTTTTATCCTGTAGGAGAGTCTTATCCTTCTCCTCATCGATTTCCAGAATGGTACTGAGACTGAAATTGGAGAAAACTGTGCCACATGTATTCATTTTGTTGGCCCGTAATGTAGCTATTGAAATGACAGCGTTAGCATTGCAATAAGATTGCACATTCTTTAATTCCCATTCCTCAATTTCCTGTGGGGAACAATCCTTACTACCATGGATGCGTCCCAACATCAGATCTGCAATTGGATTCTGAAGCATGCATACCTTAACTTGTCCTGAAAAGAAAGGTGTATTAACATGGACAATAGCTGTGGGGTAGAACTCAATAGTTCCCCCAAAAGTCATGCAACGGACATATTCCCCTGTTGCACAGCTAGGATGTACCAGCGACTGTCGCACTCCAATTGTTGTGGACCCCGAATCTCTCAATACAGAAACTATGGAACCATTAACTATCCCTCTGTTAAAAATCGGAGAGCCTGTTCCATCATTGGCTGCAAGACCTACTTCTGGTGGAATGTGTCCGCAGTTTAGCACTGTCTCCTTTGCCTTCTGAAAAATAAGATTGCATTGTGGGCAACTATTCGCCACGTTATAATTTATAGCAAAACATGCAGCAGAAGATTGTATTGCATTATCGTTAGGTGGAACCTGAACACTAGGGGTTGTATCATTTGTAACTGCTGCACCAGTATTATGGTGAAAATGGGATGATCCACGAGAATGAGATCGATTACGGGAATAATCGTTAGAATTATCTCGTTGTCCCCTGTAGTAACTGTTATCTCGATGTCTCGAGCCACGATTATTAGCATTCCAATTGCTGTTATTATTGTAGTTATTTGATCTATTATAATTAGCGTTCTGTTGACTGTTGTTGTAGGTTGATTGCTGTGAATAATTCCTATTCCGTGATCTTCCTCTGTTCAAATCATTTTTATTGTTGAAATTATTATTATTATTATGTCCTTTATGAAAATTGACATTGTAATTTCCCTTGAACCTACTTCTGTCTACGCTATGAGGTCTCGGTTTGTTATTGTTATAGTATGCCATATTGGACGCCACAGGTAGAGATTCCCTTATCAAAGAGTTAGAAATGTTTGCATTCGGATGTGCAGTACAATAATTTAATGAAATTTTTTCTAATTCCTCGATTGTAGAAGGTTTTCGTTCTTGCAAATATGCAAGGAACGGTGGGCTGACAGAGGATAATACCTTATCACGTAACAACAAATCAACTAATTTGTCATATGATTTGTTGACATCTGCCAGTTCAAGCCATCTGTTAAATGTATTGCGTATGTTTGCAATAAAACCTGCAAAATCTTTAGGAGATTCAGGTAAGATGTGTTTAAATTTTAACCTACAATTTTCTTCATCCAGATGAAATCTTCGTAAAAGTAAGGTTTTAACACCGTCGTAATTATTAGCTATCGCTGGGTCAGCATTGAGAGATGCCGTCAATGGTTCTCCATCTAAAAATTCCTTTAACTTAATTACCCATGAATCTATAGGCATGTGATTTGTTTTGCATGTCTGTTCAAATCTTGATAAAAATGATGATAAATCATCAAAATTTAATTTAAAATGGGGTAATTTAAAGTTGTAAAAATGTTTGTTTTGGTTGGTAGCTGCTTCCACCTTAAGACGTGTTAATTCCATCTCTTGTTCCATTTCCCGCCTTCGTTCTTCCCTTTCCTGTCTAGCAATTTCTCTTTGTCTATTTTCCTTTTCTATTTCTTTCATCTCACGTTGTGACTCTTCATGTTTTAATATAGCTTTTCTTCTCTCTTCTTTTTCCTCCTGTTCCGCTAATTCTGCTTTATATTTAGCAAATTCTGCCAATGAGTATGCTTCTAAAGCTTCTCCCTTTTTACCAAAATCTTTCCCATTTTTAATAAAATGATCCAAGGTTATCATCTTGCCTTTTATCTTGTAAGTAATCACAGATCTATAATAATCAATAATAAAATCTATGTCCTTATTTGTAACAGCTCAAAATATGAATACTCAGTATAACCAACTGTAATATTCTCTTAATAATTGTTGTAAGTTCAACAACTATTCAATATTTTATAATAATATTATAAGTAGTCAATAATATATATCATAAATAGTTATGATATTTACTTATTCAAGATGCTGAATTTATATCCTGCACCTAATATTACTATTAAATAATTATGGGCATTATTCCTCCATGAACTATTTTATTTAATTAAAGAAATGTGAGGAGTCAACAATATAGTACTATGAAAATGTACCAATTACTATGTTATATATATAGTTTTTTAATTCAACACATATTCATGGTGTGAATACCAAAAAATAATTCAATATAAAATTTTACTTGCAATTATAAAGTTTTGATTTTATGCCTTACTCATCATGTATAAAGTGCTTTGCTAGTTTCTAGAACCACCACTGCAAATTGTTGCAATGTTCTTGATTCATCATCAAAGTTCCCAAAAATTAATTAAATTAATTAAATATATTATTAAAATCAATTCATAGAAATATTATTATTACATAACATTAATGAAGACAATACAAATGATTAACCAAGGCTTTACAGTACAGTAGCACAATACAAAAGTGACATTTTCACAAAAATAAGTGATATTATAAAACCAAGTCTACTAACCGGAAATATAGAAGGGTGAAGGTTAACTGAAGTAAAAGAACATATTTGGCACTACGAATGATGACGTCACAGGACTCATTTGACGATCATACAATACATTTAAATAAAATTAAAGATAGCCAGATTAGAATAAACAGGATAGATTACGAACATATGACTTTAACTGAATAAAAATCAAACTGAATACGGTAAAATACAACGGTTATTTCACAGAACTACACACCTAACATACAAGGTGAATTAATGCAGGTCCGAACGAAACAATCACCGGTAATGTCTTCGACGCGTTCTTCGCGAAATGCGATTAATTCACGGCCCTAAGGAACGATCGGAATTGAGCTTGACGTTCGAAAAGCCATAAGTTCAATTCCGATTCCCAACCTACCTCCCACTACATGTAAAAAGACAGAAACAATATTTAACATGGCTTAAAAAAAAAGAACATGGCGTGGTTGGACAAACGAAAGAAATATTGTAACGTTTAAAATCAGTTACTTATCTTTTTTTTTTTTTTGGCAGTAATTCAGTACATTATCTGCTTCGCCAACAGACTCGTAAGCTTGTTTGAAATAATGAAGACGTTAGCAATTCGTTTCCTTTGCTGTTTGAGAGCTGCAAATATTTTTTTTGAAGGGCATTGATTGTTGCTGGCTTTTGCAAACGTTCATACTGTTGTCAAGGGCATGACGTCACCGGTGTTTTCGCATAATAATGTCCATTTCGGCTCGAAAGGAAAAATGTTTTATTTTTTTGAGGTTCGCTCTTTTGAAAAGTTTCAAGACCACTATTGGCCACCAGTTGTGACGGGTGCTGCGGTTCCTTCATCTTATATTATTTATTGAATATTAAAGTCACTCTCTTGACGTAGTTAATGTTTGTTATTGATGGTTAGCTCTGACCGTAAGAACATCCCTTCGACGTTCTGATTTGCATATTGTACATTAGTTGGTTTCCCCTGTGGGAGAGTTATCGTGCTGAGAAACGTAAACATTAACAGCTGTGGAACCAAACCCGAAACGTAAGTAAAATATCAAGCCTTCTGTTCTGAGTCCACATGTATTGACGTTCATATAAACGATATCCGACATTCACAAAACTTCATGTACAGTTCAGCATAACAATAAATTCCAAATAATACCAGTAAGTATCCGTCCGTGTCAAAACAATATGTCAGATGAACATCATGGCTATGTACATGCGCTGCTGTAGTCAACAGCCAGAAATGAGCGCATGAGTTCTGACAGCTACAAATTGAATCATAATACGATTCTCCTTCCATCATTTAATTTACTTAATAATCTCATACTTAGATTAATATCTGAAATGACCCTGAGTTCTATATTGAATTCATATATCGGCTATATACTAAGCCTCTCCTTGGAAGACATACAAGACACGACTTCTCTGCTTGACGGATAGCGTAACAAGGGCCATGTAACCAAGTCACCAAGCGTGACCTTCCCAACGCGAATACGTCATAATCTTAGCATATATTTCGCGTTCAGTATACCGTAAAATATCGACATATTCTATTAATGTTATTGACCCCTAAACTTTGCGCACTGCTAAACCCCAGCAAACGCCGTCATTTAAAATAATACCGTAACAATAAGCCCATTGTCATCCTGCCAGTTTTCAAGCTCCTCACCTCTCCTGTCCATGTGATCATAGCCCCAGCTCTGTGAGTGGCTCTTGAAGTCTCCGCATACAATCAGTCTTTCTTTTGCTGGGATTGTATCTAGTGCCAGTGGGCGGTCGCTCGGACAGTAGTAGTTGAGCAGGTGGAATTCTGAACTTTCTGTCCTGAGATGAAGCATCTGGTATTCCGCCCCCTCCATATATGTTTCAAGCTGACATGCACTGATGTTATTCCTCACGAGTGTCAGTATTCCACCCTTTCGCCTGTCTAGTCGGTCAGATCGGTAGCACTGGTAGCCTCTGATTTTGAAGGCTATTTCCTTGTTGAGGTGGGTTTCTTGCAAGCAACATACATTTACTTGCTCTTCATTCAAGATATTTTCGAGCTCTAATTTTTTGCTGTAGCCGTCTTTTTTACTATTGACGCCTTCAGCATTCCAGTGCATTATTTTTAATGGTCTTTTCTTTGCTTGGCCAGTAGCTCTATTATCATGCCTCCTGGCTCCACGGGGCAATTGAGAAGGACCCCCAGTAGTAGGGGTTGGGCCCTTCCGAGGCAGAGGGTCCGGCACTGCACCTGCCTGGGTGTCCGTCACAGGGCGAGTGCCATAACGTTTTGCAGATATAGGCATACTTCCATAGCGCATGTGCATGGCATCCTGATTGCTGTAGTGCGCCTCTTGGCTGGTTGCCTCCGTCTTCAGCACCTTGACTTGCTAGGGCAGACTGTGGTCTTGCTCGAGTGTAGGAGGGCCTGGCCAGTCTTGGTTTTTCAGCCGCTGATGGCTGTACTTGAGCCCCATCTCCACGTCAAGGAGCTGGCCTCGATGGGGACTTATTTGATTAATTTTCATTTTGTCTGTAAACCATGATCTATTGATGTATATGATTTATGTTGTAAAGATCTAGTGATAAATAATCTTAATAAATTTTAAGTTATTGTGTTGGTCAACCCCTACCCTATCTGTTATCCATAGTTGTTTTTCACGTTTGTGCGTATTGGTCACAGAATTGTGTGCACGTGGGTGCAGTGTAACTTGTATTTTGTATCTTCTTCTTCTTCTGCGTTCGTCCTGAAAAGGACGTTGGTTGCAAAGTATTTTGTATAAGAAGAGAAAGTGCGTCTGATTTTAAGTACAGTCGTACAGATAAGCTGGATTAGAGAAATCATTCAATCCAGAGACTGTTCTTTCTCTTACACTATCACCTTGTGAGAAAAACTATTTTTTACACCCTTACACTCACATAGTTATCACTATCACCTCTGCTCAGACAGGACTATAAACACCTATTACCTATCTTATAAAAATCTACGACAACAAGTTTAAGTAAATCCAATGTTGGTAAATTCCCTGAAACAAAGAAAAATACTCACGCAATCTTTCATACAGTGGCCACTCAATCACTCTTACCTACTCTTGGCGATATCCATTGGAAATACAATTACTCCTGAATATATATAATATCAGGTTCACTTCCCAAATTCACCCCAGTCCATCCTCTAACTAATAAAGACTAGTGAGGTGGACGCCGAATCTGGTGTTTTGTTTTTCTGGATGAACAAAATGTCCCCGCCAATATTTGATATAGGAGCGTGCTCTTGAGGTTCACAGTTAACAGAGGAAAATACTTCCAGTATTGGGAAACATCTGGTTGCAAAAAAATGTTACCAATGATGATGATGATAATTCTATGGGACAACTCTATGTTAGAGCTCCGATTCTGCACAGCGTAAAATCTGGATAATTCCGCTTGAATACAACTGTCAGGAGTCGGGAACATTAATGTTATGTACACCTCAGTGGGCTGGTAAATATTGGAAAAAATATCTGGGTTTGGTAAGTTCAGTTAAACTTATAAGTTAAAATGTTTCTCACGTATCTTTGGCTAATAGTCGCTCACAAATGAAATTGGTGACGCACAAGCCAAGACAAAGAGACAACATTAACCAATCAGTTAAAAAAAACCGCTGGACGCCCTTTGGATCAGGTCTGCAAAGAATACAAGAAACAATATATTTATATAAATTATGCTAATCCGATATCTACACACACAGGCGGGGACAAGACGATCTATCCTCCACTCTGTCAGTCCTGGTTAAATTTAAAAGGCACACGGTGTTTTTCTTTACGCCTACACGGTCAGCTTTCGCTTGCGCTGAGTTTTAGGTCGGATGGAGTTATGCAACTCTCCCTCCCCTTGCTCGCGCCGGCAGTCAGCGTACAATGTTAATTATTATTTAATTATCCATATGCGCACTTACACAAAGTATCGCCTGTCGTTACTAGCTATAAATTTGTCGGCGTCCGTTAGTCATCGTATGATATTAAATAATAGTCACTTATACTAATTACGCACAATGAAATAAAAAGTGAATTCTTTTCTGTCACTTTCAGTCGCGACTAGCATATAACCAGTCAGCTAAAACCGTCTCTTCTTGTGTGAGAAAGCGTGTGCTGAAAATTAACATTATAACTGAACATCTGGTATGAAATAGCTACGCGTTACTTAATTTCACTAGTTTTAACAGCTAGAAAATCTAAGTGAATTATAATGGTAAAGGTTAACACTTTTAATTGGCAAAAGCTAACACTTTTAAACACGTAAGCACTAATTTCTATTACCAGAAAATCAGAATGAAAAATCCCACGAATGCTAATAACACATTTTCCATAATAATGGTTCTAGAACTGCGTGCTTAGAGTATTCAATATTCTGAGCGACAACTGATAGCAGGTTTAAGAAAACACAGTTTAAATATCATTATATTTCTATGATCCATAGATGTTAATTTTTGCGCTACGGTGTATAACGGAGAATCAGAAACCGAGTTACAAAATAAAGGCTTACGGCCTGTCTTTCGTCGGCGTTTTCAACCGTCATCAAAAGACTTAATACGTGTAACGGGGTTCTGCCCGCGACTCGACATTAAAGCGCACTCGGGGAGTTTTGGATTTCCCTTCGTAGACTTCAACAGATTCTATGTTTTTCACCTGCGGTCTGTCAGGTATCGTATGATTGGCATATAAGCTCGCGTGAGAAGACGAGGTAAACAAACCTGATTCGCTACCTGTTATGACGGGCAGGTCACGAAAGTTTGTAAACACATCGTTTGCTTATGTTGAAAGAAAAGAGGCGGGACGAAAAAGTAGCTTGTGTGAGTAAACACAGGCAGAAAATGCATGGTTTTGTTAGCAAATCATAGAGCGCTACGCGATTACAAAGACTGTCAGATTACTGTAGCCTCTTTTTCCATTATACGTCACAGTGACAACACCTAAGGGAGTATTTTTTATCTTATTTCTGTAGTTTCATGTTCTCCACTTAATTCTCACTTTCTTTCCCTCCTGTCTCTTGTTTGTCTGTCCCTGACGAAGGCTTGTGGCCGCAACGTAGGTTTGTCTTGTCCTTTCTCTTTGTAAGGCGTATTACTGTTTGTATGTTATTGTAATTTTCTTGCCTTCCCTAAGCTGTGAATCCAATGGAAAATAATTTAAAGTGTTGCAAGTCTTAAAATCATTATAATCGATAACTCTTTCAGCTCCCTCTGGAGCATATGTAAAAGCTAAAGGTAGTCATAAAGCAGAAATAGCCATAGGGGAGTGAAGTATCGGAGACTTCACTATACTGTCAAGATTTACGATACAGCGTGACTAGTTCTCTTCATCGCTGGCTTTTTTCCTTTCCATAATTCAAGAGCAGAGTGAGGTACCCATGTACACCTGGGTATATCGGAGCGTGACGCTAACAGGTATCCAACCCTAACCTGGTAACATAGCCCTAACTATCTGCCAGTGGGAAGCTCTTGGAGCATAGGCTGTCAAAACATTCCTCCCAAGCCTTCTAGTCTTGTGCCATCTGCACAAGGTATTTCCATGTCTTCTTTATACTTGCTGAAATTGTGTGGCTTAGCTTTCATAATATAAGACAGCCAACACCATTCCCATCCTTCCTTAGTCGCCTGTTTTGAGATGTTTGCTAGGTTATAGTGTTACTATTTTTTGCTTTCCCTTTTGAGCCCTGGTCATACAAAAGCGCTGTAAGTCTTAGGTAAAGGGTAAAGGATCCCGTTACACGCCCATTGAGGCATATTGGGAATATGGTGTTAGGCCCATATTTTCTTGACCGTCGTCACACTAGGGGTGATGTGATCAGCATCAGGCCGGCCGCCTTAACTTTCCCAGAGTTGGTCTGGTACCCATTTGGGGCTGAGTCGACCCAGGAGCCGTTTGCGGCCTAAAAAATCCCACCTCATCTGGGGATCGAACCATAGACCACTGAGCTAGGAAGCCAGTGCACTAACCACTATGCTACCACGGCTCCCTGTAAGTCTTAGGTGCAACAAAAATGTTTGTGTAATGCAGACATGAACAATCCACATCCAAGGACGGCACCAGACGTGCAACTTACCCACTTCCGGAATCTGCTCTAAGGAATGTCATTTGCTATTTCCGGTGTCAACTACCAGTGAAGAAGAACAAACACACGCCGACCCGTTGGCCAAAATAAACAGATCCACAGAAGAAAAAAAATCATTCCCCACTCAAAAGAGCATTGACAATTTTCATTGGATTTTTATATTTACAACTTACTGATCGTGCTAAGGTACCAAGAGCTATAGATATAATAATTTTATGCAGGGGTTCCCTGAGCCCTGAAAATTGAATATATACTGCCCAAGATCCACCATAGAAGGAAAACTACCGGCATGGAGAGGTAATGACGAAAAAAATAACAATACGGGACTCGTTCGAGGCCTCGTAATAGGAATGAGTACACTTTAGACACTTTAACGATAATCTATTGGAGGACAAGCATAGTTCCAGCAGCGTGATAATTCCGGCTCCGATAACGAATATTAAAGTTGTGCAGTTAAAAAGCTCCAGCACCAAGGAAATTAAATAGGATGTTTTGACAGGGCTGGCAAATCAGTCATGTGAAATCAATTGTCATAGTAACCACCGACGTAGGTAGCATGTATATGTTTGGTGAAAGCTTCCTGGAGACAATGCTACAATGTTGACTCCATGCTCCATAAGGAGTAAATGAGTCAGTGCAGGGTCTCTAAGAACAAATACGGTGCTAGGCTGCTACCTCCATGCTCAGTTAGGAGCGACAAGAGGAAAGAAGAAGAAAACGAACAATCTGACTAGAACTAGACTAGTGTAACAGGAAGTCCTTGCGAGAATACAGGCATACCTCGGAGATATTGTGGGTTCGGTTCCAGACAACCGCAATAAAGCGAATATCGCAATAAAGCGGGTCAAATCCATTTTTTTTTTTTTTGGCTTCCCAGTGCATTTAAAAAGCCTAAAATCATGTTTACACTATGACTATAATTTTTTAATAGTTATCAGACCTAACAGGTCTTTCATATTTGGACATGCGCCTTAATATAACCGGCAAGGTTGAACAGGACGCGCCTCGTGAAAACGAGTCAAAATTTTATATTTAAAAACAAAAAACACTATGTCTATTAAGTGCGCCACAGCGCTAGGTGTTTAAAAAATGTACTGTAAAATAAAAAAATTTTATTGCTAAAAACAAAATGCTTATCCTCATCATCTGAGCCTTCAGCGAATAGTAATCTTTGTTTGCTGGCGGAGAGCCAAAATCTGTCGGAAGAGGAAGAAGGCACGATCTAATAAATAAATAAACGTGAATAATTTGAAAAAAGCGTAATATCTGCGAAGCGCAATAAAGCGAGGTATGCCTGTACTGCCTTATATCGCGGAGCCGGCTCGAGTGGGTCGGCTAGAGTTAACCTTCTGATTTAACAATCACAGCAGACTACAAGTACTTCCGATAAACGCGTCTGAGAGCTGTAAATGAATGGGCGCGCGTATTTACACGTGGGGGAGGGCGGGGAGTGGTTGGGGCTTCCCGAATGAGTCAAACAATGCAACTTTCAAATGCCGTGATTCAATATGTGCATTAACGACACGTGTCACGTGAGGAATCTGCTCTAAGGAATGTCGTTTGCTATTTCCGGTGTCAACTACAAGTGAACAAGAAAAAACACACGTCGACCCTTTTGCCTTGAGCATTAACTGGCGAAGTTATAGGTAGACTCCGGAAGGACTGGCTGTAGACGGCCCTGGATGTGTGGAGAAGACTGTGTCCTCGGTTTGCACGCCGTTCTAATGTTTGGGAATTTTTCTCTCAGCGTGTATTCAACAAAACAAAACCATCGGCAGACAGGATATATATATATATATATATATTATTTCCTTAACCAGCGGCACTTGGGCTTTCAGCCCTTCGGCCCAATGACATGTCATTGCGAGGCTGGGGAGCCTGTGGACTTTTCTTCCAACCCGGTAGGGAGCTTCGCTCCTTCCCATCCACAGAGGGTTTATCTCAGGAGCCGTTCATGTTATTCAGTCAAAATCCCCGCTTCAAGCGATCTTTGCCCTCTCAAGACTGTGTGTGGTCCCAGCTTCCGGGTCTTCCCAGTAAAGTAGAGGCAGTGCTATGTGTCTGTGTCCGTCTAGATAACGTCATTTGAGTGGTAGAGGATCGGTCGCTGCTACGCCATTAATGAACAAAACAGTGTCCTATCGAGACTGTGTGTGGTCCCGGTTGCCGGGTCCTCCCAGTTCAGGTGGGCCAGAGCTTGTTTCTTCTTGGTAATGCAGCTCGGCAGTGGTAGAGGCTCGGAGCCGGCTGCGCCGTCTCCTCCATACGTCTTGTCTCGGAGATATAACCCCCTTTGCAGGGTAGAGAACCTCTTTTCTCGTGGCATTGCACCCTCGCTACCGGACAAGAGGTTTTCTGGGTTGCAACAAAGCCCAAGACCGCTCCTTGTCTCGAAGATATAACCCCCTTTGCAGGGTAGAGAGCCATCAAACCTCGGAACATGGCACACACTCCAAAGTGGGACTGGTGCGTCATGCTTCTGAGTCTAGGATGCTCCCTGGGGTTGCAAGAAAGCCCACCTTTGGCAGACATGTGGAGGCGGTGGCTTCGCCACCGCGCCACTATGCTGTCTGGCTGCTCGTGCCATGGCCGGTGACTGATTGCTGTGACGTACGTCTAGTTTGACTAGTGAATTTTCCCTGATATGATGGATGATTTAAAGGGACCTTTAGCTTTTCATAACATTAGAACCCCTGAACATTTGTTGTAACTTTTCGTTTGCCAGAACGCATTCCACCGGGACTCATGTAGGATACAGCGACGAGATCAAAGAGACAGACCGAGGGATCTTAGGGGAGACTATCGGCGCTATCAAAGACAGTAGTTTTCCCTGATACGAGACGCAGTTGCTTGCCGCTAATTTCGCGTCTCGATGTCAATCGAGGAACCGAGCGAACGGGGGAAAGCGAAACGGGCAGCAGCGAGCGGATACGAAGACCAGGGGGCGGCTTCTTCTCTTGATTTGGCGGTCAGATCCCCAAAAGTTCGTGAGATCAAATAAGTTGTCAAGTTTATCATGTCCCACTCAACTTACATTTCATTTTAGCTAAATAGACCATGAAGAACTAGACACGTTATCACTCGCTGGCCAGACCTTTACAGAAGCACTAGCTTTATTGAAATCTTGTTATAGATTTTCCCCTGGATTTTATATATATTTGCAGTGATTTCTATTTCTGTGCAAAGCGGTAATATATATTGTGTAAAGTGATCAGTGGTCTAGCTCAGTCATTCTATTTAAAGGGATTCTGTGTTAATTTAAATCTATTTAATTAAACCATCTCAAGAGTTCCAGTTTTAAATATAATGATCTATCTATTATATTATTTCAAAAGATAATAGATGCTTAAATTAACTTTTAAAGTCGCGAAGGAATTTATAATTAATAAATTCAGTTAAGTCCTAGTTTTATAGATGTGTGTTTTTAACCACTAGAATTCGCGCAGTGTTTATTAAATACATAATTAAATACTCAAGTGTATTATAGGCTTAACGGGAAATTCATCGCGCTTTAGAAGGTTATTTGTTTTCGGTATATTACATGTCTTTTTTTTCTTTCATGCAGAGTGATCGTACCTGCGATCCCAGCATTAAGAAAGCAATAAAGAAATCAATCTAAGCAAAGCAAAGCATAAACAGTGTGTAGAGTTCCCCTGACGCAGAACTTGTTGAGACTGTGTAAATTTTTAATCTTTGAGGCGATTCTATGTTTGGAATTCCGCTATCTAACTTATAGCAAAGAAAGCACACCCAAAGACAAATTTAACGCACCATCAAACAACTTAAGTCGTAACGGGAAGAAGAACACTGGCCCGAGCTTTGTTAGTTTACTGACACAGAGAGATAATTCATAATTTCCTGAACAGTGATGTGACTAGTTTTCTCACTGGACTTAAACCATACCTCACGGATAAAGTGTACCAGCACGCGTAAGAATTTTATTATCCGCGGCATAGTCAAATAGACCACACCATCCTCACCCCGGTATCAGAGACCGTGCCCTCCCATAGAAACTGTTATTAAGAAAAGAGACACAACTACAGATTCATTTTCCAGCGATTACGGGATCCTTTTATGTGCTGACCGCCTACCCGATAATCTGGGGCTAGAACTTGAACAAACACTCATACATTTAGTTGAGGTGTAACTGCTGTTGTGTTATTCTATGGAGTGCAAGATTTTTTCACAATCGGTAAGTGAGAGCAAGATGAGTGAAGGCCTTTGCTAGCGCGTGTATGAATGACAGGAAATTAATTCTTTTGTGTGACCATTTTTGTTAACTTGCTTACCTGGTAACATATATCTTTTCTGTATACCCTACATTGTTCCTTTAAGTGGGATAGTTGATAATTTGTTAACTCTGTTTAAAACCACCTCCTTTCCATTTGCTTAGTAAAGGGAAGAACAGCTGGGAAGAACAGGTTTTTTTTTCTATCACTTATACCTAACTTGGTAACACCTCTTTCAGAGTAATTAACTTTACTGTTAGGTTAACGTACCCGTGTTCCTGATATTATCTATCTCTGGACTGGGTTTGTCTTTGTCTAATGAGCGGGAAGGGCTTAGTCGATACCAATCTTCTTCACCCCCTCCCAAACTTGTTATTTGCATTTGTGTACTTATGATAATTTATGTAATATCTGATATTTTTAGTGATTGATGTTTAAAGTGAATAAAATCACCTAAACTCATTTAGTTCTGTGTGTTGGATATACCCAAAAACCAACATTTCCCCTATTCGTTTAATATAGTTTGTATCAACGTCGTGTGTGTGTTTGAAAACACCAAATCGGTGAGCGCGCAGATGCGAGTCTGGAAAACTGGTATTTAGCTTTTCAGTCATCTTGTCTCGGAGATAAAACCCCCCCGCGGTAGCTGCACTGCTTCCTAGCGCAGGGTTCTATGGATCGATCCCCAGATGAGGCGTGGCAATTTTTAGGCCACAAAACGGCTCCTGGGTCGACCCAGCCCCAAATGGGTACCAGAGCAACTCTGGGAAGGTTAAGGCGGCCGGCGTGATGCCGACCACATCACCCCTCGTGTGCCGACGGTCAAGATAATATGTGCCTAACACCATATTCCCAATATGCCTCAATGGGCGTGTAACGTGTTCCTTTACCTTTTTTTACAGGGTAGAGAGTGTCAAACCTCTTGGTATCGCACGCATGCCAAAATGGGCCTGGTGTACCATACCGCTGAGACCAGGATGCTCCCGTGGGGTTGAAACAAAGCCCACACCTCACCTCCCAAAACTGGCTCAAGGGTATGAACAAGTGAATAACTCGTCCCCTAAAGGGCAAAAGAGTGAATAACTCGCGCTCAGGGATTCAAACAAACAAACATCAGTCAAAATCCCGGTCGTTGACACTTCTTCAAATGCTGACGCCCGGGCTTGAACCTTGAATACCTGGTCGCCAACGCAACGTTGTAACCATCACACCAGCGCGGCTCCCGACAGGATATATATTCCACTTGTGTCCCTCTTCATTAGAAGGCATTTGTATACAGCATTCCCCCGCTTAGCGCTGTTAATTCGTTCCTGAAATATCGAGCGATAACCGAAAAAGCGCTAAACGAAAATTGATTTCCATACGACCTAATATAAAACAAATTAATTTGTTCTCAAGGTCAAGAAAATAAACTATTAAAATTAAGTAAAAGTGATATACAACAAAAATTAAATAGTTAACAACATTTTTAACCATATAATTACCAAACATATTAGTCCAGTCAAATTAGATCATATTTTGTCATCTCAAGGCGGTTTGCGTTGCACTGTGTTGTGCGCCTTGCGGCCCAGTGCATCCGTCTTCAGCATGCATTAGTTCGAGACTGCTTCCCTAGCCTCTGGTTTTCCGTGACCTTCCTGCAAGGCAGCAGTTGTTTGTTTTGTACAGGTAGTACCTTCCTTAACAGCATACTACAAGTCCCCAAAGATCGGACTGCAGCTTCGTCCGTCGTATTGGAAAATTATTATTGTTTGCTCTAAAAATCCTCATGTGACTGGACTATATTGAACACAAACAAAATATTATGTTTTTACTGTACTTTCAACAAAATATTTTAAACATATTATAGGTCTTTAATCGCCAGTACTTCTGACGCTTGTGTGGAAACAGTTGTCACAGCGAAACTGTCTTCATCTTCAGAAGGCTGGCTAGCAGAAGGGTTTGTAGGCGTTGAAAACATTTTTCTGGCTCTAGACGCAGAACTATTTTTTTTTAACTTTAAATTTTGCCTCGTTTTTGCGAGGCGTGCGCCGTTCAACCTAGACACAGGTTGGTTATATGAGAGTGTAGTTCCAAATATATAAGGCCTTGCGCGATCTGAGTCCTTTTTATGGCTTTATGCTAGCATATAGATAATGTTAGTCCTTTTGAGGACTTAATATCTATCAACGCTGATCGAGTTAGCAGTCAACAGAGTTGACTTTGTTTTTGAATGGTAAATGCGCTCTGATATAACCAAAATATGAAGGACAGAAGTTACCAAAAAAAGAAAAGAAACGTTTTTGGAAAGGCATATTCAACCCTTACCGCCCCCATCAAGAGTTTTCTGATGTAATTCAGTGGGGCATTGTGTACATTTTTACAAGAATCAATATGAAACAATTACAAAAGATATTCCCCTTCGCATAGCTTGTAACACGATAGTTTTTATTTGCCATGCGTCCTATAGAGTGTTTCAAGGATTGCAAACGCAAAATTTTAGTACCTGGGATGTTACCATTGTCAGGAGACAGTAGGCGGAGATTTATGCCCCTTCAACACTCAAAACATTCATTAGCCGCTCGACACACCCAAGCTAACCTTCTCTCTCCACTCTCGACACATGTTTTCTTCTGGAAACACATTTATGTTGGAAAAAAAAATTTCCTTTTTCCAATGTCATCGCATGTGCGACAGACGGAGCACCAGCTATGGTTGGTCGTCATCGTGGGTTTCAGTCCTACTTAAAAAATGTGGCACCACGTGTTTTAACAATTCATTGTGTTATTCATCGACAACATTTATTCACCAAGCATCTTAGTGACAGACTCCACAAATCATTGAACTGTGTTATCAGTGTTATTAACAAAATTAAGGCGCATTCGTTGAACGATAGATTATTTCGTAAACTTTGTTGTGATAATGGTGAAGAGTTTGAACGTCTTCTCCTGCACACGGAAGTACGATGGCTGTCCAAAGGTAACTGTTTAAAAAGATTATGGGCATTATTTGATTCTGTTGTAGAGTTTTTGGATTCAATCAAAGAAGAATTTAGAATCGAAATAGAAGTATTGCGAAATGATGTGGCCTATATTCCAGATATATGTGAAAAGTTAAATGAAGTTCTTCTTGAGCTATAAGGAAATGAGATCAGTCTGATTAAAGTGAAATGAATTATCATGGGGTTCATCAACAAATTGACATTTGGCCTGTATAAAAATAATCTTATCGCCGAGAACTTTCTCATTTTCAATGTTTACTACAGTTAGGTGGGGACAGGCCCGATTTATAGGTTTATTGCAGTCATTTGGACGTTATTAAAAATGATATGAGCATAAGATTTAAGGACTTGCAAGAACTAATAATACCGGACTGGGTGATTAATCCGTTTGAATCAGACGTGGAACAAGTTAGTCAACATTTACAAGAAGAATTAATTGAGCTTCAAAATGACTTCGAGGCAAAAGCACGATTCAGTCACACACATTTCGAAAAAATTTGGATCCAGCAGAGGCTTGCGTATCCCGTTCTTTGGCGTGAAACTAAATTGCTAATTACAGCATTCCCAACGTCGTATTTGGTGGAGAAGGGGTTCAGTGCAGTAGTGTTGCTACTACAAAAGCAACGAAACCGACTGCAGATCTGTAACAGGAGATTTGAGATTTCTTTTAACAAACGTAGAATCAAATATTTCAAAACTGGCTGAGTCACACCAAGCGCAAGGATCTCATTAAGCTTCATTGGTAAGTGAAATTTTTTATAATTTTATCATTATACGGTAGCAACATATGGATGTGAATCATGGACCATTACTCAAACATTAAAGAAAAATATCGAATCTTTCAAAGCAAAGTGTTACAGAGAAATTCTCAGAATATCTTGGACCAAGAAGAAGAAAAATATAGACATCCTACACGACCTGAACATCGAGGAAAACTGGCTCATAAACAATATCATGTCCCGGAAACTGAAATATTTTGGTCGCATTAAACGTCATAGTGGCTTAGAGAGAGCAGTGATGGAGGGTATGGTACCTGGAAGGCGAGGCAGGGGCCGACCAAGACGACGGTGGAGACAGGACATTGAAGACACCTTGAACATGACATTGGAGGAGGCAGGAGGGCTGGCTAGAGATCGAGAGTCTTTCAGGCGGGCTGTAAGAAGAGCGACGTTCTGCAAAGGACATGCTACATGATGATGATATATCATTATTATCAACTAATAATTTTTCCAATTTTTTTCATGTGGTTACATAAGGAGAGGCTTAAATATTCAGATTTGAAGATATATATATATGCAGTCATTTAGGCGCTATTAAAATGATATGATTATGATAGTTATAGAGTTGTAAGAACTAATTTTATATCATTTGCTCCGCCAATTTGTAATTCAAGGATAATGAACCTGTGGTGTATATAATTTCGTACTTAAGCACATATTTAATATAACTATACTTTTATACAGTTGAGCGACCGCAGCTGAGGTTCAAAGATGTGTGCAAGAGAGATATGAGGGCACTGGACATAAATCCAGCAACGTGGGAGGATGAAGGTGCCGATCGCACCAAGTGGCGATGCTATTTACGGCGCAACCTCAGATTGGGCGAAGAGAGGCTCACACAAGAAGCAGAGGTGAGGAGAAAACGTCGAAACGTCAGGAAAATAAGCAGCTGAGAGCTGTCACCTCAGGGGCGCACCCCCATAGTCAGTTATGACTGAAGCGGCTATTATTATTATGCTTTTATAAATGTGCTTTCTCTTTTTCTTGATATTATAAGAAAAGATAACTCATTAACTGCATTGCTTTTTTAAAAGTATGGTGGAATATATGTGTTTGTGAGTGTGTTTGTGTATACACGATAAAGAGCAAGGGGGTGTTAAAATGATGGGGGGGGGGGGGGCTTTTAAAAATATTAGTTGTCAAAAGGGGGCGTTGCTACCATCAGGGTTGAGAAACACTGGTTTAAGGCTTCAGATGTAGAAGGAGCGTCTACTTGGTCAATGGCGCAGAAGATATTGCAGGAGACTTTAGAAAGACGAATTGCTTTTGGATTGCTACTTTTTTCTCTTAAAGAAACACCTTGTAGCAAGTAAGATCTTGTTCTATGTTACAGATTACATTAAAGATCTTTGGAAACCCCCAGGAACTCAACAAGGCTATTAGGCAGGGCCGAATTATCCATCAGGCTTAGTAGGGTGAAGCCTAGGGGCCCGGGGCTCATGGGGGCCCGGGGCTCATGGGGGCCCGTGCATAAGTTTAAAAAGAAAATTATTTTTAATGCATAGACTTTTCTATAAAATGTGTTTATTGTGTTTACTTAATAATAATACAAATAATACTAATAAACATTAATCACAAATAATTACCAATAAACGTGGTAAGCCATGCTAAGAAACTAACATACCAGTCTATGGAGGTCGGAATTTTTTCATCAGTTTTGCCAGAATTATTTTTTTACCTTAAAGCAGTACCTTTATAAATTCTAAAGTTTCTGAGTTATTACACAACAAAGACACACATATAATACATCACAGTAAAGATAAATGAATGTAGAATTAGAATATGAAGGATTTTTAGTGATATTCTACATAGAGTATTCACTTATGAGTCATAATATAGACCACTTTCAAGAAAAGACTAATTTTAGTCTATCAAAAATGTATTTACCAACCCATGCAATAGACTGAAATATTATCCAGAGTGCTCTAGGGTCTATTAAAATATCACTAATCCATGTATGAATATTATTTACAAGTGTCAGCTTCCTGTGATATTTTGTTAATGTTTTACAGACCATCCAGCGAACCATATAAACATTATAGACATTTGGAAAGAAAAAGGACATTAGAGGTCACGTGAAGCTTTTAAATTAAATCATACATTGTATTGTTATTATACAACAAAGACACACATATTATACATCACCGTAAAGATAAATGAATGTAGAGTTAGTATATGAAGGATTATTAGTGATATTCTACATATAGTAATCAGTTATGAGTAATAATATAGACCACTTTCAAGAAAAGACTAATTTTAGTCTATCAAAAATGTATTTACCAACCCATGCAATAGACTGAAATATTATCCAGAGTGCTCTAGGATCTATTAAAATATCACTAATCCATATATGAATATTATTTACAAGTGTCAGCTTCCTGTGATATTTTGTTAATGTTTTACAGAACATCCAGCGAACCATATAAACATTATAGACATTTGGAAAGGAAAAGGACATTATAGGCCGCATGAAGCTTTTAAATTAAATCATATATTGTATGTCGTGTACTGGTCATCGCTGAATCAGGTCTTTTTTAGATTACTTCTGCACCATTAAATCAACCTGTCATGTTGACATTGAGTGGAAGTGTCAAGTAACGCGAATGGTGTGATAGTTCGGTGTAATAGACCACTTAATAATATTTCTCACACACTCTCATGCAAGGCAATGACGACTTGAACTGCAGCGGGCATTTCACACCGTTTAATAGGGACGCACACATCAGGACAGCACGGAACATAGTCGTGGGAACATGTTGACGTATACATCATTAGGCATTTGAACAATAGATCATATTTCATGCAGCATTCAAATATGATGGAAGATATAAGGAATCATTCAATGTTTTGGCAGACTATTGCCACATCCCCTAACTGACTGAACGCATCAGTGGGTGTGGGTGTGTAAACATATAAGGAGGTCACTGGCCGAACCTTTTCCTTGGCTAAGTTCTCCAGCGACATATAGCAAATATTTATGCAATAAAGTTAAACCACGATAGGGGTTTTTATATTAACGAGATCTCCATATCACTGTCCGATAATAAGTTTGGTATACTGTTCTCAGGACAGCGATCCATAAAGATGACAAGAAAGCAAAATGGCTACCTTCCTGAGTTTTGCTCACTCACCCAGCAGAAGGATAATAATAAGCCAAAGTTAATTCACCATTTGAATATCAATAATTTCCTAGAGTTTCCATACAGTTCCACATTACTAAAGTTGTTACATGTAGACATCAGCTCTGTTTGGGAAATCTGTCATCTTCAATGGTATATCAACGACCAACGATGTTCGAAAATACGACTCCATCTAGGCCTAACCACGTAGAGATCATCAAAAGAAAGGGTCTGGTATTACCTGGAGTCCGAATTAATAACAAAGTGCATGAGGAGAATCTCTGACAAATAGACTCTTGCAGAGACACAAACTTCTCCTGGAAAAACATGCACAAATCACTTTTCAACCTTGAAAAAGGACCAGCCCAAAGAAAAACACTCAGCCATAGCAGGCGGCATTATCGAGACTCACTACGCATGCCTCGAAAAACGAATACCTGCCCCAGTATTCGGCACAAAGAATATAGTCCGACCTAAACATACAAAGATATACAATATAAGACTCAATCTTCTTGTACTAGACAAGTAATACATATAAATTCAGGCCATAAACATATTGAACAAGATCAATCTATTTTCTGGCTTTAACAAATGAGAAATTACATAAATTCGGTATTCATCCGCGAAATCAATATTCAAGGGGAGATCATCCACATAATCAAAAGTATAAATCAAATCATGGATGATATAACTTTGACTAACAAAAGTAATCTCTTTTTCCATATCAATTAGTCATATCGTATTTTTGTAATCTGTGCGTCAAAAATATGTGCGCAACACACTAATCCATATATGAATATTATTTACAAGTGTCAGCTTCCTGTGATAATGTTTTACAGACCATCCAGCAGACCGTACCATCATCATTAAAATAAAAAAGAAGATATTCAAGGCCGCGTGAACTTTTAAATTAAATCATATATTGTGTTCATAATACACAACAAAGACACACAAATTATGTTTCACAGTAAAGATAAATATATTTAGAATTATAATATTGGGGCTTTTAAGTGCTATTCTTCATATTATATTCAATTGAGAGTAATAATGTAAACAATTTTTAAAAAAAAAATTCATTTTAGTGAATGAAAAATGTACCCACCAACCCATGCATAAAGACTGAAATATTATCCAAAGTACTCCATGGTTTTTTTTTTAAATAACACTAATCCATATATGAATATTAATTACAAGTTTCAGCTTTCTGTGATGTTTTGTTAATGTTTAAGAGACTCTCCAGCGGACCGTACCATCATTATTACAATTTGCAAACAAAAAGGTCAAATTCAAAGTAAATCATATATTGTATTGTACTTACATTATTATGCATAAACAATATGTACACAATTTTATCTGAAAGGATATTTACATTTTAGTCAATGGTAGCTTGTGTATGCCATATCTTGATGCAGTGTTTTGGGTGGAGGTGAGGATAATCATCGCAACCCTCGCAAATAAAATTTGTTCTTTTTGGAGAATCTGGTTTGCTGCAGACTCTACATCTTCTGTCTTTTTCTGTGTAAGCTATCATATGCTTAGCTCCTTCAAGCCTCTGAATTGGGTTGGCTGTCCTTGGTCTTCCAGGGGTTGCCTTGATACTCCTCTGTGGCTCGGGCATTAGATCTGCGGCCCACTGAAGCAAAGCCTCAGAGATATTTTGAACTGTTTTAATGTAATTTTTCTACTGCCTGTGAGCCTATAGAGTTAGAGGATGAAAGCATTGGTACAAGTAATTTCCATTATCCAGTAGAATATTTTTTCCACCACTTGTTGCTGCGTCGCTTGTGAATGGCATAATATCCAAGCATTTGATCAGCACGGTCACATCCATTCATGCTCTGATTATAGGACTGTTATTGGCTTTGGTTTTGTCGTAGTAGTCATTCCTGTATTTGTTTTGGTGGAAACAATGATTACTGGCTGTTTTGCTTTCTTATCCCTCCATCCAATACAAAGCAAAGATGAATCTTTAGTTTGCCAGCATTTCCGTTCCATGTGTGGTATGGAAAGTGCTTTTATTTCTAATGGAAAGCCAATTCGGTTTGACTGGGGGGTGCCAGTATAGTATTGCTTTTGCTGAAGCAAATAGTCAATGAGTGCCCTTGTTGTGTAGAACCTGTCTGCAAATATATGATAACCAGTTCCAATTTGCTGTAATAGAGTTCCAAAGACTTTTATTGCCATCCCACTAATGGTGTCTGTGCTTGAATTGTATGAGGTATCCGCTCCATAATAAGTAAGCAGGGATCAAACATACCCAGTGGTACTGTCAACAAGACCAAAACTCTTTATATGATACTAGGCTCTCTCACATGCAACATTGTTTGATAGATAGACAAAAATCTATCTCTTTCAAAGTTTTTGTGATAAAATGGAGCATAAAGGCAACCAGTTTCTGATGAATAATAGTCTAAAATAGAAGGTCTGGATTCAATGCCCATAATATTTATTGTAGCCATAAATTTTAACAACTCATAGTTTGATAGTGCTGTCCAGCTGGAAAATCTTGATCTTTATAGGGATGGATTATTTTTAAGAACTTTAAGTTTTGCATACTCATTTACAGAATGTACTATTGAATTTGCAATGTTATCAGTAAACAATGTCCTATAGCAGTCAAAAGGAGTTGATGCCTCGCTAAGACCTAAGTCATCGTGTACTCCTGGTTTGCGACCATATTTGGGAAGAAATCTGAATGCGTTTTGGGTCTCTGTAATACTGATGTTTGGTACTGAAATCCATTCATTACCAATTGCCCCTTGTTGCTCCTTGGTACTAATGCTTTTCCCCCTTTTTGTCGATGATTTGTTCAAAACTTTTTGTCGTTTTATAGCACTAGGGCCTGGCTGTGACCACGCCCCCTCGTCACTAGAACTAGCTTCTTCATTAACGTCAAATTCGAAATCATCAATGACATCATCTTCACTTACTTACTTACTTAGTCGTTCCCCTTCTACCGTGAGGTGTAGAGGTTTGGAAGAGAGAGCGCTAGACTATCCTATCGGCTGTCTTCCGCCTGGCCTGGTTCCATTCTAGTCCTCGGTCCTTCAAAGATTGTCTAATGTTGTCCTCCCAGCGGACTCTGGGTCGTCCTGGGGGTCTGGATCCTTGGCTCTTTGTTTCCCATGCTTGTCGTGGTAGCCGATCTTCTCCCATTCTGCAGACATGGCCAAACCATCTTAGTTGGGACTGTTCTACTTGGGTCTGCAGGGGGTGGGATTTAAGGCCTTGACGTATCGTCTGGTTATCATCTTCACTAAACTCATCAAACATACACAGTTCCCTAGCCTTTTCTACAGATAAAAAAGACCTACGTTTTGATAAACATGATGTGGTTGGTTCGCTAGACATTGTCTGTATAAACAACAATAATCACCTGATCGAAAGCTGACAGATTTAACGTTTTTTCACAGTGAAATTAGCTAGAACAAGCATGTTTCCGAATCAGAACTCAAAGATAGCGCTCTTCTGAATCAAAAAAGAGTAACTTCCGTTATGTTAAAATACCAAATTACGAACATACGGAACAAATTGTACGGAACACAAAAGTGACGCTCTGGGCGTTAAATCGGCTTCTAGTGGGTTTACAGAAGTATGCTACCAGCGTCTTTTTGGCCTTTAAGAGTTTTAATAATACTGGCATATACCATCACCATGCTAAGGGGTTTGAAAAATAAATATTAAAATTATTGCCTATTAGATGAGGGAGAGGGGGGGGGGGGCGGGCGGCAAACACCAAAAAGCCTAGAGGTCCATCTTGGCTTAATCCGGCTCTACTGTTAAGGCAGCAATAGCAAAAACAAATCCATCAAAAGCATGCTTCACCCTGAATTAAACACGGAAACGGCTCCTCTTCCTATCCTTTTTGTTTTTGTTAGCTTGTCCCTGACGAAGACATTGTAGCCGTAAAGTATGCCTTTTTATTATCTTTTGTACTAATAAGACGTACCCCCCCCAAGCCCCGGCCGTTCATTTCGGAAGAAGGACGTCGAATCCACTTTTATGGTATATGTGAATAAAATTTAAGAAACACAATGAGTATTACATACAGGTAGATGCATTACATTTCGGCGAGAAAGCCACATTCATTCATTGACCTATGTTGAGAGTGCGTGTCAATTTAAATTCTCAGGGGACCCAAAGATGCAGCAATAGAGAATGCAATCAGCGACCCATAGCGTGACTGCTTGCGTCAGGGTCAGCGAACCACAGCTGACCAAGACCCTACTCCACCTCAACGTGGTGGTCCTGGAAACAGGCTGCATCACTGCAGTCTGGCTGAGAGAGTAGGGATCGAAGAGGGAAAGCAAACCCGGTCCCAAAAAATGCTGTGCTGAAGTCGGATGTGTCGGACGAAAGGCGCAGATATCGCAGCTCCGGCGTAAACAGACACAACGCAACCAACGTCCTTTTCAGGACGAACGAGGAAGAAGAAGAAAAATTCTCAGTGATATCATCATCATCTCAGCCCGTAACCCGTCATGGGTCGTAGGGGTGCCATGGTGGAAGCATCAGCAGACAGGGTCCTCCACTGCTCTCTATCCTCAGCAATGCGTACAAGTGTGGAAAAACCGTGTCCTGCCCATTCTTTGATGTTATCAGCCCAGGATTTTCTCTGCCTTCCTCTTCTCCGTTTACCTTCGACTGTTCCCTGAAGGATCGTTTTCGAAAGGGAGTCATGACGAGTTACATGCCCAAACCAGGCAAGCTTTCGACGTTTCACTACTGACAAAAGTGGTTCTTGGTGACCTGCATAGGTGTTTATCTTCTCTCTAACATAGACATTTGTTTTGTGCTCTTTATAGCAAATGCGCAAAATTCTTCTATAACATTTATGCTCGAAAGCCTGAATCCTTCGCTCCGTATCTGCAGTGAGTGTCCAGCCCTCACACCCATACAAGAGAATAGATAATACAAGTGATTTGTATAATTTGATCTTCACAGGAAAACTGATGTTACTTTTCCAGATCACATTCAACCTTGTCATGGCAGCTGAGGCCATCTCAAGTCTTGTCTTGATTTCTTTAATTGATCTTCCATCACTACATATAGTGGACCCGAGATATTTAAAGGTGTTAACTTCTTCTAACGTTTGCCCATTTAACGTAATGTTGGTCGGAACATGTTTCTTATGGCTATTCACCAATATCTTGCTTTTTTTCTATATTAATTTCCATCCCATACGTTCTTGTTACTTTTTCCAGTCTAGAGGTAAGGTCTTGAAGTTCTGATTCTGATCCAGCTATCAGATCAATATCATCAGCAAAACGTAGGTTGCACAGAGGTCGGCCTCCAATCGATATGGTTGATTTATAATCGTAGAGAGCCTCCTGCATAATATGTTCTAGATATATATTAAAGAGCACTGGTGACAGGATACATCCTTGGCGAACTCCTACAGTTGTTTTGAAAAATTCTCCAATGTCGTTGCTTACAAAAACAGCACTGCTTGCGTCCTTGTATAGTGCTTCAATGATATCTATGATGTTGGTATCAAAATTGAATTTTCTCATTACTTGCCATAAGCCCTCATGCCAGACTCGATCGAAGGCTTTTGTGAAATCGATGAAGTTATGGTATAAATCGTGTTGATGTTGGAGATGTTTTTCGATAAGTAATCTAATATTGAAGATTTGTTCTGAGGTACTTCTTTTTGGTCTAAAGCCAGCCTGTTCCTCTGACAAGATTTCTTCTGATTTCTGTTTTATTCTGTTCAAAAGTATCAGTGATATCAGATAGGCTAAATACTTGACTATTATTCTTGACGTAATTACGTGAACCAAATCACCAAAAGCCGAGGCTCAGTGACAGTGGATCAAAATCAAGTCATATGAACCAGCAACCACCTTATTAATTCAGCATGTTACAACTACGCAGTATAGCGAAGTCTCTAATACCTTACTCTCCTACGGCAGTATGTGCTATGGTTATACCTTTACCTATTGTGTATGTTACCAACAACTTCTCCAAATGATGAAATTAACCTTAGCAGAGATTGAATGCAAATTGAGATTTTAATTGAATCAGACGAGGAGAATACTTTACAATAATGTTTTTACGCAGTCCTAGGAAGGAGTTGACTACCTTAATAATTCGATTTGTTATACCAGGGAAGAGGAATCGGTCAAAATCTTTCCGACTGCTGAAATTTTAGAGTTCCGGCTCTGACCGACTCCCTCTACAGTTTTTGGCATAAAATTCGGACTCGGAGTCCGGACACTTTTTACCGACTGCACTAAAAAGCGACCGACTTCACGACTCCGACTCCACAGCCCTAGTTAAAACTGTAAATTGTTTGAAAGTTGAAAAAATTATTGTTATTATTGTCACATGTTTCCTCCCCTTGCTCTGCAGTGATGGTCCGACAATGCCAAAACCTAGAGTGTCAATTGTGGGTCTTCAAAGGTATCTACATTCGCACAAGATTACTCTTGGCAGAAATGCAGATAGAAGGATGATGATGCTTCTACCTCGAGGGAGTATTTACAAGATGTTCAGAAATCAAGAACAATGCTGAACAAGTCTTAGCAATGTTAACTTTTTATCTTCCCGCCGCCTTTTGTGAAGGATTTCTCTGTAATTTATTATTCACTCGTACAAGCCCCCAACTGATTTAACAGTAAAATGCTACTCTATTAGCTCGTTTATCTATGGAACATACTGGTTCATACGTGTGCACTTCTCGCTGTAGTAATTAAATCAACTATGAATTTGTAACAAACATAAATACAAATTTAATGATCAGTTATCTTTTGACAAAGGTAAAATAAATAAATGATTGATGAGTTAATATTGGTTTCTTCACTGAAACTTCGCTGGAAATGTCTAATTAAAGTGTTCATTTGGTTCTGGCCTGATACGTTTCACTTAGCTGACAGATTGATCAAGTGTTTCTGTTGGCTGCTGACTGCTCCGTCGATCTACAATGTCTGTGGCGAGGGCACGTCCCAAAACGCAATTGCTGGGGTAACCGCTCCTGGGTCAATTGCGAATATCTTCACAGGCCGTTGAAGGTAGGCGTCTCGTATCGACTACAGGCTATGAACCATAGATTTGTCTTCCAAACTGGTATCGTAGACTAGTACCACAAATGGTCTTGTAGACTCGTACCACGAACTTTAGAGAAAAACAAAGGCCTCTGCTGAGTTTTATGTTCTCTGATACTAATCAGTAGCCTTCCCGCTGTCTCTTCCAACGACTCTTTTTCTCAGCAATTTTATCCCCTCTGAGTATACAGTATAGCTCAGTGGATAATATAAAAATTCACCATTACCTTCAGTTAGTCTGAGCGAAAAGTATATCTGGACAGCGGAGAATGCAATGGCTTGTGCCTGGGTCAACATGTCTAGGTATACATATAACTTATTACAAATGATTATAAATATTTACACATGATGTCATCATCATCCACTCCTAGCTCAATTCGGAGAACTAGCACGAAGCAATCACCAGCGCTTTGCTGTGGTGGTTCATGAATATATCATTTTCACATGTGGAGGTTTCCAGTCTCGTAAGGACCTGTATAACCATCAGCAAGTTCAAACTCACAGTATAAAATATGTTACAACTCACCCCAATAACTTTTTGGAACTCTAGACTTCTTGTTCAGTCGAATAGCCTTGGCAACTTAATGAAGTTGCCTCGAACACGCGTAGGGGTATTATTTCTATTAAGTCACTCTGTGACTTGTGAGTGGTCCTGTAGAATCCGGTTTCCGTATTAATATGGAGAGTTTCCTTGCTGAATTGTTTAAAGGTGCTCCAATACGTCCGGTCCTTTAACATCAGAATTCTTACGTCTATTCTTTCCTGGCTTTAGTCCGAGCTATCTACTTTGACGATTCTGGAATGCAGTGTCGTATGTCAAAAATGTGCTACGATATATCGCAGCTTTCGGCAAAACTTCCAATCAAACAAATGCATATTCACATCCGAAATGTCTGCCAGTATCATTCAAAGTGCGTGTCATAATAACGTTCCTCATGGAATTTTCTGCATGACTCATACGTTTAAGAAATTCAAACAGTCACTTTCCATATAAGGAGTTGTTATTTCCGTCAATGATCAGTCATGTGCACTATTATCACATTTTTAACTCACTTATTTAAATGTCTCCCAAGATTGAGATTATCTGTACTTATTATCACAGGTAATTTCAGAGGTCTGATTACATAGCTTATCAGACACTCCCGATCGTTTGCCTTAACGCTGGAGCGATACTAATCCGTTTGCTCGTCTAGACAGATGTGGTTATGCAACTAAACCAGTATTTCAAGTTCGTCTTACCTGAAATCAGTCTGGTTATTATCACGTTTAGTGATTTAATTAATCTTTCGGGGTGGTCAATTACGCCTTGACCTGACATGAATCGAAGTGTGAACATGTAAAGAAAGACCTTAGTACGGATTTCTGGGCTCCGAAATTGATAAATAGTTAGAGAATGGGAGAGAGAAAGAAAATACGAAAAAAAAATCGATCCAATTCTATGACAATTATGGATCCGAATCATGGGCAATGACTACAACCCACAAAAGCCAGCTCCAAACATACGAAATTAGGTATCTGAGGAAGGTGGTTGAAGCAACAAGAAGAGACATGATCCGCAACCAGACGATACGAAAAGGGGAGGACAACATTAGACAATCTCTGAAGGACAGAGGTATAGATTTGAACCAGGCCAGAAGGAAAACAACCGATAGGATGGTTCAACGCTCTCTCTGGCAAATCTCTACACTCCAGGGTAGAAGGGTGTGACGAGTCAGTTGTGCATTTTTCATAACTGTCGTTCTCTCCGGAAGTATCACTTCATTTCTTCATTTTTCTCACTCATCGTCCTATTATTTGGCATATTTTATGCACTTGCATCTTTGCTCTGACCACTCCCTAGACTTTTTTACGTTTCGCCAGGTGAATCGTAATAATACCAAGCTAATTGAACATGTCAGCGGATAATACTTTTATCACTTAAGTCGTCTAGCCACCTTTGATGCAGACAGTAAACGTGACAAGAAATAGCGACTTTGACGTAATTCATTTCCGGGGCCAGCAACACACAGGCAAGTGACCACCTGGGTTCGCAGTATGTCTGTCTGAGAAAGCTGTTTGAGAATGTACGCAAACACAGGTGATATGTGTAATCGCTTCCGCTGGACCATCTCTGTATCAAAATTACAAGATAACATGTCAGAGGAGACAATATGGGCGGAAGCTATTAGCCAGGAAATAAGTCCACCGATGTGTTTGTGAGTTTGTAAAAATACAATCGGAAGTATTACTGCTAGATCTGAAAAAGGTCACGCGTTTACATTTTAAAAGTGATAAATTAAAAACACGCGGAGGATATAGTAAGGATTTTACACTCCGACCCACATAGTTCTCACATAGCATACCATTGGTTCAATTTGAGGGCCGGAATAGACATTGACTTTCATTGGCAAGTTGGTCTAAAAGTACAATCTAGGATTTGAACTGAGAAATGGCAATATAATCTAGCAAAATCGGAGGCACAGATCAGACTGCATCGCAACGTCAAATTAGCAACTCCCAGGAGCCAGAGTGACATTGAACAAGAATTCCAAAATTATAAGTGACAGACCAAAGTATTTGGGGTGTCTTTATAACTTAAAAGAGAATATGCATTTACAAATATAAAGACTGGATACTTAAAGAATAAAAATCAAGTCATAAGAGTAATAATAAAATTTCCCAGAACAATGTTCGAAGTATCTAATCAAAGTGATGTGTCCATACATCTGTGCAAGGAGATTGCATATCCCATTTAGGGTAAGTTGTGAACCTATATTTTACAAAAGTGAATTGTGACATGTCTGTACTTGCTAAGGGGTTATACCAGTCATATGTGGCTGGCAACCTCAATATATGAAAATAGTATATTCATAAACTACTACAGCAAGCGCTGGTGATTGCTTCTTGCTAGTCGTACAGAAAACCGACAGCAGAGGTGACCTCAGACTCCGAATGGAACAGCGAGAAGTGATGATTACATCACATGTGCCTAAAGTATATAGTATCATTTTGTGAGATATTTGTACCTTGTTAAGTGTAGTTCTGGCGAGCCATTGCCCTCGCTCAGTCCAGAACATTTTCCCCATTAAAGTAACCAGAAGAATAAGTGTGATTTCTAATCATATTCCCTGAGTTATACTGTGCGTACTCAGGGAGAATAATTATTCAGAGAGGCTAATATTGGTGAGAGGACAGCGAGACATTGCGCCTATTAATTTGCAGCCCACAAATGTACTGTGATGGGGCCGGGAAGACACCCCTGAGGCCCCACCCCCACTTCAGTTCAAGGCATGTTTGTCGCCCATATATTTTCGGTCGGCCCACGTGACTGTCAGCTCACGTGACGGCGCGAGCCTGGGTTGTGAAAAATCTGAAATAGAAGATATGTAATGAGGCCATAATAATGCCTTAATAATTAATTGTGGTGTATACAGTAGAACTCCATTTATCCGAACCCCAATTATCCGAACATCCAATTATCCGAACACTTTTTCCAGAAAAAAAAAATCTGACGCCACCAGTCACGTTAGACTACAGTTCTGAATCTTTTGATGCGGCAAGCTTCAAATGTGTGCGAACAATTTGTAGACAATGAGATGGGCTAATGGACGGTCGCTTACGTACAGGAAGTCAGTTAGATCATAAAGTCAGTTAATATCTGGTTTACTAATCCAGTGTACGTGTGCGTTCTAGGCAGAACACTGGCTAAACAGACAGTTCAACTTAAAATAATTGTGTCTGCTACTACAGCAGAATAATTTTGGTGTACACGTATTTCTCTGTGCGATCTGGCATCTTCCAGTAGGCCTAAAGCATATAAAAGGAACCGCAATGTTTTGTCAATTGAAAAGAAAACAAAAATTATCAAGAGACTAGGAAAAGGTGAAACTGTGTCTTCATTTGCGAGGATTTTCAATGTTGGGAAAGCTACCGTCTCTGACATCAAAAGTAACAAGGATAGAATTATGAGTTTGGCATCGAAATTGGATAGTGAAAATGGGTCGAAGAAACATAAAACCATGAGAAATGCGAAAGATTTGAAATTGGAAGAGGCTTTGTATATATGGTTTGTGCAAAGAAGAAGCAAAGGGGAACCTATCTCTGGCTTTCTATTAACACCTGACGGCGGGGCAACAAAAACGTGAAAAGGCACTTCAGTTCAACAATCAACTTGACGGTCCTCCTTACTTTAAGGCTAGCCAGGGATGGTTAAGAAACTTTAAATCTCGTCATGGCATACGAGAATTGGAGATTCAAGGGGAATCTTTATCTAGCGATGTAACTGCCGCTGAAAATTTTAAAGAAACATTCTTGGCTTTTTTGGAAGAAGAAGGTTATTTACTCGATGATGTGTATAATGCCGATGAGACTGGCTTATACTGGAAATCATTGCCTCAAAAATCACTTGCATCTCAGCGCGAAGCAGCTGCCCCTGGGTTTAAAAAATGCAAAGAGAGAGTAACCATTTTGGTAGCCGCGAATGCCAGTGGAAGTCATCGTTTACCGGTGCTAATGATCGGTAAAGCCAAAAAACCACGTTGTTTAATTAAAGAATGTGACATGTCTCCCATTGTGCTACAAAGCACAGAAGAGTGCTTGGATGAATAGTGAAATATTTCTTGATTGGTATACAAATCAGTTCATCCCAAATGTGAAGAGGTTGAAAGAACAAGAAAAGAAAACTGGAAAAGTAATTCTTCTACTGGACAATGCACCATCTCATCCAGAGACGGATACATTGAATGCAGTTGATGCAAATTTTAAAGTAATTTTTCTGCCTCCCAATGTAACAGCACTGATTCAACCAATGGATCAGGGTGTTATAGCAAAGCTTAAAAAGATGTACAAGAAGGAAGTCCTGCGTCGTTTATTGTTGGCTGAAGATGAAGAAGGTGTGGTGGCGTTTTCCAAAAAGCTTAATCTCAAAGACTGCTGCTATATGTTAGCATATGCTTGGACCACCCTGTCACAAGATAATCTCAACAAGGCTTGGAATAGATTGCTTGGGAAAAAAGGAGGAAATGAAACTACTGCAGTGGACACAAATGATGATTGTATAAATGAAGTTGTGGAACTGTTTCAAGCAATGCCCGGATTTTCGGACTGTGACAAAGATGATGCACACATGTGGATAGAAGATGATAATGATTCTGGTTTTCAGTTTTTGAATGACGAAGAAATTTTGTCTTTTGTGCAAGAAGAAAACCAAAAAACATGTAGTGACCGATGATGAAGACACCTCAGAAGTACATGATGTACTTGTAGATTATGAAGAAAACCCAAAACGTCGACCAAGTCCTGAAGAGGCCTTTATAGCACTAGAAACAGCGATGGCTTGGTACGAGCAAGAAGATGACAGCTGTCCTACACAGCTTCTGCTGTTGAAGAGAATGCGGGACTTAGCAGCCAAAAAACAGACTATCCAGTTTGGTGCAAAAGAGGATTCCTCATTATTTTAAATAGTGGGCTACAACTGTGCAAGTACATGTATACGTAAGTTGCGCCTGGTTTTGAATCTTTTGTAATGTTATTTTAAAAACATTTCTCTTTCTTAACAAAAAAAATTAATACAAGTAGTACATGCACTGCAGTGTAATGAAAGATTTTGGTGATACAGTGATCTAATATAGTGTGGGTATTATTATTACAGTACAAGTAAATATGTTTTATAGTGTATTTTCCTTGTGATTGTTAATTATTTTTAGAAATATGTGTACATGTACTCGATACATTATGTAATCCAATTATCCGAACATTTGATTATCCGAACGATGCTTGGTCCCATGGGGTTCGGATAAATGGAGTTCTACTGTAGTTGTGAGTCATATTTGATATTCGTGTGTTATATTAAATAGCTTGTAGGTTTTATTTGTGTTTTCGCTATTCCTAAAGCGATAATCGCGTGTGATATTTAAGTAGCCGAGATTAATACGCCCAGCGCGCAGTAAGTTGAGTGATTAGCCTAGTGCCTATAAAAGAATGCGATAACCAGCAGCGGCCCTTCTTAAGTATCAGTCCAGACAAGAGAGAACGAAACGAGGCGCCCTGTGTGGGCAAGCAGAAGAACACAAAGACATGACACGTGAGTTAATTTTAATTAGAATTAGTTTTATATAATTCTGATATTATATTCAGCACGAGTCTGTTTTAATGTTTAGTGATATAGATAGATGTGTTCCCAAAGGAAATGTCTTTTTATGGCATTATGATTTAGTCTCGAAATGATAGATGAGTGAAAATAATGTTTGATAGGTTTTATTAGGCATGCTAAGTCCAGATTGCGGCTGTAAGAGCGATTATTTCATTCATCGGAAAGGCAGATATAGTATGAAGCTTTTTCACTGGAATTTAGATAAGATTAACAATAGCAAGATTGTAGCCACGTGGCGAGGACTGTATAAAAAGCGGCGAATAACACGCCCCGCGTGGTAAACCTATAATGTTACGCCATGTGACACGTTGTGTATTTAGTTCCAGTTTGGTTTAAGTCAAGAGTAATTATTTTATTTCTTTAATGTAAAAGTGATTGAGTGTATTTCACGATAGCCTACTTATCATAATTCTACTGTATATATTTAATGGGTTACTGTGAGGTGAGAATATGTATTTAGATTTCTGGAGAGCGCGAGGCCACTCCTTTGTTGAGACATGTGTTTCTCTGGTTGCTCCCGGCGGAGCATGGAAACACCAATGTGGCTGGTGTCTATCACAAGCCGACAAGAGGCATTTTTATGCTATTGCAGTGGTTGTTTCGGTAACGATGTGTTTCATGTGATGAGATTCCCAGTCGCACCAGTGGTCGTATACGACACGCTTGTTACCAGGCACACCAGTCGTCACCTACGACATGTTCAGAGGGCAGTGACGAATATTGAGATGGATCAGTTCTAGGTGGTGGTTTACTCTTATTATTGAGAGTATTTGATGTACATGTAGTTGAAGAATATTATTTTATGTCCATGTTATTATTATTTAATTATGGTTATGTGAAGCACGTGGGCTTGGAGATATATATTTCTCTTCTCCGCTCCTGAGGGAACATGGGACCACCAGTGTGGTTTCATCCGTATGAAGCATTCAGATGCTCGTGCAGTAGTGGTTTCGGTAGCAACCGATGTTACATGGTGAGATTGCCAGCCTCACGCACAACACCTTACTAGTCGCATTGGACGACACGCATGTGTGTGCGTGTGTGATAGTTGAGGGTGTCAGGTAGTACACGTGGGAGGACTGTTTGGCAGGTGAGAGTATCATTGTTTAACTATGATTTTAACCAGTCGTTGCTTTGTTTGCTTCTCCAGAATTAGCAATCGGGCACATGCTGGGTGTTTAGTTTTGTTTTGTTGTGTTCGTTGGTTTATTTGTTTAATGTTTGTTGAGTCACTGAATGGGTTGTAAAAATAAATACAGCCCCTGCCTCTAGAATCAAGAGTTTTATTGTTGAATCGGGTCGGTGCGAGTGTGAAAAGAGAGTGATCACACATCACAATATAATCATCATCATCATCTCGCCCACCCCATCACAATTGGCGTCGTCGACAGGATAAGGCAGACAGTGACACTGAGCAAACAGCAAACGAACAAATATTGTAAACACCCAGCAGTGCATTCCTGCAGCAAGATGGCTAATGCGCCTGTGAAGATATTGTACGTGAAGGAGCCAGAGATAAGGTTGTTTAGTGGAGAGGGGAGTCCCACTTGGCAAGAGTTTGTGGAAGATGTGGAAGCCGCGTGGAAGGTGGCGCCTTTTTGTGCAGAAGACAAGTTAGACATGATATGGAACAACGTTACACCATGGGTATCTAGAGAATTACGGATACATGGTGGAGCCAAGGCCAGCCCTGAGCAGTTACTCAAGATAATAGAAAGAGCCTACAGCGAGCAACAACCAGTCAGTGAGATGACCAGGAATTTCCCTTGGGAATATGCTGTTTATGGTGAAAGTAAAAAGCCTGGGACACTCGTCCAGATAGCAAGTGCAGAAGTTCAGAAGGAGGAGGAGGCACTCAGAGCAGAATTATCCTTCCTAAAGTCCCAGATAGCACAGATGTCAGAGGCCAGTTCGCCAGCACAAGAGGAGGTGCAGAGAAAGAGAGCACCGTGCCAGCCGCGGGAACAGCCAACTCAGGACGAGGGGGTGTGTCCGCGGGAACAGCCAGCACAAGAGGAGGTGCAGAGAAAGAGAGCACCATGCCAGCCGCGGGAACAGCCAACGCAAGACGAGGAGGTGTGTCCGCAGGAACCGCAACTAGCCCTTCTTGTATGTGAGAGTCAGGCTGTCGTCAAGGAAAGCTGTGAGCTGACAGCACCGATAAACGCAGTGGCACCGGCAAGGCGAAAAGGAGTTTGCAAGTGGTACAGTGTCCGCAGGGGATGGGGGTTCATTACGCCAGATGATGGAGGTACTGATGTATTCGTACATCAGACCAAAATCTTCAGAAAGGGATTCCGGGGTCTGGCGAGAAATGAGAGAGTGGAATTTGACAGCAAGCCATCTGTCCAGGGCATGGAAGCAATTTATGTATGCGGCATTGGCGGTCAAGAGTGTAAGGGAAGCAGGAAGCGACCCATGGCACAGAGGAAGCCCAGAAAGATAAGGTGCTATAATTGTGGTGAGTTCTCAGGCCACATGGCAGCCAAGTGCACTCAAGGCCCTCTTCCCAAACGATGCTTTCGATGCAAGTCCACTGAACACTTGATATCTACCTGTCCATCAAGGAGCTCTTTCCCGAAGCGTACTGTCAATACCAGGTTGCCTTTAGGGCGCAAGCCAAGAGATGGCCACGACAACAGTCACACTAAGGGCGCCGAGAAAATTGGTCGTCGTGCAGGGGAGGAAACCCGTCCTAAGCAGATAGGAGGGAGTGCAAATCAAGGTTCAGCAGAGGAGACTCATCAAAGGCAGATTGTGGGGAACGTAAGCCACCGTCCACACAAGATGAGTGGAAAGCACGTCAAGAGCGATCTCTCTTCAAACTCGACAGCTGCAAGCACTGACAGGCAGATGTCACGGGCAGACAGCGACGCGGCACCGGTGAGCGAGTCTTCAAGACCACAGCGGCTGATAGCCCGACAACGTACAACTGGAGACATGACGACCAAGAGTGTCTCCAGCCGGGTTGTACCGAATACAGAATCTGAGCCCAAAACATCGCCGCTGAGAAATAATCAAGCGCAGCACCAACGATCCGAGAGATTTCGACTGAAGCGCCAGAGGTAGTGATGAGGTAGTGATGTTGTCGGGACGACAACAAAATCAGGAGGGAGATATGTGATGGGGCCGGGAAGACACCCCTGAGGCCACACCCCCACTTCAGTTCAAGGCATGTTTTTCGCCCATATATTTTCGGTCGGCCCACGTGACTGTCAGCTCACGTGACGGCGCGAGCCTGGGTTGTGAAAAATCTGAAGTAGAAGATATGTAATGAGGCCATAATAATGCCTTAATAATTAATTGTGGTATATAGTTGTGAGTCATATTTGATATTCGTGTGTTATATTAAATAGCTGTAGGTTTTATTTGTGTTTTCGCTATTCCTAAAGCGATAATCGCGTGTGATATTTAAGTAGCCGAGATTAATACGCCCAGCGCGCAGTAAGTTGAGCGATTAGCCTAGTGCCTATAAAAGAATGCGATAACCAGCAGCGGCCCTTCTTAAGTATCAGTCCAGACAAGAGAGAACGAAACGAGGCGCCCTGTGTGGGCAAGCAGAAGAACACAAAGACACGACACGTGAGTTAATTTTAATTAGAATTAGTTTTATATAATTCTGATATTATATTCAGCACGAGTCTGTTTTAATGTTTAGTGATATAGATAGATGTGTTCCCAAAGGAAATGTCTTTTTAGGGCATTATGATTTAGTCTCGAAATGATAGATGAGTGAAAATAATGTTTGATAGGTTTTATTAGGCATGCTAAGTCCAGATTGCGGCTGTAAGAGCGATTATTTCATTCATCGGAAAGGCAGATATAGTATGAAGCTTTTTCACTGGAATTTAGATAAGATTAACAATAGCAAGATTGTAGCCACGTGGCGAGGACTGTATAAAAAGCGGCGAATAACACGCCCCGCGTGGTAAACCTATAATGTTACGCCATGTGACACGTTGTGTATTTAGTTCCAGTTTGGTTTAAGTCAAGAGTAATTATTTTATTTCTTTAATGTAAAAGTGATTGAGTGTATTTCACGATAGCCTACTTATCATAATTCTACTGTATATATTTAATGGGTTACTGTGAGGTGAGAATATGTATTTAGATTTCTGGAGAGCGCGAGGCCACTCCTTTGTTGAGACATGTGTTTCTCTGGTTGCTCCCGGCGGAGCATGGAAACACCAATGTGGCTGGTGTCTATCACAAGCGACAAGAAGCATTTTTATGCTATTGCAGTGGTTGTTTCGGTAACGATGTGTTTCATGTGATGAGATTCCCAGTCGCACCAGTGGTCGTATACGACACGCTTGTTACCAGGCGCACCAGTCGCCACCTACGACATGTTCAGAGGGCAGTGACGAATATTGAGATGGATCAGTTCGAGGTGGTGGTTTACTCTTATTATTGAGAGTATTTGATGTACATGTAGTTGAAGAATATTATTTTATGTCCATGTTATTATTATTTAATTATGGTTATGTGAAGAATGGTATGTGAGAGCACGTGGGCTCGGAGATATATATTTCTCTTCTCCGCTCCTGAGGGAGCATGGGGCCACCAGTGTGGTTTCATCCGTATGAAGCATTCAGATGCTCGTGCAGTAGTGGTTTCGGTAGCAACCGATGTTACATGGTGAGATTGCCAGCCTCACGCACAACACCTTACTAGTCGCATTGGACGACACGCATGTGTGTGCGTGTGTGATAGTTGAGGGTGTCAGGTAGTACACGTGGGAGGACTGTTTGGCAGGTGAGAGTATCATTGTTTAACTATGATTTTAACCAGTCGTTGCTTTGTTTGCTTCTCCAGAATTAGCAATCGGGCACATGCTGGGTGTTTAGTTTTGTTTTGTTGTGTTCGTTGGTTTATTTGTTTAATGTTTGTTGAGTCACTGAATGGGTTGTAAAAATAAATACAGCCCCTGCCTCTAGAATCAAGAGTTTTATTGTTGAATCGGGTCGGTGCGAGTGTGAAAAGAGAGTGATCACACATCACAATATAATCATCATCATCATCTCGCCCACCCTATCACAGTACTTAGCAGAGGCATTTGCTCTTCTATTTTTCCTAAAGTTCGTGGTACGAAGCTGCACGACTAAAGTTTCTACGCCACTAGTTGTGAGTCAAGAGCAGGGATTCAACACTAACCACCTACATTGGACGAGTTGTGTGGAGAGGTGCCCTCATCACAAAAGAATTGACGAAACGACGGCTGAAGGACTCGCTTAGACCAGCTAAGTTTTTATTAAAGGAGACAGAAAAAGGACACATTTTTTTATAAATCCTCAACCCCTGTCTCAGTGAAGACACTTTTTCATATACATCTAAAAATCACCATTATTCCATCGTTATTTTAACCTGTTAAAGACTAATTTATTATTAAATTTGTTACATGTTATTATTTTAAAACAAAACAATCATTGTTGATTCAGTTATTATAGGTAAGACTCTTTAATATAGTATATACATCTAGACATATATTTACACTTATAGAGCAAATACTTATAAAAGAATTTCGCTGGATTACACCAGCTGGGGGCATGAACGGGCTAGAACCATTGCTTAATTTTTCACGAAAGGCGACGGATCAGATATAAGTTAATAGTGTTCTGCCCTATGCAGATTTGTTCTTGACTTCTGAAAACATCTTGTGAACACTCCCTTAAGAAAGAAACATCATTATCCTTCTATCTACAACTCTGCCAAGAGTAATCTTGTGCGAAGGTAGACACCTTTGAAGACCCATATTAGATACTCTTGAGTGTTGACCACTGGTGGGCCACTGCTGCAAAGCTAAAGGGAGGCAATGCGAGACAAAGAGGAACAACTAAGTAAGTAAGTAACTCAGTGAAACATGAGGGGGGAAATATTTATGTTGTGCTCTTCCTGTTGCATGTCCTGATGACGGCATAAATTTGT
Organism: Oreohelix idahoensis; assembly: GCA_024509875.1. NCBI lineage: Eukaryota > Metazoa > Mollusca > Gastropoda > Stylommatophora > Oreohelicidae > Oreohelix > Oreohelix idahoensis. The sequence continues at coordinate 228,231 of JAMPIV010019235.1, forward strand.
TCATCATTTCCGGCAATTGGATGACACCTGGATCTAGTTTCTCCAAAGTAATGAGTACTTATTTAATTTCAGGTCCCTTCACTGCAGACACTTCTCGTTATACATCAGATGTTGATGTCAAATATACTTAAATCACCTAGACAGGTAGCCACAATGCTACTATGCGGCGAATTGCAGAGGTTCTCCTTGAATCACACATTGCAGTCTTTTATGCTTCTTATTATAAGCTTTTGTTGTGACTCTCTCGGATAAGAACCTGCCAGACACAGTATTACGGACCTGAGCTTATAATTTATGTAAGTCTGCTCACAAGCAGGTCATCTTTGCATTTCTCAGTTATAGGTTGTGGCTATCTGGTTGAACATCTTTTCAGCTATGAAATTTTGAGAGTATAGAATTGAATCTGAGCGGGCTTACATACCCAGTCTAGGTCTAACCCTTTCTTTCTCGGAAGTCCGCGCCTGAGTTCACTTTACTACTTGTAACTTTCGTAAGATTCCAATGCTATTGTGCAATATTTCCGACTAAATGGTGATTTTGAAGTCAATTACCAAAGATAATTGTTTCCCACTGCCATAATTACATATATTTGTAGTTGCTGTTCAAATTCCAAACATGATTTTTCCGTTCAGGGCATTAATCACAAAGGTATCGCAGAATTACTAGTGTGCGATCCATAATTTTATCATAAAGACACTAGTGTGCGATCCATAATTTTATCATAAAGACACTAGTGTGCGTGGCAATTCCAGAGTGTGGTGCCCGTTTTGCTACAATTGTACAACCAAAATATTACAAGAACTGCATGCTGTTTTGATTGGTGTTCAATTTAGCTTTCAGTGAGCGATGGCTCAGCATAATTATTTCTCGCCACGGTTTGTTCTGCGACTTCTTTGTATTATCCTATATCTGGACTAATAATAAATCCTTCTATCCACGCTGAGCCCTACACATTGCCCGTGTAAAAACACGTTCTCACTAAGTCACTACTTGAAGACAACTCCTTTGTTGCTAAACAAAATATTCTCGCGTCAGCGCCCTTACTGACGTCAGATTCATTCATCCATGATTCGTGTCAGTACGTAGAACTGAAAGAAAGGTTAAAAGTTTCGATCAATAATAGTAGATAATAGTAGTAGTAGTAGTAGCAGCAGTAGTAGTAGTAGTAGCAGCAGCAGTAGTAGTAGTAGTAGTAGTAGTAGTAGTAGTAGTAGTAGTAGTAGTAGTAGTAGTAGTAGTAGTAGTAATAGTGAATCGAACCCGGCACTTTTGCCGCGAGATACCAGCACTATCACCACTTTGTCAATCGGACGATCAGTATACGAGTAGTTATAGCACATTTGAATAATGCCCCTGTGTAGTTCCCATGGGTCTCTGGTGAAACGAAGAAGGAATAGGACTACTACTGCACTTTCCGGCATCTAATTCATTCATCGGCCTTCTGCTCCACAAGGAGCATAGGCCTTCAACAAACTTATGCCAAGTCTTCCTGTCACGTGCCATCCACTCAAGTTCTTTCCATGTTTTCTTCACCTCCGTTATGTCTGTTTCCAGTTCTCTTTTCCATATGTTTATTGGTCTTCCTCCACCTTCTTACCCTGGGGGTTCCAGAATAAGAACTGGCCGGTAATGCTATCAACAGGTTTCCTCATTGTGTGTCCTATCCATCTCCAGGGCCTTCTTCTCATCTCTTGTTCCACTGGCACTTGTCGTCAGTCGAAAGAAGCGATTAATATGAGGTTGTGCAAGGGGCAGGTAACCTCATCGCGTGAAACAAGTTGCTGTAGAAACAACATCTGTAAGACACGTGAATCATTGGTGCGGGTTTCCTGAAAGGGAACTAGATGCAGTTATGCTTCTATGCTCCGCGGGGAATTAAAGGAAATTAAGAATGTAGGCCCTATGAATACCGCACTACATAATGCAGTATAAATTTTACTACATCTGACACGGTTTTAAAAGGGATATTGCCTTATTGTTATGTAGTAAACTAAATTTGGCGCATTTAATTTTAAATGCACCTTAGGGAACTTTCCCAGCTCCTTTGAGTGGGTCTGCGTCGTGTGGGTGGATCAAATTTAGCCCAGATAACAATGCTTCAAATACCACCGAGCTATCTAGGCTGTTGTCGTGTCACTGTGGAATGTCAACCAATAAATGCGTGTGTCTGTGTTGAACAAAGTGCTCGCGTGTGTCTACGTATGCGCTAGGTGTCACTAGATCTCGTAACAGCGCAAGCATTGGGCCTTAGTTTACAGCACAGGGAAGATGAACTCAGTACAAACCTTAAGGCCCAGTTTTGGTACTTCCGTAAGGGATTATTATCGATAATATTTGAATCGATACCAAGTGAACTCAGTTCATGTCTTTTTTTCTGGCTGGATTCGGACGTGGGTTATCCTTGAAACGACGGAATGACAGGACAGTCACGAAAACTCAGTGAGGTGTGTTAACTCCTTCCCGTGTTATGTGTAGTAGGATGTAGCTGTGAAGGCCTGAGGAGATACTGAATACCCTATGCGTGACCGGGATTATCGTGTCGTACAGATGTAAACGTGTATAAGTGTGTATTAGAACCTTCTTGAGATATTTCAGTTATTTAGTTGCAAGTTCAACCGTGTTCAAAGAATGTTGCTCGATTTCGAGTTTGATATCTGGTGTTTTATCTTCACAGCTTCTGAATGGCTTAAGCAGAAAGAATGTTGTATTTCTTGCTGTTGGCCCGAAGTTAAAGTTTTAACTTTGTGAGCCTTGTTTAGGAATTCGCATAAATTCACGTTAAGATTATTAACCGTAATCTGTTCTCGATATACAGGCCTAGGCCAGTTACACAAAATTGTCAATTTTCCTAACAATTGTTTGTATATGTTATCCATATTCGTAACAGATTTCTATAGCCTACGTAAGTTCCATATGTTTGTAAGATTATTATCAGTTCGTTGGGTTGTGGTTATTTCGTATTAAGGATTTATAATCCTGGAACATTCTAAAGAAGACTGGGATTATCACATATAGAAGCTCATTATGGAGGATTAATCTTTGATGGTGAGTACTGACATTGAGTAAGAAACGATGTTTGTGCAGTGTTTGTGCATGTGTATGCATGGGAGGGGGGGGGGGGGGGGCAAAGATAGAGCGAGTGAGGGAGAAATAACAGGACTGCATAGTTTTGTGTGTAGGCCGTCTGTTTTTTGGGGACTTTATGTAATGCTTTATTGATGGACAGATTGATATACTGAACGACAGGCAGATGGGTGGATGAAAGGTGAAGGAGAAACTGTATGGTGACGAGAGAAGCCTGAGACAGACTGCCAGCTTTATAAAAGAGATAGATGTGGTTATTTGAGAGCGAACGACGAAGCAGAAGAAGAAGAATGAAAGGTTGGTTCATGCCACCCCCTGCAGACCCTAGTAGAACAGTTCCTACTAAGATGGTTTGGCCATGTCTGCAGAATGGGAGAAGATCGGCTACCACGACAAGCATGGGAAATTAAGAGCCAGGGATCCAGACCTCCAGGAAGACCCAGAGTCCGCTGGGAGGACAACATTAGACAATCTTTGAAGGACCGAGGACTAGAATGGAACCAGGCCAGGAGGAAGACAGCCGATGGGATAGTCTGGCGCTCTCTCTTCCAAATCTCTACACCTCACGGTAGAAGGGGAACGACTAAGTAAGTAATGTCCATGGATAGATAGGCGAGCATGTGGATAGACGGAGTGATGAATAAATGATTGAATAGATGGATAGACAAGTGAATCGATGTGTGGAAGGATGGATGCAAAGGAATATTGATGAATTAGTAGTTAAATGCATGGCGAGACAGATTAATGGATTAGTGGATAAATGAATAGATATATCAAAGAAGACGTAGGGAAATAAACGAAGGAAAGTCTTTATTTATTTTATCAGGGTGATGAAAGAGGCAAAATAGTTGCGATTTTAAATTTCTGCCCTTGAAAATGTTCGACTTCAGGGTAAACACATTAGTGGATGGATGTGAATGACTGGGTATACAAGTTGATGAATAATTTGATAGATGGATGGCTAGAGAAACGGGTAACTGAACGGGCATTCAGGCAAGCATGCAGCCAAAGAGACAATCAGTATGGCAGGTAAAGAGATAACATACATGTATTTCAGTTACAAACACAAAGTGGAAATGGTAACAATAAATTGAATGGAAGTGTGGCTAGACGGTAGCATATTTGTGAAGGAATGTTTGACTTTGTTTATCTTTAGGTTGGATGGATGTGTGAGTTCTATAAGCCCTAGATGACTTTGGCATTTGTTTAACGGGATTGCATCTTTAGCTGACAAAGCAGGCGACTGTAGTTGGGAATAACACATAACAAATCCTCTGCACCTGTATTTCTTTTAGTAGCGTTTTCTCTTGTAATTTAAAGGTGATGGCAACCTCACAAACAAACACACATGTGTGGGTAAGCCCTATGAGAAAAGGGACCAGCAGCGCATTTTGCCCGGGTCTCATCTCACAAAAAGGGGGGGGGGGGGGCCTTACCTTGTCACCTCAGCTAACATGATTCTACACTTTTTATTCCTCTTCCCAAACAATAAAGTGTCTTCATATGTGAAATGGCCCTGGCCTCACCTGACCTCTCAGAAGGCCGCGGGTGGGTGTGAGTGTGTGATGAAAATAACATGCCCACCTTTCTTGTCGTAATTGATATCACGTGAAGCACACATTACTCTGCTCATCTTTAACTATAGCAACATTTCACCAATCATTAACAAATTTGAAATCCAAGTAGGGCTTAACTTTGCAGCAACAATAGCCAACTCTTAAAAAGTTAAATGTAGGTTGGACTTATTCAAAACGAAAACCTCCCATTACCTAGAAAAATTTCAAGGGTCGGGTGTGTAAGCAAAACCTTCGGAACAATTATTCTCATCTTTCAAAGAGAATTAACAGTGAAACTCAAGAATGTAAAACATGTAATATTTAATCGAAACGAACATTATTTAAACACGAAGCCCTTAGCAACTCTCGAAAAATAAACATACTTAGACAACAGAAGTGGGAGAGGACGACCATTTCAAGGGTATACAGAAATTCTAACCCAGTAAAATCAAATGATGAATATCGTATAGCCAACAAAAGTGGAGTTTGTCTACTGCAGTCGTTGGTTAAGGTTCTTTATTCTCCTTGGGCGCGTCCGACTGGATAAGTGGTTAGACCGCATTCCTCGCGCGGCGAAGCTACCTGGTTCCAGGATGGAAACCTGGTACCGTCTACTAAGCTGTAAATGGATACCTGAATCTGCTCTTGAATTAGGGAAGGCAGAAGGCAGCGATAAAGGGAACTGATCATAAAAAAGCTCCATCTAGTATGGTGAAGTCTCTAACACGCTACTCCTTTTCGGCAGTATTGGCTGTGAGACTATCTTTACTTGTTAGAATCCTTGAAGTTTCTCAACTCCTGACCTACTGCGTAAGTGAGTTGGTCTTTCCAGTAGCGATAACAATACATTGACGCAGTTGTCGTTTCCATCACAGTACAATCAACAATTTATTCCCACCAAGAATCATACGAAACACGCTGTAAAAGACTACTGAGATTGTTTATTAAAGACAAAGGTGGTCCCGTAGCTGATACTACCGTAATGGAGTGAAATGTTTAGTTCTTTTCAGGACTTATTCTGAGTTCACTATCTGAGACTCCGTCAACCAGGGCAGTTATTGTGTCATACTCTCAGTCCATACTTTGGAAGGTTCAAAATGGATGGCTACGGTTGAATGGAATGCATCCATAGAAGCTAAGCATCTTCAGAAGCTGGTGTGGATCTACTGTCCTGGTCATGCAGGGGTGCGCGGTAATGAGAGAGCTGATAGACTGCTTCAAGAGCACTCACAGTGGGGACATTGTATATGGGTAAGGGAGAGATACTGAGGACTGATCACTTGTTAGAGAATGACACTGCAATCGATGAATCATCAAGGCTAAGGTGCTGGAATTTGGCATCAAACGTAAGGCTAGCAGAGATGGACGTATGAGAGGTTGCATCTGTCGTGTATACAACCAGCGCGCAACAGGAACATCTAGCATTCATACTCTTCGACATTTGCTGAAAGAGACTGAGCACCTATGAGTTTGCCTGGAGTGCAATGATGTATATTATGTTCAACAATAACAGTAACAAGACTTAGTTTCTATTAACGCTGGACGTGCTAGCAGCCCTGTTCAGGACTAGCCCTTTTCAGGGCTACGTCATGTTAGCAAGTAGAAGCTAGTTGTCCCTTTCAGGGCTTAGTTTATATCAACACTACGCTTCAGTTATTTTGTAATGGCAAATTGCGTTGTGATATAACCAACGGACTTAAGTAGGTTGAAATGAACGTAGCCTCGTCACAAGAAGGCAAAGGCCTCAAAGAAAAAAAAAAGAAAGAATTCACTGTTTTAGGTTTCAGATTTATGAGATAAGGTGACTGGTTCCCTTCCTTGTTGCCTCTACCCCCCCCCCCCCCCCCCCCCACTCAATAGCAGAGTCAGGTAAACTGGATCGTGACGCTGAGTAGACTGAGTACCTGAGTATATATATCTTTCCTTCTTTCTTAATCGGAACCTCTTCTACCTCGTAAACAAGGTGTAGAGGTGACCACAAAGCTCCTGGGCAAAACATGCAATCAAAATATTTGACAAACAGGTGATTAGCCCATTGTACAGTACATATATCACTGCAAGAAATTTAATGTTTTTCGAGAACAATTTATGCAGAGTGAATGAGGCAACATTCGTAGAATGTCTTACTACTTTTTTCAATTTGTTTTAACATGAATCAAGAGCTTGCCAGACCAGGAGTCTCAGTCTTGTCTGGCCTAAATTGGTGTAGATTAAAAACTAATTGTTTGTGCTGTCTGGTTTGGTGGGTCGTGAAATCTTGTTAGGAAAATAAACAGTAGTGGAATATGTTACAAGGACGTCCGCTGGTTCCAGGTGTCTGGTTTTGTATACTTTAAGATGCAAAGCTACTGAACGTTTTGAATTGTTTTTCTTGTCTGCTTTTAAACTTTCAGAATTTGAAGAAACCTCGAGTGACCTTCCCGAGCCCGCCATACAAAAATTAAAACCAAAATACTAAAAGTTCTAGAATTTTTACAAGATTACAGAACTTGGTGACTTTGTGCTCAAAAACTTTGAACGTTGTTCTAACTATGCTGCAATTCGTAGCGTTGAGAGCAACAATCCAATTAAATATTTTTAGTGGATTTGATAACAGTAATAAGAGTGGGTCCCTAAAGCTTGTGTTTTCCTGTACTTGTTAAAAGTGAGAATAGCAGAGAGAAACAAAGACATAGTAACAAAAAACCAAAACAAAAAAAACCCTGAAATAACCTAGCTGTCTGACTCACTCATGTTAGGTCGAAATGTCGTAAACTGACAGTGATATATAACTGAAAAAAGTAAAGAGGACAAAGTAAATAGACGATTGTTTGAAATATGTGTTACACCAGGGTTATCAACCTTTTTTACGTTCTCGTACCCGCTTGTTCTTTAGTGTTATATATAAACAATCCTGACATATGGGAGTGAGTCATGGGCAATTAGTAAACAAGTAGGGAAGGTACTAGAGGCCACGGAGATGTGGTTTTACACAAGAATGCCAAAAAGAGTAATGAGGATGTCCTGAAAGAGGTCAATACGCAAAGGAAACTTATTTCACAACTTAGAAAGAAGCAATCCACTTTTTTGGGCATGTTATGAAAAAAGGAAAGCTGGAATATATCATAACAACAATTAAGATTGAAGGAAAAAGAGATAGGGGAAGACAAAGAAAGAAGATACAGGACAGTTTGATATCGTGGCATGGACAGAAGTCAACAGCAGAATTGATAAATTGTACTGGAGACAGGAAGTTGTGGAGAGACATAATCTCCAACGCCACTAGGCATGGTACTTGAAGAAGAAGTACCCACTTGACTTTTAGTAAACCTACAGGAATCCTCACTTCAGTATTACATGAAATAAATTCTAGAGTCTATCATGTAATGCACATAGGAAATAAATAAAAACGGATTCGCCAATATTTTATAAAGAAAACTTCATTCGATACATACCAACTATGTGTACACACATTATTAGACCTACAGTTATTTTATATTTGGACATGCGCCCTAATATAACCGACTAGGTTGAGCGGGACGCGCCTCCCCAAAACAAGACAACATTTTATTTAATAAAAAATAAAACAAAATCTTAACATAACAAAGTTGTTCGATGTTTATCAGAACACAGTCACATATATTAGTGAGACCCTCGATTATGTTTAGTTGAGAAGTGTATTATTGCAGGGCAGAAATGTTTTTTTAAAAAAAAGCAACAAAATGCCTATTTCTTTAGCCTGGGTAAATAAAGATTTCTTTTGCTCGTTCCTTCTTGTCAACCAACAATTTTATTCCTGGTGCATTTTGTGAAAGAGATAGCCATATATCATGCTCAGCTACCAGTTTATTTCTTGCTTCGGATTTGGTTCAAAACAGACTTGCCGCTCTCCCACAAGTTCACAACTACTATATGTGGAATATTTCACTGGGATAATATAGTTCTGTATTTGACTATACAGTTCTCACAGTTCTATATTAAGTCTAGGTTGAAATGGACGTAGCCTCGTCACAAGAAGGCAAAGCCCTCAAAGAAAAAGAAAAGAGAATTCACTGTTTTAGGTTTCAGATTTATGAGATAGGGTGACCGGTTCCCTCCCATGCTGCCTGTTACATTTCTCTCCCCCCCCTTCCCCCATAGCAGAGTCAGGAAAACTGGAGGATCCATAGTGTTTGTTGAAGTTTTTGTGGTAAAAGTTGTTTACGGGGTGGGGCAACCAGCCCCATGCCCAACCTTCCTTAATCGCTTTTTACGACATACCTGGTAGAGTACAGTGTTACTAATCCTCTTTCGGGCCCCGGTTACACACGGTAATAATATAGTTATTTAATAAATATTCCCCGTAACCCCTTCATAAGCGCATCGTACTCCCCGGGGTTAATTCCTGTATCTCATGGGGTCGGAATGGCTAAGAGGTATGGGCGTCCGCCTCTGGTTCGATTCCCAGTTGAGAGAATATAATTTATGGAAAGTTTTTCAGAACTAGTGGTCCTAATGATGTCATATTCCCCTTCTGTAGTGAGATCGGATGGCTAGCCTTCTCGGATAAGGGCGAACAAATAGGATGTCCCGTGTGCATGTCGCGCACGTTAAAAATCACACGGCAGTTGGAAATCGTCAAGAGTAGGTGTCGTAGAGATTTAATAGTTACTTCACAGCGTGCTGGAGGAGAGTAAAGACAGACTTATTTACGACAAATCGTGTCTCTCAATCTTCTCTTTCACTCTCCTGGTCAAACAATTATTTGCCAGTTTTCCAGACTCGCATCTGCGCGCTCACCGATTTGGTGTTTTCAAACACACACACGACGTTGATACAAACTATATTAAACGAATAGGGGAAATGTTGGGCTTTGGGTATATCCAACACACAGAACTAAATGAGTTTAGGTGATTTTATTCACTTTAAACATCAATTACTAAAAATATCAGATATTACATAAATTATCATAAGTACACAAATGCAAATAACAAGTTTGGGAGGGGGTGAAGAAGATTGGTATCGACTAAGCCCTTCCCGCTCATTAGACAAAGAAAATTGCATCCCAGAGATAGATAATATCAGGAACACGGGTACGTTAACCTAACAGTAAAGTTAATTACTCTGAAAGAGGTGTTACCAAGTTAGGTATAAGTGATAGAAAAAAAAACCTGTTCTTCCCAGCTGTTTTTCCCTTTACTAAGCAAATGGAAAGGAGGTGGTTTTAAACAGAGTTAACAAATTATCAACTATCCCACTTAAAGGAACAATGTAGGGTATACAGAAAAGATATATGTTACCAGGTAAGCAAGTTAACAAAATGGTCACACAAAAGAATTAATTTCCTGTCATTCATACACGCGCTAGCAAAGGCCTTCACTCATCTTGCTCTCACTTACCGATTGTGAAAAAATCTTGCACTCCATAGAATAACACAACAGCAGTTACACCTCAACTAAATGTATGAGTGTTTGTTCAAGTTCTAGCCCCAGATTATCGGGTAGGCGGTCAGCACATAAAAGGATCCCGTAATCGCTGGAAAATGAATCTGTAGTTGTGTCTCTTTTCTTAATAACAGTTTCTATGGGAGGGCACGGTCTCTGATACCGGGGTGAGGATGGTGTGGTCTATTTGACTATGCCGCGGATAATAAAATTCTTACGCGTGCTGGTACACTTTATCCGTGAGGTATGGTTTAAGTCCAGTGAGAAAACTAGTCACATCACTGTTCAGGAAATTATGAATTATCTCTCTGTGTCAGTAAACTAACAAAGCTCGGGCCAGTGTTCTTCTTCCCGTTACGACTTAAGTTGTTTGATGGTGCGTTAAATTTGTCTTTGGGTGTGCTTTCTTTGCTATAAGTTAGATAGCGGAATTCCAAACATAGAATCGCCTCAAAGATTAAAAATTTACACAGTCTCAACAAGTTCTGCGTCAGGGGAACTCTACACACTGTTTATGCTTTGCTTTGCTTAGATTGATTTCTTTATTGCTTTCTTAATGCTGGGATCGCACAGGTTACGATCACTCTGTATGAAAGAAAAAAAAGACATGTAATATACCGAAAACAAATAACCTTCTAAAGCGCGATGAATTTCCCGTTAAGCCTATAATACACTCGAGTATTTAATTATGTATTTAATAAACACTGCGCGAATTCTAGTGGTTAAAAACCCACATCTATAAAACTAGGACTTAACTGAATTTATTAATTATAAATTCCTTCGCGACTTTAAAAGTTAATTTAAGCATCTATTATCTTTTGAAATAATATAATAGATAGATCATTATATTTAAAACTGGAACTCTTGAGATGGTTTAATTAAATAGATTTAAATTAACACAAAATCCCTTGAAATAGAATGACTAGACCACTGATCACTTTACACAATATATATTTTACCGCTTTGCACAGAATTAGAAATCACTGCAAATATATATAAAATCCAGGGGAAAATCTATAACAAGATTTCAATAAAGCTAGTGCTTCTGTAAAGATCTGGCCAGCGAGTGATAACGTGTCTAGTTCTACATGGTCTATTTAGCTAAAATGGAATGTAAGTTGAGTGGGACATGATAAACTTGACAACTTATTTGATCTCACGAACTTTTGGGGATCTGACCGCCAAATCAAGAGAAGAAGCCGCCCCCTGGTCTTCGTATCCGCTCGCTGCTGCCCGTTTCGCTTTCCCCCGTTCGCTCGGTTCCTCGATTGACACCGAGACGCGAAATTAGCGGCAAGCAACTGCGTCTCGTATCAGGGAAAACTACTGTCTTTGATAGCGCCGATAGTCTCCCCTAAGATCCCTCGGTCTGTCTCTTTGATCTCGTCGCTGTATCCTACATGAGTCCCGGTGGAATGCGTTCTGGCAAACGAAAAGTTACAACAAATGTTCAGGGGTTCTAATGTTATGAAAAGCTAAAGGTCCCTTTAAATCATCCATCATATCAGGGAAAATTCACTAGTCAAACTAGACGTACGTCACAATCGTCCCCACTTTTAGACATGAAACCATTTTTCATGTTTTCATTTTTGACAATGGAGGTGACCTGATTGGTGATTTTAGGATGAGTGGTATCTTCAGTTTGCTCTTCTTCCTCTGTAGACCAGTTTCTACTCAGAAAATCAGCCCCGACATTCTGTCTTCCCGGAATATATTCCACTTTGAAAGAATAGACGCTTAGAAGGAGGGCCCAACGCATGATCCTAGCGTTAAATTCTTTATTGGCACCAAGAAATGCTAACGGAGCGTGGTCTGTTTGCACCGTGAACGATGTACCATAAAGAAACTCATGATGGCGTCTGATACCGTCAATCAGAGCAAGACATTCCCTTTCAACTACGCTGTAGTTCCGTTCCGCTTTATTTAATTTCCGACTGCCATAGGCAACTGGAAATAGCATGTTCAGGTCACTGTCATCGGCTTGAAGCAGTGTTGACCCGATGCCCTGACCTGACGCGTCGACTCTCAGTACAAAAGGTTTCTTGAGGTCAGGCAACCTCAAAATGGGGTATGCAGACAACTGTCCTTTCAAAGTGCTATACGCGTGTTCGCACTTTTGATCCCATATGACCTTATCAGGACAACCTTTCTTTGTGAGGTCAGTCAGAGGTGCCGTCAGTCCGTTGAAGTTCTGGATGTACTTCTGATAGTATGCACATAGCGATATGAAGGAACGTACGTCTTTCTTCGTTCGGGGTCTTTTTGCTGCCACTATTTTCTCCACGTTCTTCTTAATAGGCCAACTGCATCCGTGAGAAATAGTGTGCCCCAGGAAGTCTAACTGTTCAAACCCGATGAGACATTTGCTAGGTCTGGCTGTGAGACCCGTTTCCTGTAGTCTCCTGAGGAGCATAGCAACCGTAGCAATATGTTCTTCATAGGTTTCCGATGCAATTAAGATGTCATCCATGAAATTATGGATATGGGGACTTTGCAAAGGTTCTAGAAGCTTCCTCATCATCCTGGTGAACACTCCTGGTGCGTTATGCAAACCGAACGGCATCACGTTAAATGTGTAATGTCCTTCACTAGTGCTGAAAGCTAACAAAGGTTTAATTTCCTCCTTGACTGGTATTTGATAATAACCTTTGCTGAGGTCAATCTTGGAGAAGATTTTAGCTTTGCTGAGCTTGGTGAACAACTCAGAAACAGTTTGGAGAGGTTCGGGCTGGAATTCCGTTACAGCGTTTAGCAACCTGTAATCAATGCACAGCCGAACTTCCTTATTGGGCTTCTGCAACAGCACTACGCTCGAGCTGTAAGGAGATGTAGACTCACTGATAATTCCTGCCTGACGCAGCTTGTCTATTTCTCCGCGAAGTGCATCAGCTTTAGCGTACGGGATGGGGTAAACTCTGGTTTGAACAGGGGTCTCGTTTGTTAATTTCATATCAAATTCAATGAGATTTGTTCGACCAGGTACATCCGTTAAGACTGCACTGTACTGTTTTAGTAGAGCCCTAGTTTCTGTTTGTTGTTCTGGTGAGAGATTGTCGCCGAACTTGACATCTTTAAAGGATTCTGTGGGTTGCAATGGATACTCCATGCAACCATCATCATCTTCCTCGTCTTCCGTTGCTATGGCGACAGCCAGGAGATGCTCGGAGGATGGCACCGGTCTTTCCAAATATTTCTTTAGCAGATTTATGTGGAAGACCTTCTCCTTTCCTTTGATGGAGATCTTGTAGTTGGTACGTGAGATCTTTTTAAGGACGGTAAACGGTCCTTGCCATCCGATGCGAAGTTTATTGCTTCCGGTTGGAAGTAGCAATAGGACTTTCTCCCCTGGTTGTAGTTCTCTCTCTTTTGCAGCTTTGTTGTATCTTTTAGTAATTTTAGCGCGGGCTTTCTTAAGGTTGGTAGTAGCTAGATCCCATCCTAGCTTTAGCCTTTCCTTAAGCTCAGATACATACTTGCTTGCAGAGACGACTGTCTCGTCAGCCTTCTGGTCTGTCAGGGACCGAAGTAAGGCTTCTAGTGGCCCCTTAATAGGTCTGCCAAATAAAAGTGTAGCTGGCGCAAAACCCGTAGACGCTTGGGGTACCTCTCGGTAGGCGAATAAGGCAGCCGATATATATTGGTCCCAGTCTTCCGGTTTCTCCTGACCCAGCTTACGTAACATCATGGTGAGGGTACCGTTAAAACGTTCCACGAGCCCATTTCCGGCCGGATGGTAGGGACTTGTGTGGATATGTTTGGCCCTCAAGATCTTAAAGATCTCCTCCATTAACAGGCTACGGAATTGGGATCCATTGTCCGTCAAAACTTGTTGAGGGAATCCCAACCGTGTAAAAATTTGCACAAGGGCTTCTGCGACATGCTTGGAATTAGTGCATGGTAGCGGTACGGCTTCGGCCCACATAGTGCAAGTGTCAACTAAGGTCAGGATGAACCTGTTCCTTCTTTTGGTCTTTTCCAGAGGACCAATAATGTCGACAGCAACCCGTTCAAATGGAGTCCCTACTATTGGCATTTGCCCCATAGGTACTGGGGGTGTCAAGTGCTTGGGTGCTACCCGTTGGCACTGGGCGCAGGATTTCACGTACCTGACAATGTCAGAGTTCATTCCTGGCCACCAATAGTGGTTTTTTTATTCGCTGAATAGTGGCGTTTTGTCCCATGTGTCCGCTAAAGGGAAGAGAGTGCCCCATTTCTAAGATCTGGTTTCTGTACTGCGTCGGTACTAGGAGCTGGTTATTCCCCGTGTCCGGGTTGCCCGTTCTACGATACAATACACCATCCTTAGAAAAGATGTCTCCGTTGTGTCTGGGGTCCTTAGCCATGGGCAGTTTTTTAAAGCAGGGCGCCAGAGTAGGGTCCTTTTGTTGCGCCTCCTTCAGTTCATTCGGCAACAAGTTTGGCGCAGGCTCCCTCTCCTTCTTGGCTTGCCCTCTTGTGGTTACCGCTGCCACAATCGGCTCCTTAGGTCTCCCAATGAACACATATCTACATCCCAGGATAACTGGGTAGATCGGATCATCCATTATGGCCGCTTTAATAACTCCTCTGACAAAGTCAGAGTGTATTTCTACCAGTGCGATAGGAAGCGTCCTGGGTGCATCACTCCTGAAAACTCCACTAAGTTTGACGGTTTCCTCTGTCTCCTGACCGGGTTTGACTAGGTGCCTAGCGACAATACAATCAAAACTTAATCCAGTGTCAAAAAGACAAGTAGTAGAGGTACCGTTCAAAATTACAGTTCCTCGAGTTGAGGGTCGGTCCCCCTCAGGTTGAGAATCACTGACATTGACTCTACCTTTCGAGGCTGTATGCAAACATCCAATGCGGTTTGCACCGGTTTGTTTGCCCTGATCAGACGTTCCTGGTGTAGGGGTCTTCCCTTTTCCTTGACCTTGGTGGCCGCGCTGCCACGTAGGCTTGTTGGGTTGATCAGAATTTTTGTTGGGGGGGTATCGGGTTTTGTAGAATTTCGATTTTTCCTGGGGAGGTTTCTGGGTATTGTTATCTCGTTGGTTATAATGTTGAGAGGAAGTGGAAGAATAGGATGCCTGTTCTAGATTCTGTTTTCGAGATGGCTCATCGGTGGGTTTACGTTTAGTGCTGGGAAGTTCGGCCATTGCATTGCTATAGCGTTCGGCTTTATTGAGTATGTCTTCAAGCCTGACTGCCCCCTGTTCAGCCAAAAATCTACGTGTTTCATTCGACAAAGTGGATTTTATCTGCTCCACAAGAACAAGTTCGAGGAGTCCCTCATATGAAAGAGGTAGGTCAGATAATTCAATGCACTTTGTCAGATAACCCGTGAGACGTGAAGAGAACTGGGGAAATGTTTCCGTGCTCTCTTTTCGGCTGTTTCTGAACAACTGCAGAAACTTTCGGGCAGTCATCTCAAACTGCTGTAGTAAGGCCTTTTTCAACATGTCGTAATCATGTTGATTCGGTCCCAGCTTTGTGTACACGTCATAAGCATTGCCTTTCAGTGACGTTGAAAGTTTGAGCGCCCAGCGGGTACTCTCTAACCCATAAAGATTCGCGAGTCTCTCGAATTTTTCTAGGTAGCTGTCAATTTTTTCGTTAGGGCTAGGAAAAGATTCTAAAGAAAACGACATAGCAGTTAATTGGGCAGATTGAGTACTGGAGAGGTCCATTGATTGAGACTGGGGCGAAGACGGCTCTCCGTTAGTCGAAGTAGAGGCGCCCCGACTCTCTAGAGCCTTAAGCGCCAGTTGATGCTGTCTTTCCTTGTCTCTCTCTCTCTCTCTCTGCGAGTTTCCATCTCTGCTTCAATTTTCTTCTGTTCCAAAAGACGTTCTTCCGCTTCTTTCTTATCTGCCCTCTCCTGGGCTTCTCTCCTCTCTGTTCTTTCTTTCTCTTCCTTCCTCTCAGCTTCGGCTCTCTGTTGCTTCGCCTTCCTCTCAGCTTCGGCTCTCTGTTGCTCCGCGTCATATATTTCCAATTCCTGGTTAATAAACGCGTTTGCAGCTTCTGCATCTAATCCTGCCTCTTTCGCTTCCAGCCTCAAGATGGACCTCATCTTTATCCTCTCTGCCATTGTTAAAGAATAAGATGAAGTATGCTTAGAGAACTAGTAAGAAGAAACGCGAAAGGGAGGAACTCTGAACCGCTACGAGAAAAAAACACAAGTAAAAATTTACCTGTGTTACCTCCTACCTGTACTGTGCAAACTTATCGCTGCTATTATCTGGCAATTAAGGCTCTAAACGCAAGCGACTATGCCACTAAATGGTAAGTTACACTGGAAAAGAATCTACTTTTACTAACAGTAGAGAAAAATTTATATTAAAACAATTTAAAAGGAAAAAAAAAATTTCCCCTAAATTTTAAATCTCTGACAACAAACTCCGTCCCTAAAGTCAATTATTGAGATGAGACGTTGTTAACTTAATTTTTAAAAATCAGAACAATCCGTCTTTAGCTAAGCTCAACTCTTTTTGACTTCAAAAACCTTAGTGACTGTAAAACAATCACGCAATCCCAGCAACTTTTATAAAGAAAGAAATATAATTATCTCCGCCAGAGGATAATAAAATAGCAAATATATTTGTTTATCTGTACTTTCTACTGCTGTGGAGAGAAACAACCTGTAAATATGCTGTGTGGACAACCCAAATACTTAAAGAACGTTTGTCTAGGGGTGTAATTATTTATTTATTTCCCTAATTCACAAAGACAAATCATTCACACTCTACCTAGTTAGACCCAAACTAAATCAGACTCAAAATATCTTTAACCCGGCTATGCGATTGCCTCAAATGTAGCTCAAGATCCCAGAACCAGCCCACAAATATGTGTGCATCAAATGTATCTCAAAATTATCCCAGACGAGCCGGCCAAATATTGTCGTAAATTTATTTTGAGAGAAAAGAGTCGTAGAAATAGTGGTCCGGTTTAGAGTGGAAAATGATGATGGAAAGCTCAGTGATAGAAAATGTAGAGATTTAATAGTTACTTCACAGCGTGCTGGAGGAGAGTAAAGACAGACTTATTTACGACAAATCGTGTCTCTCAATCTTCTCTTTCACTCTCCTGGTCAAACAATTATTTGCCAGTTTTCCAGACTCGCATCTGCGCGCTCACCGATTTGGTGTTTTCAAACACACACACGACGTTGATACAAACTATATTAAACGAATAGGGGAAATGTTGGGCTTTGGGTATATCCAACACACAGAACTAAATGAGTTTAGGTGATTTTATTCACTTTAAACATCAATCACTAAAAATATCAGATATTACATAAATTATCATAAGTACACAAATGCAAATAACAAGTTTGGGAGGGGGTGAAGAAGATTGGTATCGACTAAGCCCTTCCCGCTCATTAGACAAAGACAAACCCAGTCCAGAGATAGATAATATCAGGAACACGGGTACGTTAACCTAACAGTAAAGTTAATTACTCTGAAAGAGGTGTTACCAAGTTAGGTATAAGTGATAGAAAAAAAAAAACCTGTTCTTCCCAGCTGTTCTTCCCTTTACTAAGCAAATGGAAAGGAGGTGGTTTTAAACAGAGTTAACAAATTATCAACTATCCCACTTAAAGGAACAATGTAGGGTATACAGAAAAGATATATGTTACCAGGTAAGCAAGTTAACAAAATGGTCACACAAAAGAATTAATTTCCTGTCATTCATACACGCGCTAGCAAAGGCCTTCACTCATCTTGCTCTCACTTACCGATTGTGAAAAAATCTTGCACTCCATAGAATAACACAACAGCAGTTACACCTCAACTAAATGTATGAGTGTTTGTTCAAGTTCTAGCCCCAGATTATCGGGTAGGCGGTCAGCACATAAAAGGATCCCGTAATCGCTGGAAAATGAATCTGTAGTTGTGTCTCTTTTCTTAATAACAGTTTCTATGGGAGGGCACGGTCTCTGATACCGGGGTGAGGATGGTGTGGTCTATTTGACTATGCCGCGGATAATAAAATTCTTACGCGTGCTGGTACACTTTATCCGTGAGGTATGGTTTAAGTCCAGTGAGAAAACTAGTCACATCACTGTTCAGGAAATTATGAATTATCTCTCTGTGTCAGTAAACTAACAAAGCTCGGGCCAGTGTTCTTCTTCTTCCCGTTACGACTTAAGTTGTTTGATGGTGCGTTAAATTTGTCTTTGGGTGTGCTTTCTTTGCTATAAGTTAGATAGCGGAATTCCAAACATAGAATCGCCTCAAAGATTAAAAATTTACACAGTCTCAACAAGTTCTGCGTCAGGGGAACTCTACACACTGTTTATGCTTTGCTTTGCTTAGATTGATTTCTTTATTGCTTTCTTAATGCTGGGATCGCACAGGTTACGATCACTCTGTATGAAAGAAAAAAAAGACATGTAATATACCGAAAACAAATAACCTTCTAAAGCGCGATGAATTTCCCGTTAAGCCTATAATACACTCGAGTATTTAATTATGTATTTAATAAACACTGCGCGAATTCTAGTGGTTAAAAACCCACATCTATAAAACTAGGACTTAACTGAATTTATTAATTATAAATTCCTTCGCGACTTTAAAAGTTAATTTAAGCATCTATTATCTTTTGAAATAATATAATAGATAGATCATTATATTTAAAACTGGAACTCTTGAGATGGTTTAATTAAATAGATTTAAATTAACACAAAATCCCTTGAAATAGAATGACTAGACCACTGATCACTTTACACAATATATATTTTACCGCTTTGCACAGAATTAGAAATCACTGCAAATATATATAAAATCCAGGGGAAAATCTATAACAAGATTTCAATAAAGCTAGTGCTTCTGTAAAGATCTGGCCAGCGAGTGATAACGTGTCTAGTTCTACATGGTCTATTTAGCTAAAATGGAATGTAAGTTGAGTGGGACATGATAAACTTGACAACTTATTTGATCTCACGAACTTTTGGGGATCTGACCGCCAAATCAAGAGAAGAAACCGCCCCCTGGTCTTCGTATCCGCTCGCTGCTGCCCGTTTCGCTTTCCCCCGTTCGCTCGGTTCCTCGATTGACACCGAGACGCGAAATTAGCGGCAAGCAACTGCGTCTCGTATCAGGGAAAACTACTGTCTTTGATAGCGCCGATAGTCTCCCCTAAGATCCCTCGGTCTGTCTCTTTGATCTCGTCGCTGTATCCTACATGGGTCCCGGTGGAATGAGTTCTGGCAAACGAAAAGTTACAACAAATGTTCAGGGGTTCTAATGTTATGAAAAGCTAAAGGTCCCTTTAAATCATCCATCATATCAGGGAAAATTCACTAGTCAAACTAGACGTACGTCACAGTAGGCCATAAGGTCGCTGTCCTGGCACAATTTAAAAATTAGAGACCTACTCACCACAAACATTTTTATAGAATGTGTGATTCCTATATACACACATCGGGGTTCTCGTCGGTGCTACGGAGTTCGTGCACTGTGCTGAGATCCTTCTTGTGTGATCTAAGGGAGGAGATCGGAGCACTGATGGAGTTGTCCGTGTGCAGTGAAGATAGTCCTTAAAACCAAACCACACCAAACTTCCAGGGTGTACTAGTACCCCAGATTGGGAACCCCCCAGGTTACACAATTGTTCCTGTTACCTCCACTGACTGACAGCACATAAATCTGACCTTTAATAAAATTACTTCCCTGGTCTCCACCAGTGGTGGAAAGTGACAAAAAAGAGGAAAAGGGGGGTGGGGAGACACAGGCTAAGGTCGCGCAGGTTTGTGAACTGTGGGAAAAATGCAAATGGCCAGATCTCGCGCACTGAACAGTAGACTGTTAGATTTGTATCGGGAAATGTAAGGAATGTATCGCCATATTTAATTTGTAATGATATCAAGAATGTAAGGAATGTATCGCCATATTTAATTTGTAATGATATCAAGAATGTAAGGAATGTATCGCCATATTTAATTTGTAATGATATCAAGAATGTAAGGAATGTATCGCCATATTTAATTTGTAATGATATCAAGAATGTAAGGAATGTATCGCCATATTTAATTTGTAATGATATCAAGAATGTAAGGAATGTGTCGCCACGGACGATGAGGCTTGGAGAGAGGGTGTGGTGGTTGATCGTGGGGGGAAATGACTGGATGTCTTTTGTTGAACAACTACTATGTAGGAACAACTACTTCTTATCTGTCACTTGTGTACATTTCTATTTGCATGGATGTATTTGCGTCATGGCACTATCAAGTCGTTTGTCTGTGTGTGTGTTTTTTTTTCTTGCTATCTTTCCCTTCTTGTCTCTTTCCATTTAAGTTTTATGCTCATAATAATGTTTGTTTTTCTGGGTATATGTTCGCGATGTCTGTTACTTCATATCCCCTTCTCTTTTGTTTGTACAGTTTATCCATTGTTTTGTGTATGTTCTTATATATATATATATATATATATATATATATATATATATATATATATATATATATATATATATATATATATATATATATATATATATATATATATATATATATATATATACTAGCAATAACCCGTCAATATTGACAACTTTTAATTATAGTGTGTTGTTTCGGTTACATGTATTACAGACGGTACTATTACCACTGTGGTCATTTCATTGCAGGCGACCGTCATTACATATTTGTAGTGAAAACTATATGGATGTATTAAATATGATGACATGGAGGAACCTTCCTAAATGACATGTGGAGCAGTGATAATGGACCGTAAATTGACTAAATAACTAACATTTCTTTTATGACAACATGTCTCGTAATTGTTCATAATCAAACTGTTCATGCACACCGTCATTTGCGCACTTTTCTATTTGCGGGAGAGTACATAAAAGGGAAAAAATAAAATTATTGTCTAAGTTTCAACCACAGTTACACCCCTTAGCTGAGGTTGAAAGCGAAAATAGAAAAGTGCGCAAATGACGGTGTGCATGATGTGACCGACCGACGTAGTTACGGCGGTAATTATGGTATTGTATTTTTAAATTGGGTTACAAGCAAGTAACTCGTCAAGAAGCGACGGCAAAAAATTAGTGTGAGATTTCTGTCTTCTGTCTTATGTCCTGAGGATGGCACCATTTCTTCAATATTTATTTCACAAGTTTTTTTTTCTTTTCTTTCATCTTTCACCTTCTACCTTAGTTAGCAAGTTAAAACAGGCACTTAAAAAATACAGTTGTCACAAATCACTTATAAAAACTAAAGCGAGATGATTGAATTGTTAAGAAACAAAAATTACCTCAACTGGTAATCGGCTGTAGAAAGTTTGCATAGAAGGCAGCCATTCTAAACACTAAACCACCCACGCGCATTGAAAGTCACAGTATAATGCTAATAGAAATATTTGTTTAAAAAACAAGTGTTATAAGGCTTCCTTCAAACTTACGCGTTACTTGTGAACTTGTTCACAAAATAAAGTGAATATTTACTCTAGTTCTACTTGTCAATGAGACATAATTATTTGCCCTTGCTTGGATCGGGGGATGCAATTATTTTCCTCCCTTGCATTTGATTTTTTTAATGATTACCTCCTCAGTCGGCACAGCATAAATTGTTGACAAACTAAGACAAATATTATTGTTAAAGGTCTCTTATTATCTCCAGTTTCAAACCACAGCTTATGTACAGTTTGTCTGGCTTTTTTATATTTTATTGATATCTGTCACATCTTGTCTCGTTCTGTATCAAAATGCAGTTTATAAACTGTTTGTCTGTCTGTTTGTTATTAAATTCATGTCTGTAACTTTTGTCTTAACTTTTAATTAGAATGTTTAACAGCGTGTACTGTTCAGTTGTATGTCTGTTGTGTATTTTCTTAATATTAGAGCTGTCACTTCTTTTTCTTCTTACATTTAATTTTGTTTATTTCTCAATAGCTAATACATTGTCCAGTATAGTTCCCGGGGGTCTGTGAAATATGTAGGCCTTTCAGCCCAACACATCCGATTTCAGCAAGGTATTTTGTTCAGGCTTGATTTCCTTAGCCTTTGGCTGTCCCCATTTTTGCTTCTGGGTGCGTTGC
The DNA here is from genome assembly GCA_024509875.1 of Oreohelix idahoensis. Classification (NCBI taxonomy): domain Eukaryota; kingdom Metazoa; phylum Mollusca; class Gastropoda; order Stylommatophora; family Oreohelicidae; genus Oreohelix; species Oreohelix idahoensis. Next base: position 250,290 of record JAMPIV010019235.1, read on the forward strand.
CATCTACTAGCTTCATCTACCGGGATAATTCTGGTTTGAGGGCACCAGAGATCTTCATCTTTCCCTGTTTGTGAAAAGAGGTCCTGCCACGAGAAGGCCAGGGGTTGGGTTTTTGCTGTCAGAGGCTATGTATTGCCCAACTACGATGGTTTGGCCATGTCTGCAGAATGGGAGAAGATCGGCTGCCACGACAAGTATGGAAAACTAGGAACCAGGGATCCAGACCTCCAGGACGACACAGAGTCCACTGGGAAGACAACATTAGACAATCTCTGAAGGACCGAGGACTAGAATAGAACCAGGCCAGAAGGAAGACAGCCGATAGGATAGTATGGCGCTCTCTCTTCCAAATCTCTACACTTCACGGTAGAAGAGGAACGACTAAGTAAGTAACCCGGCTATGTAATACGCATGCCTTGGGAGAATTTACACGGATAATTAGAAATAATTTAAAAGAAAAATAGCATAAGGAATGTCACGAGAGGGTGTAATATTTGTTGAAATATAAAGATATCCTGGACACAAAGTTGTATCAGGTGATATCAGGATAATGCCAGATAAGAGACTGATCTTATAAGCAATACCCCCTTCTCTGAAAAGAGTAAGGGTGTATGGACATCAAAGGTAAGATCAAGCTGTATAAGTTCCTAGGTATGATAATAGTTTATTATCCTAGGTTCCTAAATGCTCCTCTCAAGATCCTCCTCTGTTTATAATGTTAAGCTCTGCTAGGGGTATTACTAAACTATTTACCAACAAGAACTGTAACTTAACTTAAATAATTCAAGTAAGTCTGTTAGTAATTATTTACAATTTATTTTATACAAGTTTATCTTTTCTTTGTAAAAATTTTCATTGAACTCAAAATTGATTATAAAACAAAATTAATAAAATTCTTTGTTAAATATTCACAAATAATTACAGACTTTGAATTTTATAGAAATAGTTCTTCTTTCCTGGCTGAAAATCTGGTTTGTAGACTGTCTTTATTTTTTGGATCAACAATGGTTCTCACAGTTACTGAATTACAGTCAATCACTGGCTATAAGTCTACCTATCTAGCTGCAATGAATGATCATCATTAGATATAACTGTCTTTGATTGTAGTAATACTGGTGTATACTGGGCAGTAGCCTTGTTTGGCCACTTATCTGTCTTTATTTGTTTTGAAGCCTGTCTCACTTCGGTTCTGGAAAGAAAGATAAACTGAGATTCTTCCAGGCCTTGGATACTGGGTGGCTGTCCCTCTAGACAAAAAGGGCGCTTGCACCACTAGCTCCTTTAGTTTTGGACTGGCTCTTTACAAGTATACGTGTGGTATAGGATGGAACCTGAAATACAATTGTTAACCACTGTATTGCCTATCTCTATTTCCCTAGCCCAGATGTAGGAGATGAGAGACAGTTTCAGACAGAGTGCAAGTAGACACACTGGGCATAACAAATCAGCAATAACATAATCCAGTTCAATCAGTCAATACCCTTTAGCTCCCCAAGGAGCATAGGCCTTCAACAAACACATGCCAAGCCTTCCTGTCCTGTGCCATCCGCTCAAGTTCTTTCCATGTTTTCCTCATCATTTTCACCTCTGTTTCCAGTTATGCTCTCCATGTGTTTTTTGATCTACCTCTGCCTCTCTTTCCCTGTGGATTCCAGAACAAGGACTGCCTTGTAATGCTATCAACAGGTTTCCTCAATGTGTGTCCTATCCATCGCCAGCGTCTTCTTCTCAACTCTTGTTCCACTGGCACTTGTCTGGTTCTTGTCATCAATTCCACATTTGTGACTTGTCATACCATTTCAGTCCTTCTATTCAACGCAAGCACCCGTTTATAAAAGTCTGTAGCTTTTTGGTTGTTGTTTTTGTTGTTCTCCATGTCTCAGAGCCATACAATAGGACTGACTTCACATTTGAGTTGAAGATTCTTATTTTCGTGTTGGACTTGATTTCTCTTGTTCTCCATATGTTTCCCAATGCAGTGAAAGCTCCTCTTGCTTTTTGTATTCTTATTTTGATATCACTGTCTGTCCCTCTAACTTTGTCTATATTACTTCCAAGAAATGTGTAAGATTCTACATCTTTTAGTGGTGTTTCTTCAAGTTCAACCTTGTTATCATTTCTTGCATTTATTCTCATAATCGTTGTCTTTTCCCTGTGTATTTTCAGGCCCACTTGTTGTGACCTCTCATCGAGAATTTTCATTTTCTCTTGCATCTGATTATGGTTATGGGACAGAAGAGCCAAGTCATCTGCAAAATCCAGATCATCAAGCTGTTTAGTCATATTCCACTGGATTCCATTTCTGTTGTGTGATGTCGATGTTTTCATAACCCAATCTATTGTTAGAAAGAAAAGAAATGGAGAGAAGAGACATCCCTGTCTCACTCCCGTTCTAATCCTAAACGGTTCTGTAAGTTGTCCTTCATGAAGAACTCTACATGTCATGTCTTCATAGGTCTTCTTTATTAAATTAATGATCTTTATGGGAACTCCATAATGCCTCATCAATTTCCAAAGCGATTCTCTGTGTACACTGTCAAATGCCTTTTCATAGTCCACGAATCCGATGTATAGCGGTGAATTCCATTCCAGACTTTGTTCAACTATTATTCTCAATGTGGCTATCTGGTCTGTGCAGGATCTATTTTGTCGAAAACCTGCTTGTTCATCTCTCAGTTGCTTGTCTATGGACTCTTTTAATCTCTCCAGGATGATTCTGTTTAATACTTTTCCTGGCACTGATAGTAACATTATTCCTCTATAATTTGTGCACTCTTGTAAGTTTCCCTTCTTAGGCAACTTGACCAGATAACCTTCCTTCCATTCTGCTGGTATTTCCTCTCTCTCCCAGACTTTGCCAAGTAGTTTGTATAATATCTCTGTAGAGGTATCAATATCTGTTTTGATGGCCTCTGCTGGAATGCAATCTGGACCAGCTGCTTTTTCATCTTTCAGAAGCTTTATGGCTTTCTTTATTTCTTCTCTACTTGGTCGTTCACAGCTGATTTGTAGCTCCTCTTCTACTGGCTGGATGTCTGGGGCATTAGTTGGAGATGGTCTATTGAGAAGTTCCTCAAAATGTTCTGTCCATCTCTTCATTTGTTCTTGTATATTAATAAGCAATTTTCCATTTTTATCTTTTATTAGGCCATTTGCTTGCTTATATTTCCCTGTTAGCTTCTTTGTGTTGTTGTACAGGTTCATCAGGTTCTTGTGCGTTTATTCACCGGTTAAATCATATTCTGGAAATTTATTACCAAAACTGAGAACCGTACTTTTTCTTGACTGAAAAATGTTGATTTCACATTGTGATTTGGGAGGCAAGTTAAAAAAAAAAGCGTTTCTCTTGCATTCACAGTTGACACGCTTACGACAGACCCCCCTCAACACCCCCCCCCCCCGTATTTTTAAAAAAAAGTTTATAAACCAGTAGAACGGAATTGAATCAGTTCTACAAGTTAACGGTACAAAGGAAACAAGGGAAATCGCTGCCGTTGCCTTCTCTAACTCAAGATCAGAGTCTGGCACCCTTTTACAGCTGGTTTGACTGATGCGTGACACATGTTCCCTTCCTCGCTGCCGTTGCCTTCTCTAACTCAGGATCAGAGTCAGGTACCCATTTACAGCTGGTTATGGAGTGTTAGAGACTTCACCATACTAGGTCCAGCATCGAGAGGTGGGGAGACCAGTTTCCTTCCTCGCTGTCTTTTCCTTCCCTAACTCAAAGTTAAGTACCCATTTATAGCTAGGTAGACCCCATCTCTCGATGCTGGACCTAGTATGGTGAAGTCTCTAACACTCCATAACCAGCTGTAAATGGGTACCTGACTCTGATCCTGAGTTAGAGAAGGCAACGGCAGCGAGGAAGGGAACAGGTGTCACGCATCAGTCTAACCAGCTTTAAAAGGGTACCTGCCTCTGATCTTGAGTTAGAGAAGGCAACGGCAGCGAGGAAGGGAACAGGCCACCCCACCTCATAAAGCTGGGACCCAGTACATCGAAGTCTATAACACTTCACTCCCCTACGGCAGAATGTGCTACGTGACTACAACCTTACGAACGGCAGGCGTGTTTAAAAAAAAATTCTAAGCAACGGGGGAGGGGGGAGAGGACAATGACACTTTTTCAGTCAAGAAAGAGTACGGTGATCGGTTTGGGTAATAAATATCCACAATTTGATTTAACCGGTGAATTAACGCACAAGTACCGTCCCTCATATTACCTTTTGCTGCATCTTCCTCTGCTTCCCTTGCCAAATCATCAATATATTTCATCTTGTCTCTTTTGATGTTTCTTCTTACTTCTTTGTTTGCTTCTATGTACACTTGATGAGCCTTGGCTGTGGAGCTTCTGGTTTTGCTTCTGTTTAAATCTGCTTTCTTGTTTTTCCTGTCTTCTATCTTACTAATGGTTTCTGTGTTTATCCATGCTTTGTGCTGATGTTCTCTTTTTCTCAGTACTTCTTCACATGTCTCGTTCCATATATTTTTTACTTGTTGCCAGTGGTCTTCTGTATCTGTTTCATCTTCCAGCTGTTCGAGTACTTGGTATTTGTTGGATACTGTGATTGAAAATTTTTCACTTATTTCCTGATTTCTTAGATATCCCACATTATACTGTTGTCTATAGCTATATGCTGTTGTAAATTTCTTGAGTTTTAATTTTGTTTTAGCCAACAGAAGATGGTAGTCTGGTACAACATCTGCTCCTCTACATACTTTTACATCATGCAATGATGACCTAAACTTCTTGTTTATGCATATGTGATCAATCTGATTCTCAGTTCTGTGGTCTGGTGATAGCCATGTTGCTTTATGTATTCTTTTATGTGGAAATATGCTTTCTCCTATAGCTAGTTGATTTGAAGCACAGAAGTTTGCTAATAGTTCCCCTTTCTCGTTCATCATACCTAATCCCTGCTTTCCCATGATTTCTTCAAAGCCATTGTTGTCTGTTCCTATTTTCGCATTTAGGTCCCCCATCAAAATTGTGATGTCCTTTCTTTTCTTATTGTCCAAGACACTTTGTAGTCTTGTGTAAAAGTCTTCTTTCACAGATTCTTCTTTATCATTTTTGGTGCATAACACTGAATGATGTTTATATTTACTTTCTTTTTGGCTGATTTAAACCTTGCTGTTATAAATGGGGGTCCCATTGCTTCCCATTCTTTAAGTGCCTTCTGTGCTTCCTTGGACAGCACTAGTGCCACCCCTTCACTGTGGTGGGCTCTTTCCCCATCATGTCCTGAGGACAACACCATTTCTCCTGTGATCAATCTCCTCTTCTCTATGCCTTTCCACCGTGTCTCGCAGAGACCCAGGATATCAATCCTGTAATTTATCACTTTTGCTGCTACCTGTGCAGTTTTCCCTTGTTTACACAGAGTGCGAACATTCCAGGTGCCAAATCCTGGAGATTTTCCTAGACGAAAAAAGGTTAGTCGGCAACCCAGACTCCTTTCGGCTTTCTCTAGGCTGCTTCATGCGCCTCCTTTCCAGAGGACCTTCTTTTGTCTTGGGCGGCTGAGTTAATTTATATTCTTTATTTGACTTGTCCATATTTGTTGAAGTTTTTGTGGTAAAAAGCTTTTTACGGGATGGGGTAACCAGCCCCATGCCCAACCCTCCTTAGTCGCTTTTTACGACATGCCTGGTAGGGTACAGTGTTACTATTCCTTGCTCCCCTTTCGGGCCCCGGTAACACACGGGTGTAATCCAGTTCACTGTGAAGATAATCCTTCTCCAATTCCTTGGTCACAACTAGCTGCCCATGATTAGCCTCCATACAGTTATTAGGTCGTATGTAACATACTAAGTAATATCTTAATCAATTCAGTAAAGCAGTTCTTTTCATCCTTTCCTATGTTCCTGGTGTGTGTCCCATTCCATCAAGAAATAATTCTTTAAATGCTTTTCTAAAACTATGAACACACTTTCCGCTTCCATTCTAAATTAATATGAATATACACAGGCTTGGTTTTTACCTCCAAAAATTGCACAGTAGTTTTATAACACATTTTTACACACTTCCTAACGCACAATTTGATTAATTAAACAATATTAATTGATTAAACTATATATATATATATATATATATATATATATATATATATATATATATATATATATATATATATATATATATATATACATATATATACATATATATATTTCTTTTTTACCCTCAAGTACATACAGTCGAGCTGTAAATGGTCATACAGTCTGACCTCAGATGCAGAAGGCAAAGGAAGTCTCTCTCTGACAGACTGCCGCTCTCGCTGTATTTTGAAAATATTATGGCCTGCTTTCCATTTAGGGCATTTGCTTATATAGGTCAGGGCCGAACGACAGAGGGAGCTTTACTGCTAAAGTGTGTTTGCGTTCCGAAATACTGGCATACATTTGTCTAGATGTTCAAATATTGAAATCTATGAATTCAAATATCTTCGTTATCCCTGGACCGATTTCCTTCATCTTAGACTTAAAATACGCCCTAGATTAGTCTTTATCTTTCTATATAATTGTCTTTTTATTACATACTTCCATCTTTTCCTACGGGTAGCCTAAACAACAAAATGTTGGACTTGCCTGATGTCTCGATGCATTCCACTCGAGATTTCACCATTAATATATCACTTCCCGTGGAAATCTTTGCACACACTATTAAATGAACATTCCTATTTGTGAATTCTTAAGCTCTGCCATGCTGTACTTCGCTCCTAATGCTGCAATTTATCTCCAATTCCAGGGGAGCCGCGCTAGCGTAGTGGTTACAACACCGCTCTGGCGACCGGGTGATTCTGGATCAAACCCGGGCGACGGCATTTGAGGATTTTTCGTCGACCGGGAATTGGACTGGATTAACTCGAGACCTGGCGAGAACATTTGAAGGAGTGTTGTCGACCAGGGATTGGCGGCTCCTGAGCCGACCCAGCTGCAATGGGTACCTCCGAAATCGGAGAGTATTTGCCTGAATGGCGAGGGACACCTGTCTCTGTACAAGTAAAAAGGGATACTCACGTAAAATCAATGTCAGGTTAGACATAGTAATAACCTGAGATTTCGCCTCGAGTATTAGCGGGCGTACGAAAAAAAAAAAAATCTCCAATTCCAACCATGTTACACAGATTGAGAGCTCGGCCATTTTAGGCTAATACTTTTGTAAACACTGCATGAAGTTGCGGTTTCATTGGTTCGTCTTGCATCCTTTATTTATAAAGTATGGCGTACCGTTTTGGTAAGAATTACGTGTTGTGAATCAGACTTCATGATATGGAAGGCCCAGAGTTCGATTCAGTAGAACCATTCTACCCCTTAAGCATAAAAAAATCAGTCATAATTTTCAGTCTGACAATTGGTTATTGCAGACTCTAATACCATCTATTCAACAAATTGAAAATCGGATAGACAGATGTGTCCACACGGGTAGGACATACAAACAGTTCAATCTGTCCTCCAAGACTGTCGGCCCAATGAGAGGAGCAGCGTGGCAGCATTGTCTGCTCCAACCCAGTTGAGAGCGAAACTGTATGGTGACGAGAGACGACTGAAACAGACTTTATAAGGTAGATGTGGTTATCAACCCAGCCCGTTTATATCAACCTCTATTCAACAAGCTAAAGATAGGAACTACCGATGAGTGGAACAGCGGCACTGATAAAATGACTGCTGAACATCTGCTTCAGAGTTGTCCAACATTTGTGGATGAGAGAAAACGCATATGGCCGACAACAGTACCATTCGTAGAAAAGCTCTACGGATATGCAAATAGCCTCAAGCTGACTACTGCTTTCTTTGAAAACATTCAAGTGGACGTCTGAGGGTGTACGAAGAAGAATCTAGCCCCTGAACACATTCTCCAGAACTGCCCAGTCCACAATGACCTATGACGTCAACCTGGCCAGAAGGTGTAGAGGAGAGGCAGAAGCTATTGGGCTGCAGTATGGACCTGGATAAGACAGTAGACTGTCCTGGCGACAAGCTTACAGATTTCGCATGACTTGCAGACTGAACGCAGAAGAAGAAGAGAAAAAAGAAGTCAACCGCCATATGGGTATGAACCCGGGTATCTTATGCATAAGACGAACTCCAGTTGTTCGGTGCGTTGACCAAAAACCAAACCAAAAGAAGAACAAGAGAACAAAAGAAGATTGAAGAATAAGAAATGTTGTTATGTCTAATACAAAACCGCTTAAACAGCGTCTGTCTATAATGTAAACAGAATGACTACCCTTTAAAAAAAAAAAAAATCCTATTTTATAAACAAAGCAAGTAAACAGACCGGCTTCTGTTTAATGCAAACACCTGTTAACAGAAAGAGAGAAAAAAACTATTTAACAAACTGGCATGTTTACAAACAGACAGGAGAACGGGCTGTACTCATTAGCTTAAAAAACTGTTTTATGCCATTAACCAGTGCCCTACTATCTCTCTTCCTTTTTTGTTCTTTTTATTTCTGCCTGGAGTACCTTCTCGGCATATTTTAGGTTTCCATCTTTATCTCTTAACTTGGGGGTTTCTGAACAAGGTCTACCCTGTTATTCTATCAACTGATTCCTTAATGTTTGTCATAGCACCAGCGTAGTTATCTTCACTTCTTATTTTACTGGTGTTTGTCTGACAGAGGAGTTAGAGCGCTGGTCTCTCGCGGCAAAAGATACGGGGTTCGAATCACGGAACCGACACGCTCCAGTCTATCAAACTGTAAATGGGTACCTGACTTTGAGTTAGGGAAAGAAAAGACCTGGAGGAAGGGACCAGGTCACCCCCACCTCTCGATGCTGGACCTAGTATAGTGAAGTCTCTAACGCTTCACTCCTCTACGGCGGACCGAAGACGCAGCAACAGTGATACATGCAGAAGAAGAAGACTGCTTGCGTCAGGGTCAGCGAACCAGAGCTGACCAAGACCCTACTCCACCTCCACCTGGTGGTCATGGAAACAGGCTGCATCACTGCAGTCTGGCTGAGAGAGTAGGGATCGAAGAGGGAAGGCAAACCCGGTCCCAAAAATACCGTGCTGAAGTCGGATGTGTCAGCCGAAAGGCGCAAATATCGCAGCTCTGCTGTAAACGGACACAAGGCAACCAACGTCCTGCTCAGAACGAACGAAGAAGAAGAAGAAAAAAGAACTCCTCTACGGCAGTATCTACTATTGGACAACATTTACCTTTGTCAAGTATTTACTGCAACACTGGTTGGGAAATTATTGATAGTAGAAGCCTCCTCCAGTCTAAAGTGGCTATGTGGCTTGTGCGCCCCTTGAGGTAATATCCCTCAACTGATTGTTGTTTCCTGGTGTTCCGTTCGGCGTGCTCTATTCTCCTCGGCTTGTTGTAAGAACTTCTTTTCGCCCAATCTGAGGTGGGATATTATTAAACACAGACTTCAGATGTGGGTGGTACACTTACATATTCTTTTCTTTTTCGTTATCAACAAGTGGGTTTCAAACTTCATATTAGTAGCCTTTCTGTCGTCTTTGCAATCCACTTGTGACCCTAAGCGGTTTTTGTGAAGTAGCGGATGCGTTCATGATAATTTTCTGTCATATGTAAAATGTAGTATCCTCTCCACTTGACAGCAGTGAAAACCCGTCTTGCTTCTTCTTATTCTCTTCTTCTACACTGCAATCGATGAATCAGCAAGGCTGGAGTTTTTGGCATTAGGCGTAAGACTGGCTGGGATGAACGTATGAGAGGATGCATCCTGCGTATAATACAACCAGCGCACAACAGGAACAATTAGCATTCATCATACCCTTCGACTTTTGCTGAGGGATACTGAACACCTATGGGTTTGCCTGGAGTGCAATGATGTCAATTCTGGACAACAACAACAATAATTTTCTTCTTCTTCTGCTTCATTCTTCTTCTTCTTCTTGTCACGGATTGCCTCCCCTGCTTTGCAGTAGTGGTCCAACATTGACCAAAACTCAAGAGTATCTAATATTGACTTCCAAGGTATCTAGCTGCGCGCAAGATTACTCTTGGCAGAGATGTAGATAGAAGATTAATGACACTTCTACCTTAAGGGAGCGTTGACAAGATATTTCCAGAAGTCACGAACAATGTTGCATTGGTCTGAACAATTGTTAACGTATTATATCTAGTCCGTTCAAGCCCCCAGTTGGTGTAATCCAACGAAATTCCTGTTATAAGTAATAGCTCTGTTTAGAGGTAAATATATGTCTAGGTATATATATATATATATATATATATATATATATATATATATATATATATATATATATATATATATATATATATATATATATATATATATATATATATATATATATATATATATAAAATATTCTGGCTCATACGTTTGCTTTCATACATATAAAAACTGAAGCGATTATGATTGTTTAGTTTTAAAAGAACATGTAAGAATTTTAATAACGAATTAGTCTTTAACAGTTACAATAAATATGGAAGGATTGGTGAAATTTAGATAAAAGTTTTCGTCACGGAGACATAGGTCAGGATTTATCAAAAGTCTGTTGCCTTCTCCAATTTCACAATAAACTTAGCTCTAGCTGAGTCCTGCAGCTGTGGTTCATCAATTCTGTGATGACGAAAGCCTTCTCTACACTGTAGGCGGTTAGGGTGGATGCTTTTCTCTGACACTAGCGGCGTTATTACCCCACATCGTCTAATGGCTTGCAACCACGAACTTTAGAAAAATAGAATAACAAATGCCTTCTGCTAAGTACATTCGTTTGGAGCACTCTAACAGGCTCACGTTCCCGTTGTCCGCCCACCAATGTTAAACTCTCAGAGCAATTTAATTCTCGATCACGCACAACGTAACACTGAGAAGGTGGTTATAATTCATCAATATTACTCTGAGGATTAACGGGTAAAATGTGTCTGTACAGTGAAAATATGATTTGTGCCTGAACTAACATTAACGAGTTACATACATCTAAAAAATGATATGCTACACTTGAGGCACACATGATGTGATCATCACTCATTACTGCTCCAGTCGGAGTCCTGGGGTCACCTCTGCTGTCGGATTTCCGCACGACTAGTCAGAGACAATCACCAGCTCTTGCAGTAGTGTTTCATGCATGTACTGTTTTCATATGTTGAGGTTGCCAGCCTCATATATAACCACTTAGCAAGAAACCTGTAAAATTTACATTAGTAAATAAATTATTTACACTTACCCCAAAATTTTGGGAATACACAATCTCCTTGCACAGATTTAGACTGGACACAGCTCTGTATTAGATGCTTCTAAATCACTTACGTCTGGAAATTAGAGTTAATTCCTCTGACGGCGGGTGTTCTGCAAAATCACTGGCGTGGGAAAACTTTTGTTTAATTCCTCTATGACTTGGTCTGGGAAATTAGAGTTAATTCCTCTGACGGCGGATGTTCTGCGTAATCACTGGCCTGGGAAAACATTTGTTTAATTTCTCTATGACTAGTGATCAAATTCCTAAGTTTCCAGTCTTGTATTAAAAATGCGGGTTTACTTGTAAGTGCCAAAGTTACCCAATACTCGATCTGTCACTTAAAGTTGTGGAATTTCTAAGTCCAATGTCTCCTTTTTCTTTCTGGCTTTTAGGAGCCACTAGTCTTACATTTGCGCTGCAGTGTGTGTACTGACTTTGATTTCACTACATTATATCTCACAATGCTCAGTTCAAATTCCAGCTGTGTTTCTGCCTAATTTTCCAATGAGATGCATTGTATATTCCGGCTTCTCACTTCAAACCATTCAAATCGAATCTCGTTCAGCGCTACGTGGGTAGGGATGTTTCAAATTAAAAAAATACCCTCACGTGTTTCAAAATATTAAATTTAATATCCACGCGTGACCTCATATCGTTGCGTCAGACTTCCGCCGGCATATTGTGCTCAACTCATAAACACCATCTGTAAACTCATTTGATGTCCAGATGCTACTTATCGCCAATATTGTATCTCCAGACAGATTATCGTGATAATCACAAACAGGGATGATCCCGTGAAACGATAAACGCATCTATCACCTGTGTAATCTGCCCACCCTAGACGGCTATCTCAGACAGTCAATATTGGCTTCTATAGATGTTGATCGGGCGAGACCATCTTTTCATGATAAGAATCTCGCTCTCTGACCGGTGATAATGACTGGGATTGTTACGATAATACATCAGTTCACCTGGCGGAACGTAAATAAGTCTGAGGAGTGGTAAACAAGATAAAGACAGTCCCATAGCAAATACTTCCGTAGGGGAGTGGAGTGTTAGAGACTTTACCCTACTGATCCAGCATAGCGAGTAAATAATGGTGCATAAAATATGCAACATAATAATGACAGGGGAGAGAAAAATAAGAAAATATCACTCGCACGGGAATGTAATGCAATCCTGCCGGAGTGGACTTGAGATCGCACAACCGTATCGTCACACTTCTCCTTCTTCCTCCTTCTTCCTTCTTCTTCTTCCTTCTTTCTTCATCTTCTTCTTCTTTAGTCTTCTTCTTCTTCTTTCTTCTTCCCTTTTCTTCCTTCTTTCTTCTTCCTTCTTCTTCTTCTTCTTCTTCTTCTTCTTCTCATGTTGATGGCTTAAATTCCTTAGCCTGGCGGTTTCAGAGTGTTCAAATAAACACTTAATAGCACTATTAATTTACTACACTACCACTGGCCTTGGGCGCCCGATTGTCCAAGCGGTTAGAGCGTTTTCCTTTCCCGACACAGTTACCGTGATTCCGGGATCGAAACCTGGTAGCATCACGCTCCAGTCTACCTAGCTGGAAATGGGTACCTAACTTTCTTGACCTAGAGAAGAAAAAGACAGCGAAAAAGGAAACTTGTCACCTCACCGCATAAAAAAGCTTGACTTAGTTTGGTGAAGTCTCTTTCACTTCTCTGCGACATTTTCTACTATGGTACTACGAAGACTTTAACTCTAACCCTAACCCTGTTTGCAACATGCTGGCAGTAAACTGTAATCGAACCGATGTGTGGACAGTAAAGAAAAGGACCCGAAGATAATATTGAAACTGTGAACTAGAGGGAGACAATACACGATGGCGAGGAATGGAAAGTTATCCTTTTTTTAAGAGGGAGACAATATACGGTGGCGAAGAATAGAGATTTATCCTGCTTTTTTAGAGGGAGACAATATGCGATGGCGAAGAATTGAAATTTATCATGTTTTTTTAGAGGGAGACAATACACGATGACGAAGAATGGAAATTTTTCTTGATTTTTTTAAGAGGGAGACAATGCACGATGGCGAAGAATGGACATTTATACTGCTTTTCTAGAGAGAGACAATACACGATGGCGAACAATAGAAATTTATCCTCCTTTTTTAATGGAGACAGTACACGATGGTGAAGAATAGAAACTTATCCTGTTTTTGACAAAGAGTGGGGCTAATAACCCTCTCTTAATCGTCTCTCATGATATGCGTGGTAAGTTACAGTGTAATTATTCCCTGCTCTCATTTTTGACCTCGGTAATACATAGGTGTTACTTAAATTTGAGTAAGGTCAAGGTAATCCCATAGCGGGCCACTGCCGTAGGGGAGTGAAGTGTTAGAGACTTCACCATACTAGGTCCAGCATCGAGAGGTTGGGTGACCAGTTCCCTTCCTCGCTGCCTTTTCCTTCCCTAACTCAAAGTCAGGTACCCGTTTACAGCTGGCTAGACTGGAGCGTGTTGGTACCATGATTTGAACCCGGCACCTTTGCCGCGAGAGGATCCGCGGTAGCATAGTGCTTAGTGCACTGGCTTCCTATCGCAGTGGTCTATGGTTCGATCCCCAGATGAGGGGGAATATTTTTAGGCCACAAACGGCTCCTGGGTCGACCCAGCCCCCAAATGGGTACCAGAGCAACTTCTGGGAAGGTTAAGGCTACCGGCGTGATGCTGACCACATCACCCCTAGTGTGCCGACGGTCAAGATAATATGGGCCTAACACCATATTTCCAATATGCCTCAATGGGCGTGTAACGGGATCCTTTACCTTTGCCGCGAGAGACCAGCGCTCTACCCACTCTGTTAATCGGACGCTCAAATTTGAGTACTGAATTAAAAAAAAAAAAAAAAAAAGCATAGTTAATTTGTCTCTGTTTTTTGTGTGTGACTTCCTTTAGTCCACTTGTGCTGTTACGTGTCATGGGGCAAAGCAGTTTTCATTCATGTGTTTGGTGTGTGGCTTTGATTAGTGTCATACTTAACAGCTGTTCTTCTTCATTCGCAAGTGGATAAGTAAGGCAGGGATGTCTCCGCCGCTTGAAGTACTTCCGTTGTACATATCCTAAACTGATGAACGAAAAGACTTAGTGCTTGGTGTTGTATGTACACTCTTCAAACCCTTTTTGGCCATTAGCACAGACATAAAGAGAAAATAAAGAATAAAAAAGAGAACGAACGAACTTTATTTTAAAACTAGCAATAACCCGTCAAATTTGACGGGTTTTTAATTATAGTGTGCTGTTTCCGTTCCCGGATGAGCAGATAGAAGTACATTCTTAGAGTGTTTTTGGTTTCTTTCCATTATACAGTGTAATCAAACTGTTCAAGAACACCGTCATTTGATAGCTTTACTTTGATGATTGTAACTATTTTCGGGAGAGTATATATAATAGAAACAATACAATTTTTCAACACGGTTGCATTCATCAACGGTGGCCAACGTACACACGGCGAGAATTATGTTATTTTAGATTCAATTTAAAAGTTCTTTGATGACAACATTTCGTGTTAAAGTGCGTGGATTGTTTTCAAAGAGTGTTCCCTGATAATAAGTGGTTTTAACAAAAACTTTCAAGTTTTCATGATTTGTACATCGGGTGAGGGCTCATGCACACCAATTTTTAGGCACTTTTTCTTTGTCGAGCGCTACTAATTTCGTATTTTAAATACTTATACTAATTTCGTGAAAGAATAAAAAAAAATAAAACTAAAGTATTTGTTTTATATAACACCCACTCCGCGCACGTTGCACACCGTGCGTTGCGCACTTTTTTTCTGGCGCGAGTTACTATTTTGATTGAGACCGACCGACGTAACATACATCGGTGATTATATATGTTATAATAAAAATAATTAGTTGGGATTGGGATAGTTGAGAATTTGGCACACAGTCCCATCTACCATTATGCCCGTCCTTTCTCTCATCTTTAATACTGAATCCATTTATTCTGTCTGTCTGTATGTATGTATGTCTGAATCTTTCGCTCTTTTTTTTTTTACAGTTCGCCTCCTTATCTCCCCATCGTCCTCCCCCCTCTCTCTCCCCGACACTTCCTTCTGAATTTTAAGGTGTTCTAACCAATGCTCTGTACCAAATTTCATAAGAAGACCCACCTCAATGTTAGTTTGTGACCCCCTGCATACCTGCATAATTTATTGCCCAAAAAATATAAGAAACAACCAGAAGACTGGGCAAGAAGCCCGCAGCATTTGACCTAGTTTTGCACCTGTTCAGTGGGGAGGGGAAAATATTTCATATTTTTTTAATAAGTAAATGAGAGCTCTCTGGTGGTTGGGTGGAATTTTGGCAGATACATTATAGCATACGGATAAGTAACCCGCCAAAACTTAATGTGAGGACATAATTATGCAGTACTCTTCTATCAGCTGCGTGGCTTGATGACGTCACTAATTCTTCTCTGGTCATTACATTCCTTTCCCTTCTATTTCAGCTTTATTGGATCTTTGTAGTCAAGATTTAAGGTCGGTACACCTGTTACGGTAGATTAATTGGCATTGTCTGCTAGAGGTTAGCAGCATGCGATTTTAGGGGTTACAACGTTTAATGTAATGTAAAAAGTATTATTAGCCTAGTGAACGCTGTGACGTTTCAGCGTTGGTAGTCACGCACGGTGACCAAGTAACGGGACCCTTTTTCAAATGACCGTCAAACGGAGAAGACGTGTCTTTATATTCTTATAGTGTCGGGCAGGAAAGCCACACGGTTATATTGTATTTTCTCATGGACATGGGTCAGTCCACTGTTATGATGAAGAAAGATGAAGTTACAGGTTAGTAATTGACTAAACCTTGTCGAGATGAATTAACAGTCCTTTTTAGTGATACTAGTGCCAGACGCATAATCTCACTGTCGGTCGTTGGATTTTCCAACCACGCGTGCATATAGTTATGTCGTTCTGCCTACAGTAATTCAGATTACGAGACAAAGGACTGATATGCAAGATAGCTAATTCAACATAGGATTCTAATTTATATTTGTGATGTAATTCATGATCAACGTACGATGTCTACAGAATGTATAATAAATTGTTTGTTTGGACTCTAGCCATGACTTATCCAGTCGATGAACATTTGGGAATTCAATCATCATTATCATGGTCTCAAGTTAATTTAAACCCACATTCGCGTACTTAACATCAAAGGCACGAAGCTCTAAAAAAGATGAAATGTAAACCCAGATTACACGATTGACTATCAAGCTCTCAACAAATCCGTTGGGCTAATTTTTACCGAACCGCCTGTATAAACTGGTGGCCGCCCCTGCAACAACACCCCTGTTATATGTACTCTCCCGAAAATAGTAACGCTCGACAAAGAAAAGTGCGCAAAGGTTGGTGTGCATGCGCCAGAGTTACGCTTTTGAATTTAATTCCCGTCTTATGACGGGCTTTTACACTAGTAGTGATATAATATGAAACTCAGATTTGCAGAAAAACAGGTATTGATAAGCTGAAAATTGCTAGAGTTAGAAAACGTTACATGAGACCTGTTAAACATGGAATGACGCATTTCAGTGAAATGATGGAATTACCAGCTTAACACTAAAACCCATACAGGATAAATATTAAAAAGACGCTACCTGAGGTATTAAATGACATCTAGAAAGAACGAATCGTGCGCCGAGTATGAGAAGAGGTGGGCCCCTGTTTACGATTCCTGCTCTTGGGTCTACAGTCAAGGACAGACACAAAGTTAAAAGTACAAACCTATCATCTTACTATCTCCGCTAACAAATTTTTCAGAATGGAGAACAAATAGCACAGCTGTGTATAAATCTTTGAAACCACCCCCTCCCCCTTCCCCCACCCCCCCCCCCCCCCCCCCCCGCCCGCGTTTCTACGGCACTGTACCCACCACACAAAAAAATTTATAGAATGTGTGATTCCTTTATACACACATTGGGATTCTCGCCGGTGCTACAGAGTTCGTGCACTGTGCTGGGATCCTCCTTGTGTGATCTAAGGAAGGAGATCGGAGCACTGATGGAGTAGTCCGTGTGCAATGAAGATAGTGCTTAAAACCAAACCATCAAAACAAGAGACATAAGACGTTTTGAGATCCATTACAGCCGATCTTCGATGTCGAGATGGGACAGCTGATGATGATGGTATAAACCTTGAGCTATTGTTATTTATTACTATTATTATTATCATCGTTGTTATTATTGTAAGAGGAAGACAGAGCTATAAGTGGGAAGATAACCTTAAGAAATAAACTGGAAAGAATCTATCAGAGTTCACCATCAAGACAAGAAAGAGTCTATCAGAGTTCACCATCAAGACAAGAGACAAGAAAGAGTCTATCAGAGTGCACCATCAAGACAAGAGACAGGAAAGAGTATCAGAGTGCACCATCAAGACAAGAGACAGATTCTATCAGAGTGCACCATCAAGACAAGAGACAGATTCTATCAGAGTGCACCATCAAGACAAGAGACAGGAAAGAGTCTATCAGAGTGCACCATCAAGACAAAAGACAAGAAAGAGTCTGTCAGAGTGCACCATCAAGACAAGAGACAGATTCTATCAGAGTGCACCATCAAGACAAGAGACAGGAAAGAGTCTATCAGAGTGCACCATCAAGACAAGAGACAGGAAAGAGTCTATCAGAGTGCACCATCAAGACAAGAGACACGAAAGAGTCTATCAGAGTGCACCATCAAGACAAGAGACAGATTCTATCAGAGTGCACCATCAAGACAAGAGACAGGAAAGAGTCTATCAGAGTGCACCATCAAGACAAGAGACAAGAAAGAGTCTATCAGAGTGACCATCAAGACAAGAGACAATAACGAGTCTATCAGAGTGCAACTTCAAGACAAGAGACAAGAAATAGTCTATCAGAGTGCACCATCAAGACAAGAGACAGGAAAGAGTCTATCAGATTGCACCATCAAGACAAGAGACAGGAAAGAGTCTATCAGAGTTCACCATCAAGACAAAATGTTGGAGATCCAATTACAGCCGATCTTCAATGTGGAGATGGCAGCTGATGATAATTGTATAAACCTTGAACGAAATCTTTGGATTATATTTTTTAAATTAAAATTAGACTTGAGAGGATTGATCGATAGCCGTTCGATCGAATCTACGGGTATATCACATAGGTGGTTTAGTAGATCTATAAATAACGGAGGGTAAAAAAAGAAATAAGGTTTAAGCTTGGAAAAAAAATTCGGGCTAGCCCTCTCTCGCCTTCGTGTAAAAGCGCGGCATCCCCAGGAGTGACGTTACTTAGTCCGTATTCGGGGGAAACCCCACAAGCTAGCTTATCAAAAAAATTAGTATATGTCAATAAATGAGGACGCTGCTGTAAACCTGGTAAGGAAATAAATATATAAAAAAATAAAATGGTATGGAATCAGTTTTGCAAATTAACGAGACACAGGAAACACGGGACGTTTCGGGTTTCATCCTTCGTCAGGCACAGCGAGAAACAGGTGACAAGAACAAGAATTATAAACTGGTCAAAGAAAAATACTACAAACACACACGAGGATGAGAAACACACACAAAAAGAGTGATACAAGCAGATGAAAAAGTAAACAACACAGGCGATGAGCGAAAAAAAGAACAGTAATAACGCAAGAAAAATGCAAAACCAGAAATAAAGAAATATCAAAACAAGAAATTAAACAATCAACGAAACGCAAAAGTAAATAATAAAATAACAAAACTAATGAAACAAGTCCTGATCAAAGTAGCAAGATCCGGACTTAAAACACGTCACGAGATTCAAATACCTGGGCACGTTAATATAATATAGGATGGAGAATGCATCTCAGAAGTGAAAACTATAATATCTCAGGTAAAAAGCTGCATTCTATAAAATGAAAAGTATTTTATGTAACAACTCTTTGTCAATGGAAGTAAGAAATCGAGTTCTTCAGTGTTATATAGAACCAATCCTGATATTCGAAAGGGAATCATGGACAATTAATAAACACGTAGGAAACGCACTAGAAGCCACAGAGATATGGTTTTATAGAAGAATGTTAAAAATAATGTGGACAGGTAACATGAGTAATGAGGATTTCTTGAATGAGACCAAGAGGCAAATGCACAAAGGAAGCTTATTCCACAAGTTAGAAGGAAGCAATCTACTTTTTGTTTTGGCCATGTAATGAGAAGGAAGCAAGCAATCTACTTTTTTTTGGCCATGTAATGAGAAGAAGAAAGCAATCTTATTTTTTTTAGCCATGTAATGAGAAGAAGGAAGCAATCTACTTATTTTTTTGGCCATGTAATGAGAAGAAGGAAGCAATCTACTTTTTTTGGCCATGTAATGAGAAGAAGGAAGCTGAAATAAATCGTGACAACAGGAAAGAAAGAAGGAAAAAGGGAGAGGACGACAAAGATAGAGGGTTCTAGACAGCTTAACATCGTGGCATGGAAAGACGTCCACAACAGAATAGATCAGTAGTACTGTAGACAGGAAGGTGTGGAGGGACATGATCACCCACGCCACCTGGAATGGTACTTGAAAGGAAGAATTTCATTATGTAACAACAACAACAATGAATATTTGACCCAACAGTAGACGTATAATAAGAATATAGTCTTGTCTTTGAACCACCATCCACTGTACGCGAGCTCTTGGTGAAATGCTCAGTCATGGTGGATCTAAGAGGGAGAAAGGTCAAATATAAATTTCGGAGCCTCCCCTAACTCCGGCGCCCGATGAGCGTTTCCCAAGAGCCGGCAAAGGCTGTGTATCACAAAAACAATCAGCTTCGTTCTTCTTTAGTGGTCCATGTATCAGTTTAAAAAAAGGTCAAGGATCCCATTACACGCCCATTGAGGCACATTGGGAATATGGTGTTAGGGCCCATATTTTCTTGACCATCGGCACACTAGGGGTGACGTGGTCAGCATCACGCCGGCCGCCTTAACCTTCCCAGAGTTGTTCTGGTACCCAATTCATGAGGCTGGGTCGACCCCGGAGCCGTTGTGGTCTAAAAAATCCCGCCTCAACTAGGGATCGAACCATGGACCACCGAGCTAGGAAACCAGTGCACTAACCACTGCGCCACCGCGGATCCTTGGATCTAAGACAAGACAAGGCTATAATCTTATTAAAAAATATACACACATCGGCATCTATTTGTTGAGAAATAAATTATGATTAACTTAAAGAAAGTAAAAGTTAAATTATGAAATTTCATAAGAGATAAAAATATCGCCTGAAGATACGATTACAAAATATAAAATTTAAATTAGAAATCCGTATGTGCTGCTAATACTCGCGCCCGTCTCTTGTCATTTTTAAAATGAATTATGAGTATTTTAAAAAAACTAATGTAACACGACTTATTATTTAAGTTATACTCCACTATCTGTCTGTCGGTCTGTTTATCTCTCTCTTTCCCTGTCTTTCTTTAGCACACATACACACATGCGCATACTGATACACATGCGCATACACAAACACCCAATTCTTTTGTATGCACGTGAAACAAAACAAATTCGCCTGACTAACACAGTAACCCCGTGGTTCTCAGCCGTGAGCACACAGCTGTCCCTGGGGATACAGCGAGAAGTACCCAGGGCATGCACTGGGTGTTTCATTCAAAATGGCAAATTTTCACGTTTTTATTTTTAGCCAAATAAGTATCAGCTAATTGCGACATCTACAGGGTGAAATGACAAGGTCGCTTCCTATTTTTAATTTGTTATTTCTTCACTCTTGTCTAACTAATATATATGGCCGCTGCCCTGCAAAACTTTTCAAAATTTGGAAAACCTAACCACCACTAACATATTTCTAGAATGTGTGATTCCTGTATACAAACATTGGCCTCCCCGCCGGTACCACTGAGTTCTTGCACTGTTGACATCCTCCTTGTGTGATCTAAGGGAGGAGATTGGAGAACTGATGGAGTTGTCAGTGTGCAATGAAGATGGTTGTCACGGATTGTCTCCCCTTAGCTCTGCAGTAGTGGTCCACCAGTGGCCAACACTCAAGAGTATCTAAAATGGGTCTTCAAAGGTGTCTACCTTCGCACAAGATTACTCTTGGCAGAGTTGTAGATAGAAGGATAATGATGCTTCTATCTCAATGGACAGTTCACAAGATGTTTTCAGAAGTCAAGAAGAATGCTGCATAGGGCAGAGCACTATTAACTTTTATCTGATCCGTCGCCTTTCGTGAAGAATTAAGCAATGGTTTTAGCCCGTGTGACGGTATTGCCTCAACCGCTTTGCAGTAGTGGTCACGAGTATCTATTATAGGCTTCAATGGAGTCTATCTTTACACAAGATTACTTTTGGCAGAAATGTAGATATAAGAGTTGTAAAGCTTCTATCACATAGGAGTCTTCACAAGGTATTCAGATAAGCGAAAACAATGCTGGCGGTTGCTGAGCTCGTTAATTCTGTAATCTGCCGACACCTTTTGTGAAGAATTTAAGCAATGGTTTATTCTAGCTCGTTAAGCTCGTTAAACTGAGTTAATCAGTGGAATTATTATTTTAAAATATAAAGCTCTGTTTAGAGTGTGTGTAGTAATTTGACTGAGACAAACATGCAGTAACTTTAAAATGATTAAATCTAAGTTAAATTTGTAACATTACAAATAACAAAATTTAATAATCACTTTAGGTTGTAACAGTTGGAAAATAATTTGAATATTTATGAAAAGGTTTTCATCACTTGAATGGTTTTTTTATTAGAGGTTCAAGTGGCAGCATATAGGTTAACTAAGCTGCCAATGATGATTCTAATCCTCTTTATTGGTTGGTTCTTTTCGCTCTGCTCGCGCTCGTCTCTGGTCAAAGTTCAGGCGCCGCACGTTCTAAAAACGTCAAGGAGTAACGGCCAAGCTGGTTCTGCGTCTGTCTATAAGACGCTCTTATGATGGCGTCTCGCACAACGTCAGTCCACTTCTGCCTTCACTTGGTTCCAGAAATAGTACTTTCTGCTGGTGCCACCAATAAGCCAATCTTGGTTACAGACTTGTTGCTCAGATGACTAAAAGAGACGAATCGTTCTCTTACACGCGTCTGGGATGTCTTTAATTTTGCAATAGATGCCCCCTCCGTGTTTCTTCAGTTTCCTAGTCCCGGGGTTCCTTATTAAAATGTAGAGATTTCATGTTCTTTGCAAGTCTTATCTGGTTCTCCAATAAGAGATAGTACTTTCTGCTGGTACCACCAATAATCCAATCTTGGCTACAGACTTGTTGCTTAGATGAATAAAAGAGACGAATCGTTCTATTACACTCGTCTGGGATGTCTTTAATTTTGCAATAGATGCCCCCTCCGTGTTTCTTCAGTTTCCTAGTCCCGGGGTTCTTTATTAAAATGTAGAGATTTCATGTTCTTTGCAAGTCTTATCTGGTTCTCCAATAAAAGGTCCGGTTAACAAAAGGAATTATGAATCTAGTCTTCACTCTGGCGAGGTCTGATGTTGTCTTGGCGAGCATGAAATTCACAGTGAAATAAAACTGCGAAATGGTCAGACTATATTCCCTCTCTTCCTAAGCCTTCATTTGTTATGGAATTAAATAAACGTTCCAATCATATTCAAACAGGTCGGGTGTGGTACTTTCAAAATATTTCCCTTATAAGGTAATATGATGTCCGGTGCCCTTGTGTACAACCTTCCAAGCACACCTCTGTCCATCATAATATTGTGACCTTGTTTTTCTTGCGTAATGACTCCGGGATGGTCGCTAGTCACCTGTGTTTCGCCAGACAAACAAATCTGGTTCTATTCAGCACTCCTGCCCAACACAAGCTGGGATAAACAAGCGCCGTTGCTTGAAAAGATGGTCAGACAGATTATGCGATAAAATATTGTCGCTGACCGTCTAATAACCTGGGGTAACTTAACACGTCTTCGTGAAGCGTGAATGCGACACAATAAGATAAGAATTACTCCCGTAGCAAATACTGCTATAGGGGAGTGGCGTGTTAGAGACACCGCCCTGCTATGTCCAGCATAAAGAGTAAAATGAATGAAATGGCAAAATGAAATGACAAATAACAAGTGAATAATGAAGAAATATGAGGAAAAGAAGTTTACTGCCGGAGGGCTGAAGGTGTGAGAGATCAGACAAAAGGACAGGGATAGACATTTCGTCACAGCCCGTTCAAGCCCCCAGCTGGTGTAATCCAGCGAAATTCTTTTATAAGTATTTGCTCAATAGATGTAAAAATATGTCTAGATGTATATAGATTAAAGAGTCTTGCTCATACGTTTGCTTTCTTACCTATAATAACTGAATCAACAATGCTTGTTTTGTTTTAAAATAACATGTAACAAATTTAATAATAAATTAGTTTTAACAGGTTAAAATAACGATGGAATGATGGTGAATTTTAAATGTATATTAAAAATGTCTTCACTGAGACAGGGGTGAGGATTTATAAAAATGCTTGTCCTTTTTCTGTTTCCTTTAATAAGAATTTAGCTGGTCTAAGTGAGTTCTGCAGCCGTGGTTTCATCAATACTTTTGTGATGAGGGCTTTTTTTTCCGTACAACTCGTCCAATGTAGGTGGTATGTGTTAAATCCCTGCTCTTGACTCACGCTAGTGGCGTAGAAACGTAAGTCTTGCAGCTTTGTACCACGAACTTTAGACAAAATAAAAGAGCACATGCCTCTGCTAAGTACATATGTGGGCTGAAAATTAACAGGCGCATTGTCTCGCTGTCCACCTACCACTGTTAGCCTCTCTGAATAATTATTCTCCCTGAGTATACACAGTATAACTCAGGGAATATGATTAGAAATCATCAATATTCTTCTGGGTATTAAACGGGAAAATATGTGCTTGAACAGCGCGAATGCAATGATTTGCCTGAATTACAATTAACAAGGTACACATATCTCACAAAATGATACTATACACTTCATTCACATGGGATGCACTCATCACTCATCACTGCTCCATTCGGAGTCCGGGGTTGCTGCTACTTTCGCTTTTCTGTATGAACTAGCATGAAGCAATCACCAGCGCTTGCTGTAGTGGTTTATGAATATACTATTTTCATATGTTGAGGTTGCCAGCCTCATATGTATATAACCACTTAGCAAGGAAAACATGTCAAATTCACATTTGTAAAATATAGGTCATATGTATATAACCACTTAGCAAGGAAAACATGTCAAATTCACATTTGTAAAATATAGGTCATATGTATATAACCGCTTAGCAAGGAAAACGTGTCAAATTCACATTTGTAAAATATAAGTTCACAACTTACCCCAAATGGATATGCAATCTCCTCGCACAGATGTATGGACACGGCACTGATTAGATGCTTCGAACACTGGTCTGGGACATTTTATTATTCCTCTTATGACTTGATTCTGATTCCAGTCTTTGTATTTAAAAATGCGGTTTCTCTTTTAAATTATAAAGACGCCCAAATACTTTGATCTGTCACTTATAATTTTGGAGTTCTTGTCCGATGTCTCTCTGGCTCCTGGGAGTTGCTAATTTGACGTTGCGATGCTGTCTGATTTGTGTCTCCAATTTCGCTAGATTATATTTCCATTTCTCAGTTCAAATCTCAAATTGTACTTTTAGACCAACTTGCCAATGAAAGTCAAAGTCTATTACGGCTCTCAAATTAAACCAATGGTAAGCTCTTTAGAACTATGTGGGTCGGGGTGTGAGATCATTTCTATCCCCCGCGTGTTTTAAAAATATCAGATTTAAAATTAAACTGGTGGCCTCTTTCAAAAATGGCAGTAATACTTCCGATTGCACTTTTATGCAAACTCACAAACACATCTGTGAACTCATTTCCTTGGCTAATACCTTCCGCCCATATTGTCTCCCCTGACAGGTTATCTTGTAATCTTGATACAGAGATGGGCCAGCGGAACCGATTACATAAATCACCTGTGTTTGCGTATATCACACACTACAACAAGCTCGAGCGTTGGCGTAGCTGGCGAGTCCTTTTTAGGGCTTTATACTAGCAGATAGATAATGTTGGTCCTTTTCAGGACTTAGCATCTATCAACGCTGATCGGGTTAGCAGTCAACAGAGTTGACTTTTTTTTGGGATGGTAAATGCGCTCTGATATAACCAAATAGGTTGAAAGGAACGCGCCTCGCCAGAAGAAGGCACAAACCGAACCCCCCCCCCCTTCCCACCACCTTTCCCCCCCCCCCCCCCCCTCCCCCCACAAAAAAAAAAAAAATTAAATTACAGCTTTCCGTGAAATCCGACCTGCTCACCACGTGACTTTTAGCGTACAGCAATTTTTGCTGCCTATTGTAACGTCAACGTCCGACTGACAGAGTGGTTATAGCGCTAGTCTCTCGAGGCAAAGGTGTCGGGTTCGATTCACGGTATCCACACGCTTCAGTCTACCCAGCTGTAAATGGGTACCTGATTTTGCACTCGCGTTAGGGAAGGAAAAGGCAATGAAGAAGGGAACTAGTCCCCCCACCTCTCGATGCTGGCCCTAGCGTAATGAAGTCTCCAACACTTCACTCCACTACGGCAGTATCTGCTATGGGACTGCCTTTATCTTTATTGTAACGTCCTTTTATTGACCAATTGAGATTTTGTTTGATTTGTATTTTATTTCCGGAAGAAAAATGAAAAATAACAAATAAATAAATAAAACTTATTAGTAAAATGGCAGTATTTGCTCATAATTTTGACATTTTGTTTCATATATATATATATATATATATATATATATATATATATATATATATATATATATATATATATATATATATATATATATATAGATATATAGATATATATATATATATATATATATATATATATGGGAGCCGCGCTGGTGTAATGGCTACAACGTTGTACTGGCGACCAGGTGTTCATGGTTCAAACCCGGGCGTCGGCGTTTGAAGAAATGTTTACGACCGGAAATTTGACTGAATAATCTGAACGGCTCCTGCACATAAATCCCGTGTGGATGGGAAGGAGCGAAGCTCCTGACCGGGTTGGAAGGAAAGTCCACTGACCCCCCAGCCTCGCAATGACATGTCATTGGGCCAAAAGGGCTAGAAAGCTCGAGTGCCGCTGGTTATAGAAAAAAAAATATATGTATATATATGTATATATATATGTATATATGTATATATATATATATATATATATATATATATATATATATATATATACACGCACACACAGGGTGTCCATAAAAGATTGTACCCTTTAAAAAAAATTATTCTATGCCCCATGACGTGGTACGAGGATGCTTTCTATCACAAAAGTAAGATAATCTCTTCAAGTCTTTAAGCATACCTTACAAAGACTCAGGTATTTCAAGTGAAACTTTCGCAGTTGAGTTGCAACCGGTAATTGTTACATGTCTCTCAACGCACTGGTCAAGTAGGTGAAAAAATAAAGAAATAGGTACATTCTTTTTTAGTCTTTGTAAGGTATGCTTAAAAACTTGCAGAGATTATCTTACTTTTGTGATAGAAAGCATCATCCTACCACATCATGGGGCCGAAAACACATTTTTTGAAAAGGGTACAATCTTTTATGGACACCCTGTATATATGTACAATAAATGCAAGTGAGGCTAGGAATACTTACATACGCAGTGACTTCTCAATTACCCTGTAGGTTGTACTTTAAAATGGGGAGTCTTAATAATACTCCATTATTAAGGACAAATTTTATGTGTGGCGATTAGGTTTTTGGTTCCACTACGATACAGTACAGAAATATGCATGGAAGTATATCTGGAGTCGTCCTTATATGACCACCAGCTAAGCACAATGCTTTGGTATATAGATGTGGAAGTGAATCTCTGTCTGTGAGGCTAATTACACTCTCATTGAGTCTTGACACATCCACACACTTCCAGGGATTCCCCCTGTGGTGAAACATGTTGAGAACCCAGCATTGCACACTAAGCTTGGAGAAGTCACTTGAGCCCCAGACGTGATTCTGCGGCTTTTTCCTGGTTGGCTACATGCAGGACGATCTCACTATGGACCTATGATAGGTAGGGGGAGCTGAAATGTTGCTGTGTGTGGAACGTGATAATTCCTTGGGAATGTCCAGAGCCAGAGCACAGTATTTTAGTTCTGCATATCTGGAGAGCCCCCTTGTATGGCGGGGAATGCACAGTATGCCACGCGCTTCTTCCTCCTAGCTTGGAACCAGATGTGATATCCTTTAAATGGAAGCCAAGTTGGAGAAACTGGAGCTCATGACTTCAACACGACACGTTTCAGAATGTCAGAAAAGCCACAGGAAAAGCCTAGATCTGTGGGATCTACAGTGCTTAGATCTACAGTGTAGATAATACCAAGGAGTCTTCAACTTGGTATTGGCTGCAAAAGAGCGAGAAGCTCAGCAGCCCTAGTTAAACAACAACAACACTAGTACATACATACATGTATGTAAAAAAAAAAAAGAAAAAAAAAACTATGACTATAAAAAAAATTTTAGGGGTGTACTTTAGGACCTGGCCAACCCTCCAGTGGCTATTTGGTCCAAATAGGTTGAGAACCATTGCAGAAACCGAATACAAATATTTCTGTCTCATCAATCTCACTTGAAATTTTACACGGACACTGACGATGCTTTAAAAAATGGATGCCCATTATTTTTTTTAACACTTCTTGCCAAACACAAAGCCATCGAGTGGTGCACGAAATGACAAGATAAATTAATATTTGAAATTCCGAGCGTTTTGAAAGGGAAACCCAATGTTGGTTGTTGGTGTTGCATTATTTTTTAATCACCCAAACATTAAAGGGGACGTTTTTGAGACTAGCAGTTGAGAAATTGCTTTGACAGATAGAAGAAATGCATTTCTGTGTGTGTGTGTTTTTTGGTTCTGTTTTCATCGGCGTTCATCCATGGTACTACGTGACTGCATACATTACTCGGGTCTAGGAGTACTATTTATGTAAGATGTATTAACCTGGCGCTTTGTAAAATTGTCTTGGCAGTAATATAGATAAAGGGACAGACAGTGATATCAAAATAAGAATACAAAAAGCAAGAGGAGCTTTCATTGCATTGGGAAACATATGGAGAACACGATAAATCAAGTCCAACACGAAAATAAGAAACTTCAACTCAAATGTGAAGTCAGTCCTATTGTATGGCTCTGAGACATGGAGAGCAACAAAAACAACAACCAAAAAAACTACAGACTTTTATAAACGGGTGCTTGCGTAGAATAGAAGGACTGAAATGGTATGACAAAGTCACAAATGTGGAATTGATGACAAGAACCAGACAAGTGCCACTGGAACAAGAGCTGAGAAGAAGACGCTGGCGATGGATAGGACACACATTGAGGAAACCTGTTGATAGCATTACAAGTCAGTCCTTGTTCTGGAATCCACAGACAAAGAGAGGCAGAGGTAGACCAAAAAACACATGGAGGAGAGAACTGGATACAGAGGTGAAAATGATGAGGAAAACATAGAAAGAACTTGAGCGGATGGCACAGGACAGGAAGACTTGGCATGTGTTTGTTGAAGGCCTATGCTCCTTTGGGAGTGGAGGGTTATGAATGAATTGTACGGAAATAGGCCAGCTAACCAATTTCCGTACAATGGTGGTTTAAAATTCTGCCACTGAGCGACTCCGAGTTTTTAGGTTGTCTGACACCCTCATTATTTTCTTTTGCCTATAATTTATTAATTCCTGGACTATTTGCGTAACACTTAACATATTCTGTGTCAGCAAGCCCTAAGGAATCCAAATATCTCAATTTAAGGGAGCTAGGTGGCTGCGTTCAAAATGTGCATTTTCTACCACCTCCTGTTCACTTCAATCCCCATGTGGTGTCTGGGTACTGTCATGTTTTCAAACGTAAACCCATCTAATGTCATCTTTCCTAATAAGCGTTTTCCAGGTTTTTAAAACCTAACTCTGGGAAGGGTAGTGTTTTTATCACTGTCCGTCTGAAAAAAAGTTAGTGCATGTGGCCTTACACGCGTGATAGTAGTAATTGTATATCGCGTTACGCTTGTTGGGGGTGGCATTAATAGCGAGACGCGTGTTTAGTGTTGCATGCGTTCCTGATTTTCAGCCCTCCCTTCTTTCCATCCTACATCCATCTGTCCATTCGTAGTGTAATTAATTTAGGTCATACGCAGTGTGCCTCTCAATGTTTTTCTTAGAAATGCAATACCCGTTTTAATGTGTTGTGGAAACGCTTGTATTTATGCAGTGGCTTATATTTAACGGGGAAACGTTACAATTTGCAGACGAAGCATAAAACAAAGGGGATTTCGAGTACTGTCATTGTGACAGCACTGTTCTTTACCATTCTTCTTCCTTTTATAGAATTAAAAAAAAAAATTTGTTAGGCTTTACATTTACTTTTAATCACGCAGTTAAGCAATAAATCAAAGGTTGACAGCTTTCTCTTGTCCCAGTAGGTCGTGCTGGCCTCGTGTTTGAGTGTGTTTGAGTTTATTTATTTATTTTTTCCTTGCGTCTGTTATTTTGCTGTAATACCCTGTTCAACCAAAACCCATTGAAGGGTTACAAACGGTTATATTGGGGTATATAGTGTGTTAACGTCTTCGCTGATATCACTTTCCTAGTCCTGGACATGACTGGCCCTGAAAAGGACCACTAGCTGCCTGTTTGGTACCTACTCGTTGTTGTCTGTTTCGGCTGTGTGTTGTTCATGACTGTCTTTATTATATTTGGTAAGAAGTCCTTTAGGGTTTCGGTGATTATTTTGTCTTCAGCTTCTTTTCTTCTTTCTTGATAGCTTTTTGGTAGGCGCTCCTCTACGATTTCGGTGGTTGTTTTGTCTTTAGTGTCTTTGCTTCTTTCTCGTCCTTGATTGTGTTTTGTTACGATATCCTCGATGATCCTTCTCTCTGTTTCAATTCTTTTGAGGATTTCTTCGTTCTCTTCCTTTAGCTCTGCGAGTTTGGCGATGTCGACTTCTATTTCGTGTTTGATGGATTTCATGTCCTGTAGCATTGCCTGGGCGCTCTGTAAGGCTCCCATTGTTTCGTCTCTTATGGCATCTGAGTCTTCGTTGTGCTGCCTGTTCTTCTCGACTTTGAGTTGTTGTTTTATGTCTCGCACCTCTGTGTTTAGTTTTACCAGCTGGGCTCTTGTGTGCTGTTCCTGCTTAGCAGTGCCGCCTGAAGCCACTCGGTGTCTTGCTTCTCTGAAGGAAATGTTTTTGGTAATTGATTCCTTCAGAATGGCCTTTGTCTCATAGAAGATCGGACAGCCACGGTATCTTGCTCCGTGGTTCCCAAGACAGTTTGCGCAGCTGATTGGCTGTATGCGGTTCCGTACCATCCGTCGTACAATCCGTGACCTAGGCCGACTCCCGAAAAACAGGGCTTATGCCTAATTTTATTCTGTTTTCCGCCATATTGGGAGACAAGATGGCCCCAACCGAGTTCCGAAAAACAGGGCTTATGGCTAATTGTATTCTGTCTCAGAGACTGGTGAACGTTGCTCGTTGATTGGCTGAGGGATATTTGTATCTCGACATAGGGATTTAACTAAGAAGTGGGTTTACACACTCGTTTCACGACAGGGGTGCCATCGGACACATTTATGATGGTGCTTACTGTTAAAACTATACTTGCAACTGTGTTTCTTTATGGGGGAGGGGTGCCAAAGGTAGGATCTGCCCCGGGCGCCGAATACTTTAAGTAACGCCTCTGCACGGGAGTATCCATGTTTAATTGAGTTTTTCATGTTTCCTACTTACCTCTCGCTGTCTTTCCTGTCTCCGACGAAGTTCTCGTGGCCGCAACGTTGACTATGTACTTTGTCTTTTGTCCTAGTAAGGCGAATCACCGTTTTCTATTCGTTTTTTCACATAAAGCCTCTCTACTTGTGTTGTAACGAATGTCCGATTGACAGAGTGGTTAGAGCGATGTCTCTCGCGGCAAAGGTGCCAGGCTCGATTCACGGTTCAGTCTACCCTGCTGTAAAGGTGTACCTGACTTTGCACTTGAGTTAGGGATGGAAAAGGCAGCGATGAAGGGAACTAGTCACCCCACCTCTAGATGCTGGACCTAGTACAGCGATGTCTCTAACACTTCACTCCCCTTTACCTTTTTTTTTTACTGATGAAACAAATTTACGGAAACCAAATCAATTGATAAAATAGTTCGCACCTTTGTGTTACTGAGACCCAAAAGGGCAGAGAATACTAGTAATACTATAATTTACCAGGCAGAATTGCAGAAGGCGGACGAACAAGGATGGGCAATACAGGCGGCTATCTCATCATTTTCAAGCCACAGATACTTTCCAAATATGAACAAGTTATCCTCATCAGTTCAACATTAGTGATCTTGTCATCAGTTCCACATTAGTGATCTTGTCATCAGTTCATCATTAGTGATCTTCTCATCAGTTCCACATTGGTGATCTTGTCATCAATTCCACATTAGTGATCTTGTCATCAGTTCCACATTAATGATCTTGTCATCAGTTCCACATTAGTGATCTTGTCATCAGTTCAACATTGGTGATCTTGTCATCAGTTCAACATTGGTGATCTTGTCATCAGTTCAACATTGGTGATCTTGTCATCAGTTCCACATTAGTGATCTTGTCATCAGTTCCACATTAGTGATCTTGTCATACCACTTCAATCCTTTTATTCTACACAAGCGTCTATTTATGAAAGTCTGTAGCATTTTGGTTCGGGAGTGGAAGGACTGAAATGGTATGACAAGGTCGCCAATGGGCAGCTGATGGTAACAACAATTAAAATTACCAGTGGATTATTAGATGTGAAGAGAAAACACTGGCGTTCGATAAGGCCAGTGCTTCTTAACCAAGGGTACAAGCACCTCCTGGGGGTGTGAGACCCATGTTCTGGGAGCGAGGCATGCCAGATATTTTATAAGGCGAATTATGCACGGAGACATATCTGGAGTCATCCTAATATGACTGTCGTGAGACATTCTAAATCCACATATATAAATCAAAAAAGTAAATGTAAAGCCTAACGAATTAATTCAATAAAAGGAAAGAAGAATGGTAAAAGACCAGTACTGTCACAATGGCGTACAAAAATCCCCCTTTTTCTACTTCGTCTGCATAATTGTAACGCTTTCACGTTTACTAGTAAAGCCTACAGCAGCATACACGCGTTTCTAAAAATAAAACGTGTACTGTATTTCTTAGAAAACCTTGAGATACGCACACTGCTTAATGACCTAGATAAAATACTAGCATTAATGTCATTATATACACTGCGTAATGAAAAGACAGACGAGCTTAGAAGAGAGAGAGAGAGAGAGAGAGAGAGAGAGAGAGAGAGATGTACGGAGGAACGCATGCAATACTACCAACGTCGTCTCGCGATTGAAAATTAATGCCACCCCCAACGCGAAAGGCATGAAGCACTAACTTTTTTTCTTCAAATAAACAGTGACAAAAAACACTACCAATACACGGTTAGGTTTTGAAAACATGTTTAAAGCTTATTAGGAAACATGACATTCTACTGTTTTACGTCTGAAATCCTGACTTTATACTGACAGAACAGTCGAAAAGGCAGGACAGGTGGCGGTTCTAAACATTAAAAACAAAATAAAAGATAAAACAAATACACGACTATCCTAGAAAATACATATTTTGAACGCAGCCACTTAGCTCCCTTAAAACTTATATATTTGGGTGCCTTAGGACTTGCTGACAAAGAATATGTTAGGTGTTAAGAAATTAGTTTAATAATTAACAAATTATAGCCAAAATACTATAGTGAGGGTGTCAGACAACACAAGATCATTTTTGCTCATAATGGCGTGTTTGAACAATGTTTTAGAAGAAAATGAGGCCACCATGTTAAATCCGATTTGATTGGCTAGAATAATATGTAAGGCTAAACATGATTAGTCGATTGCAAATACTAATTTTGGTTGTTACTAGAAACGATAGGAAGGGTACATTTGTTCAAAAGCTTTTGTAAACATGATCCCATTGGCTAGACCATTTGATATAGTCAATTAGGAGCGTTAGTTCAGTGCCACTTTTTGAAAATCCAATTTGTAAAAGCAAGTGCGTTGAGATCCAGCTCATATTTTTCTAAATAAAAGCCTGGGACAGAGGCAGATCGGAATTGTGCCATAACTCATCGCCAGTCAACGTATTTGTTTAATATTTCCATGAATTGTGGTAAGCTAGACCTATTTGATATCTTGTTGATGAAAATTGAATGTGAATTGATAATTTATGTCTATATGTGTGTGGTTCAGTAACAATAAACAGAGGCAAAACCTCGATATGGCTCCACCATGAATAAAACTTGTCAGAGAGGAATATATCTGCATGGGATGGCCAAATAGTACTATGACACCTATCTTATTGAATAGAAGGAAATAATGCTGGAATTGCAGAGGTGTTGTAACCATTAGGGAGAGGAATACTGGTGTAAATTGTTTCATGAGAAGCTAGCAGTTGGCCTACCGCGCTGAACTCGGTTTTGTTATGTATTGTGCTTCAGTATGGAAATAGATTATAAATTAGTTCTGAAGTAGGAGGTACAACCTTCTTGTTTCAGAGACCGTGGTCCTAACGTATTGAGGCAGCACCTGGTCTGAGTTTTGCTGAATCCAGAGGCTGGTAGCATACTCCTTGGTCCAGATAGCGACCAGTATTGTTTCTCAAGGAAACGGTGAAGCAAGCGAGCAGTGGAGACTGTTTCCTGCCGCCCACACAGAAGTTAAGAGTTCGTGGCCAGAGCAGCTCAATCGTGTGAACCCCCCCCCCCCTTCCTCTAAAAGTGACTTTACAGTAAACCAAGAGGGACATTTAATTGTTTCAAATAAAAGAAACTGTGAACCTTTCAAATATTATTTCCACCAGAAACAAACACTTGAAGTCATGATGACAAATAACAACATAGCTTGAATAGCCAGTATTACCTCATAGTACTACATCACTACTTACACACATATTGTAATAATAATATATGTCAATACAAAGATCTTATCTATAAATTGTGTACATACAACTTGTAATTACATTTGATTGTGATTCCTGGTTCACTTTGTAGTTGAATCAGGATATCTATTATTGACAGGAATTAATACATATTTTTAAAAGTTACCCTTGACTTATTAAGATAGCCTTATAGAGTGTTCTATGTATGTGAGTGTCACAGTGTTGTAAAGTATTGTGGATTAAATTAAATTGTTTATCTGTCTGTTGGTTGTTGTGAACATACACTTCATCATTATCATAACCCTAGACATTCAACGTAGTCATCACAATATTCCAGAATAAGTCTGACTGAGGTATAAATGTGGTAGCAAAGTAAGGTCATCTGTAATACATCACACTTATTAGATACAGATACCTTCACAGCTGATCTCAGTCAGTACACTAAGTCCCTATAAATATTTATATCATCCCACTTTACCACATATATTGGGGTCCTGTCCGGGATTTTGAATCTTCTCCTATTATATAAATTGGGAATAATAAAAATTTAAAAGGTATCCTTGGGTGGAAATAAATAAGGTTGAGCTCTCAGTGCCTGTGGTTGTCCTTAGATAATTAGATAGATTGACTTGTTTACTTAGACATTGTATAAATTTGCCTGTTAGACAATGGCCGACCTGGCAAAATTTCGATCTGCTGCTATGCAGGCTGCTAAAGAGTTAGGAATGGACGGGCAAGTTATGATTGCTTATGTCACTACTGAATGTGACAAATTTATTGTAATAATAATAATAATAATAATAGCCCCTTCAGTCATAACTGACTATGGGAATGCGCCCCTGAGGTGACAGACCTCAGCTGCTTATTTTCCTGGTGCTCCTTTCGATGTTTTCTCCTCACCTCTGCTTCTTGTGTGAGCCTCTCTTCGCCCAATCTGAGTTGGCGCCGTAAACAGCATCGCCACTTAGTGCGATCGGCAGCTTCATCCTCCCATGTTGCTGGATCCATGTCCAGAGCCCTCATATCTCTCTTGCACACATCTTTGAACCTCAGCTGTGGTCGCCCAACTGTTCTCTTGCCATCTGCTAATTGTCCGTAGAAGATATCTTTTGGGATGCGACCATCTTCCATGCGGCGAACATGGCCAAGCCAGCGAAGTCTGCGCTGTCTAAGAAGCGTATACATACTTTGAAGGCCAGCACGTGATAACACCTCGACATTTGTCACTTTATCTTTCCACGAGAAAGATTTATATCAAATTTATTGAACGCGAAGGAAAAAGATTAGAAAAAGAAGCTGAAAGAAAATTACAGGCAGAAAAAGAAATTAAGAGGTTGCAGATTGAGGCTGAAGAAAAAAAGTTAGAGGCTGAAAAAGAAATTAAGAGGTTGCAGATTGAGGCTGATAAAGAGGCTAGGGCATTAGAGGCTGAGGCTAAGAAGGTCCAATTGGAGGCAGAAAGAGAAGAAAAAAGATTGACTGCCGAAAGGGAAGCAGAAGAAAGAAGACAGGCTGCACAGAGGGAAGCAGAAAAGGAGGAGAAGAGATTACAAAGGGAACATGAGTTACGACTAAGGGAGTTGGAATTTCAAGGCCATGCTCCTGAAAATGGTGCCAGTCCCTTTACCTCCGATGCCACTGCTAGTCAGGGAGCCTCAACCTCTGCTATGAACTTTCATTTAGATCATTTTGTTGAGAAAGAAGATGATATCGAGAGCTATCTAAATAGATATGAACTATTAGCTACCATGTATGGGTTAGAGAGAGAAAGGTGGAGCTTAAAGTTATCACAAGGGCTTCGTGGTGCAGCTTATGAAGTTTTTGCCAAAATGAGCAGAGGTGATCAAGAAAATTATGACATGCTAAAGCAGGCTCTTTTGTTAAGATATGAAAAGAATGGTGAATTTTATAGAAAAAAATTTAGGAATGCTAAACTACTGTCAGGTGAGACATATCACCAGTTCTCTGCACGGTTAGAGACATACTTGGAGAAATGGACTTCTCTGGGGAAAACCCAAGATCTTAAGGAAATGATCCTTATAGAACAACTAAGAGAGTCCATGGCTCCAGACCTGAGAAAGTTTCTCATGGAACAAGGTGCAGAGAGGCTGGGTGAGTTACTAAATGTCGCTGAAAGGTATCAGGCAGCTCAAGCAGAGGTAACAAGTAATAAAAAGAAACAGGTAGACAATTATCAGGCACCCCAAAACTTTAATGAATTTGATCATAGAGATCAAAACAAAGGTAAGCATCAGTTTGATAGGCCACGAAATGACTATAAAAATAAAACCCCACAATTCAATGAAAGGAAATATGATAACAGGAAACCCTTCAGACAGGAAGGAAAATATTGTCAAATATGCATGATGCATAATCATAATACTAGTGAATGTGGTAGGAAAGTTCCTCCATATCACGCGGCATGCATGATAACAGTGGACAAGGGGAAGAAGAAACTGACAGAGAATCATATAAATCTTCAACATCCCCCCATCTGTGAAGAAGTGACATGTAATGGTGCCAAGGTTAGGTGCCTTTACGATTCAGGTTTAGAATATGACTCAGTTGTGAGTGCAACCCTAGTGCACCCTGAACAGTATACCACAGAGAAAGTGGAGATACAAGGGGCCGTAAAGGGAATATCCACCATGACACTTCCCGTAGCCGAGATCAATGTAGAGACAAGGTATGTGGAAGGAGTGATTAGAGCAGCCGTGTGTGACGATCCTAATTACCCGCTGGTGTTAGGAAGCAAATATGTTTTTCTAGGAAGCCCTGTAAAACCTGTGGTAATGGCCACGCTTCAGGTCAGGTCGACCCTAGTAGAACGTAGGAGGAACCACCACTAGTTTATTCTCATAAGCAGATGAGAAAGGCCCAGGAAAAAGATAAAACATTAAAACCTTGCTTTGGTAAATTGCCAACAAGCCATGCACACCCTAAGAAAGGACAATTTTATTTGAAGGAAGGACTGCTCTTCAGGAAAGCTAGAGCAGGATCCAAAGAACAGGGACAATTGGTATTACCAACCCCCTACAGGGAAAAAGTGATGGCACAAGCTCATGTTGTACCAGACGGTGGACACCAGAGAAATGGGACCACCCGTCAAAGGACATCGGAAAAATTCTACTGGCCCCAAGTAGCTGCTGATATTGCACATTTTGTGGGGGCCTGTGAAAAATGTAGCAAGGTACAGTCCCCAAGTTGTGAAATCATAATCAGATGCCAGCCAAGCATTCTGAAACATATGGGCCTAACAATAACAAGGAAAATAAAAATAATAAGGTTGACATAGAGGATAGGTATCCACCTTCCCCCCAACAGTGTTCACCAAAAATAATTAGATTCGCAACTCTGAGAAGGGCATCCAGAGAAAATAGAAACTCAGACCAGTCAACCCAGGAACAGTTTGAAGCCGCAGTTAGGGAGCTGGCTGACATTGACATTGAAGATGATCCGCCTAAGTTAAAACCGAAACAAATTGTTAACAGAAGAACAGTGGGCAGTGGACGAGTGAGCAATTCGGAAAATGCTCACAGCGCTTCACAATATGGCTATTAACTTAGCATTAAAAGGGCACTGGTGACATTGGTAGTCACCCGACCCTACACCGTCCAAGGGGAAGTAGTGTTCGGACCCTGGATGGAGATAACCCACACATCTTATAGCAATGCTAAGGGCGAATTGATTTCTGATGCAGAAACTCATTTCCCCACATATTATCTTAATTCACCAGATTGTCGGTAGGCGGAACTATAGTTGGTGAATATGGCCTCCATTTGAGTGGCACATTATAGAACATTATAAATATATTATTAGAAGGGTGTTTCCACATTCAATCACGCCTGAGATCAGACCAATTGTTGGCTGTGAACCTTTCGGAGGAGCAGAGTGTCTCCATTGTTGCCTTTTTGAATTGAGGATAGTCCGAGTGTTTATTAAGGCTGATCAGGAAATTATTGGATCCCCTACACAACTCAGATATCACCATATAGATCAACTCCTAATAACGTACAAATTGAGGAACATCTAATATTCTCGGGACATGTCGTTGAGCAGACTCAGAGAAGAGAAATGGTGAATACTGATTGCTAAGCAGCAATAAGACAAGCAGTAACACTTGCCGCTGTTCAGTAATATAACTGAAATGGATTCTTGTATTGCAGAGGTCTGAGGCAACCTTCGTCAGTAGTGCTTACTTTGAATTGACCCACGTGCATTAATCCATGATCAAAATAAAATCAGAGAAACGTTGATGCAGATTTTCTAAGCCGCCATCCGTGCGATGAAAATCAAAGAAAGCACCAGGAGTAATATTAAATTTCTCTATGTGTATATAGAATTATAGACTGACATATAACGTCTGTTTTAAGTGGGGAGAATTTGTCGTGAGACATTCTAAATCCACATATATAAATTAAAAAAGTAAATGTAAAGCCTAACGAATTAATTCGTCTGCATAATTGTAACGCTTTCACGTTTACTAGTAAAGCCTACAGCAGCATACACGCGTTTCTAAAAATAAAACGTGTACTGTATTTCTTAGAAAACCTTGAGATACGCACACTGCTTAATGACCTAGATAAAATACTAGCATTAATGTCATTATATACACTGTGTAATGAAAAGACAGACGAGCTTAGAAGAGAGAGAGAGAGAGAGAGAGAGAGAGAGAGAGAGAGAGAGAGAGAGAGAGAGAGAGAGAGAGATGTACGGAGGAACGCATGCAATACTACCAACGTCGTCTCGCGATTGAAAATTAATGCCACCCCCAACGCGAAAGGCATGAAGCACTAACTTTTTTTTTTCAAATAAACAGTGACAAAAAAACACTACCAATACACGGTTAGGTTTTGAAAACATGTTTAATGCTTATTAGGAAACATGACATTCTACTGTTTTACGTCTGAAATCCTGACTTTATACTGACAGAACAGTCGAAAAGGCAGGACAGGTGGCGGTTCTAAACATAAAAATAAAACAAATACACGACTATCCTAGAAAATACATATTTTGAACGCAGCCACTTAGCTCCCTTAAAACTTATATATTTGGGTGCCTTAGGACTTGCTGACAAAGAATATGTTAGGTGTTAAGAAATTAGTTTAATAATTAACAAATTAGAGCCAAAATACTATAGTGAGGGTGTCAGACAACTTACTTACTTACTTACTTAGTCGTTCCCCTTCTACCGTGAGGTGTAGAGGTTTGGAAGAGAGAGCGCCAGACTATTCTATCGGCTGTCTTCCTCCTGGCCTGGTTCCATTCTAGTCCTCGGTCCTTCAAAGATTGTCTAATGTTGTCCTCCCAGCGGACTCTGGGTCGTCCTCGGGGGTCTGGATCCTTGGCTCTTTGTTTCCCATGCTTGTCGTGGTAGCCGATCTTCTCCCATTCTGCAGACATGGCCAAACCATCTTAGTTGGGACTGTTCTACTTGGGTCTGTAGGGGGTGGCATTTTAGGCCTTGACGTATCGTCTGGTTGCGTACCATGTCTCTTCTTGTTACTTCAACCACCTTCCTCAGATATCTCATTTCTGAGGTTTGGATCTGGCTTTTATGGGTTGTAGTCATTGCCCATGACTCGCATCCATATGTCAAGACTGGGACATAGGTGGAGCGGTATACAGCCATCTTCGTTTTCTTACCAACCTCTCTCTTGCTGAGGAATCCTCGATTTATGGCCTGAAAAAGTCTCCCAGCTGCTGCTTTTCGAGTGGCCAACTCTTCTTTGATGCCTCCCTTTCGGTCTATAATAGCTCCGAGGTATTTAAAGTGGTCGACCTGCTCCAGGACCTGTTCTCCCAGCTTAATCTGATGTCTTCTTTCTTCTCGTGATATCACCATGGATTTTGTTTTAGAGCTGCTTATGACCATCCCTCTCTTCTCCAGCTCTTCCTTCCATACTTGCAGGTTGGATTGGAGATGTGCCTCTGATTTAGCAATCAGGGCAACATCATCAGCAAATGCCAGCTCTGAAATATAGACCTGTCTCATCTTCCAGTACCCCACTGAATACTTTCTTGTTCTCTCCTTACATGCCTTGATGACATCGTCCATAAGGAGTATGAAGAGGTAAGGTGATAGGATATCACCTTGTCTTACACCAGTGGTGGTCCTGAACTCTTCTGACTTATGGTTTGCTGTCCTCACATAATTTCTGCAAGACTTGTAGAAGCTCTGTATAGCATGAATCAGAGGTGCTGGAATATTCTTTCTTGCCAAACAGTCCCAAAGTTTGCTCCAAGGGACCCTGTCAAACGCCTTTTCCAGATCTATGAAACAAAGATGGATCTCACTCTTATACTCAAGGGCCTTTTCACTCAGCTGTCTGAGTGTGAAGATTAGGTCTTGAGTACTTCGGTTTGCTCGGAATCCGCACTGGACCTCATCCAATTGTGGCTCAGCTAGGCGTCGGAGTCTCTGCTCTAGGATTCTAGAGTAGATTTTTCCAGGGACACTGAGAAGGGATATGCCTCTATGGTTTCCACACTGTCGATTGTCACCCTTTTTGAAAATTGGTGTTATTATGGCGATCTCCCAATCCTTTGGTATGGTCTTGTTGCACCATGCTGCCTGTAGGACCCTTAAGAGTAACAGGTCGCCTGATGCTCCCATGTACTTAACCATTTCTGGTGTTATACCATCATGCCCTGCTGCTTTGCCCATCTTGATTTTCTCCAGTGCTGCCTTCAGTTCTTCCATCTTTATGTCATCTTCATCACCATTGGTTTCCTCTTCTGTGCTAGTGGTTATCATTTCTGATGCTTGACCTTGCTCACCATCAAGGAGTTCTGAAAATATTCTTTCCATCTTTCCATTACTTCCTTTGGGGCAGTAAGCAATTTGCCTTGCTTGTCCTTTATAAATTTGAGAGGGCATTGTTTTTCCTTCCTCATGTTCTTTAGGGTCTTATAGAACAATTTCTGGTTTTCTTGTGCATCTTTTTCTAGCTTTTCTCCAAATTCTTCCCAGGACTTCTGTTTTGCGGCTTGCACTTTGTTCTTTACTTCTGTTCTGAGTGTCACATATTCTCTATATTTTTCCATTTGTCCTATTGTGTTTTTAGCTCCTAAGTATTGTTTCCATGCCATTTTCTTCTCTCTTATTTTCTCTTTGACTTCCTCTGTCCACCAAGGTGTCCTCTTTCTCTGGTTCCCAAGTCGGACTTCACCACATGCTTCTGCAGCAGCTGTCTTTATGATATCCTTGAATTTAATCCAGAGGGTTTCCAAGTCATCAGGTTGTTCTTCTGTGTTGTTCACCGCTGCAGCAATAAGCCCCTGATATCTGGTCTTAATTTCTGGCTCTCTCAGCTTGTAGGTCCTAATGCTCATTTCTCCTGCTCGTTTACTTGGTTTCTTGCGTGATGTTGAGCAGTTCCTAGGCTGAGCAACTCTTTCAGTTGTTCGTTTGATTGTTAGCAGGTAGTGATCACTTCCAATCTCTGGCCCCCTCCAGACTCTTGCATCTCGGACATATTTGAATGAGCTTCTCCGAACAATGGCATAGTCAATCACTGACTTCTCATTCTTTGTTGGTTCACATCTAGTGTATGCATGTATGCGCTTATGGGGGAACTTTGTGTTTGTAATGATCAGATTCTGCTCACTGCAGAATCTAAGGAGTCGCTTTCCATTGTCATTGAGAGTGTCTTCTCCATATCTTCCGATAACTCCACCCCATCTAGCATGGTCATTTCCAACTCTGGCATTAAAATCTCCGAGCATGATAACTTCATCTAGGCAGTCATCCACTGTCCTTTGAAGCAGCTCGAAGAATTCCTCCTTGACCTCTGCTCTCTCATCCTCATTTGGCCCATACACTATGACCAGGTTGACTATGGTTTCTCCTTCTTTTAGTTTCACAACCATAATGCGCTCTGAGACAAAGTTCCACCCCTTGATACTATCTTTTTGATTTTGGGCCACAATGCAACCCACACCCCCTTTAGCTCTTTCGGATATGGGTACACCACTGTAGAGCAGCGTGTTGCCATTGAGATCCATGACTCCTTGTCCTTTTTTCTTTGTTTCCGTTATAGCCAGGATTTCTAGTTTTGCTTTCCTCATCTCTTCCACCAGCTCCTCTTCCTTCCCATTTATACTTCTTGTGTTCCATGTTCCATAAGTCGTAGTCCGTAGTCCGTTCCAGTTCGTCGCCT
Organism: Oreohelix idahoensis; assembly: GCA_024509875.1. Lineage (NCBI taxonomy): Eukaryota > Metazoa > Mollusca > Gastropoda > Stylommatophora > Oreohelicidae > Oreohelix > Oreohelix idahoensis. The sequence goes on from JAMPIV010019235.1 coordinate 292,531, forward strand.
TTAGAATCAGTCCGGTTTTCTCTCTTGTGTTACTCGTAATCGTGGTTTAAAGCAAACAGGTGATTGGCCTGTTGTGCCTTTGCATGGTGGAGGGGCTGCCTCCTTACGGCCTCCATGCAGGCCACCCTCCTCCTTTTTCATCCGGGCTTAGATACAGATACCTTCACAGCTGATCTCAGTCAGTACACTAAGTCCCCTATAAATATTTATATCATCCCACTTTACCACAATGACCACCAGCTATGCACAATGCTACAATATATGTACGTGGAAGTGAACCTATGTCTGTGAGGCTAATTACACCCTCATTGACTCTTGAAATCATCCATACACTTCCAGGGATTCCCCCTGTGGTGGAACTTGTTGAGAAACAAGCATTGCATACTAAGCTTGGAGAAGTCACTTGAGCCCCATGTGTAATTCTTTGGCTATTACCTGGTTGGTTGCATGCAGAAGGATCTCACTACGGACCCACTGATAGGCAGGAGAAGCTGAGAAGTGGCTCTGTGCAGGACTTGATAATTCCTTGGGAGAGCCCAGAACTAAACTCCAGTATTTTAGTTCTGCGTAGTTGGAGCCCCGTTGGATGGTGGGGATTGCACAGTATGCCATGCACTGTTTACTCCTAGCTGGGGACCAGATGTGACGATCCTTTAAATGCAAGCCAAGCTAGAGTAACTGGAGCTCATGATTTCAACTCAACATGTTTCGGAATGGCAGAAAAGCCTAGATCGACAGTGTTGATAATACCAAGGAGTCTTCAACTTTGCACTGGCTGCTAAAGAGTAAGGAGCTTAGCAGCCCTAGTTAAACAACAACAATAAGGCGAATTATCATAAACACTCAGAATATATAATACTCAGAACTCAACTAATTTGTACACAACAGAGCATTGACAACAATTAGATATCGTGGCTTAGTCACATTTTGTAAACAACATTCTCTCACAATATGTATTTTTATCTTTTTCTTGCGTGCTAGAAGATAATGGGGTGCTAGGCTTCTTAATGCGCTTTAAAAGGGGTGCAAGGCTTTTTGATATGATGTGAAAGGGGTGTGAAACTTCTTAAGATGCTTTAACAGGGGTGCGAAACTTCTTAAGATGCTTTAACAGGGGTGCGAAACTTCTTAAGATGCTTTAACAGGGGTGCGAAACTTCTTTAGATGCTTTAAAAGGGGTCCGAAACTTCTTAAGATGCTGTAAAAGGGGTGCAAAACTTCTTAAGATGCTTTAAAAGGGGTGTGAAACTTCTTAAAATGCTTTAAAAGAGGTGCCAATCTTCTTAAGATGCTGTAAAAGGGGCGTGAAACTTCTTAAGATGCTGTAAAAGATGTGTGAAACTTCTTAAGATGCTGTACAAAGGTTGCGAGGTTTCTTAAGATGCTTTAAAAGGGTTGCGAATCTTCTTAAGATGCTGTAAAGGGGTGCGAGGTTTCTTAAGATGCTTTAAAAGGGGTGCGAATCTTCTTAAGATGCTGTAAAGGGGTCCAGGGCCTATAAAATGGTTAAGAAGCGCTGGATAAGACACACATTGAAGAAACAAGTTGATAGCATTACAAGGCAGTCTCTGTTCTGAAATGCCCAAGGTAGAAGAGATAGAGGAAGACCAACAAAACACCAGGAGAAGAGAGATATATACATGAAGGTGATAAAAAAGAGATATATACATGAAGGTGATAAAAGAGAGATATATACATGAAGGTGATAAAAGAGAGATATATACATGAAGGTGATAAAAGAGAAATATATACATGAAGGTGATAAAAGAGAGATATATACAGGAAGGCGATAAAAGAGAGATATATACATGAAGGTGATAAAAGAGAGATATATACATGAAGGTGATAAAAGAGAGATATATACATGAAGGTGATAAAAGAGAGATATATACATGAAGGTGATAAAAGATATATATATATATATATATATATATATATATATATATATATATATATATATATATATATATATATATATATATATATATATATATATATATATATGCATGAAGGTGATAAAAGAGAGATATATACATGAAGGTGATAAAAGAGAGATATATACATGAAGGTGATAAAAGAGACATGAAAAGACATTACATTGATGACATGGCAACATTAAGGTTTGGTTTAAGGAACATCTTCACTGCACACGGACAACTCCATAAACGCCCCGATCTCCTCCCTTAGATCACACAAGGTGGATCACAGCATAGACCGCGAACTCCCGTAGCACCGGCGAGAATCCCAATGTGTGAATACAGGAATCTCACATTCTATAAATATTTTTGTGATGGATAGGTTTCCGAATGTTTACAATTTTCCAGAACAGCGGCCGTATGGCGTACTCTTTACGATTTCCAACTGCCGGGGAATTTTTAAGGTGCGCAACTTGCACACAGGATCTCCTATTTTTTGGGCCTAATCCGAGAAGGCTCGACATCCGACTTCCCTACCCATGAGATCAGGGGGAGTTTGACATTATTAGGAATTACTGGTTCTGAAAAATAAATTCCATCAATTATATTCCCTGTGCTGGGAGCGAACACGGTACTATTAGAACTAGAGGCAGACACCATAAATCTAAGCCACTCCGACCCTCCAAAAAGGCTTGGCACGTATTAGTTGAAGACGTGTGCTCCACGGGGCGCTAATAGATAATGAATGAGTGGGTGTTACCCACAGTCGGAAATGCATGCTTGACATTCTTAGGCTTGGGATATTTGTCAGTTTTGTCAATTAAAGTAAAAGACAGACAAACAACATGACACAAAAGAAAGAATATATGACAAAAGGTTTGGGGAATGGCAGAAATGCCGTAAGTAAAGAAGGCGTGGGTACTCCAAACCATAGAGGACAATTGATCGCTAAAAAGACTGAAATGAGTTAGTATTTAAATGTGGTTACATTTTACCCCTTTATCATTTCTGGATATTGCAGTTATATGGATTGTGATTTGAGTTCTAATGCTGGAGTTATTTCCCAGGTATTTTGTATAATGTGTTTTAGAATTTAAATGAGAAAACTGTAGATAGGACATTAAAAACTTCAAATAACATCTTTATTTCTTCCTTGTCCTTGTTTTACAGGTTCAGGTTTATAAGTGTTTCTTTGTGTCCAGTTAATGCGAGATAACGACTTTTTCTCGCTTTTATAAGGGAACTACTCTGCTATGCGGCTATCTTTACCTTTTCTTCAGTTATGCGTTGTGTTGTCTGGCGCATTGCCTCACTGGACCATTGTCGTACCGATAGGTTTTTGAGTTATTTTTGTCCAGTCTGAGTAGAGTGGATGGTGATAAGTACGTGAGAAAAGGAGTGAGAAATAGATTTCACGGGTGAATAGCTTAAGGAGAAGATATGTATCTGGAATGTGTAAGTTTCTCTAGTCCAGCCTATCTATACGACTATAATTTAGCACAAGACAACCTTGCCCTCCTCATACACATAAATATAACATTAACTACACACACACACACAGCTATGTGACAACAAGACACACAAACGTGAAAAACTACGGTTAATTGGGAATGGGTCTGACCAACACACAAAGTTAAGTTTCTTTTGTTGTTTATTATCATTCAAACTTGACAAGAGCAAACATCTAAAGAAAGATCAAATAAAATCAGAGTTAGATACATATGAAAATAACAGAATAAATATGCCCTCCCCCAATGGATAAAAGAACCCAAAGAGTTAATAACCCAGAGGTCAAAGGTTAGCACTATGTTACAGAATAGACAGTAAAGAAACAAGTTCCTACTAAATGCTACCCAGTAAAGTAAGCAAGTTAAGCAAAATCCAATGTTGGTAAAGTTCCTGTAACAAAGGAAAAATATTCACTCTCTCTGTCATACAGTGGCCACTAAATCACACTTGCCTATTCTTTGTGATATCCCTTGGAAATACAATTATCCTGAATATAAAATTACCAGGTTTTATTTCCCAAATTGACGCCAGTCCATCCCCTAACAAGTCAAGACTAGCGAGGTGAAAGCCAAATCTGGTGTGGCTTTTTCCTGGATGAACAAATGTCACCGCGAATAGTTAGTGTAGCAAAACGTGCTCTTGAGGTTCACAGTTAAAAAGGAGGAAAATACTTCCAGTGTTGGGAAACATCTGGTTGCTAAAAATGTTACAAATGATGATGATGATAATCCTATCGCATGGAGAGTGCCGATTCTGAAACAGCGTAACTTTCTGGATAAATCCGCCGAATACGACTGTCAGAAGTCGGGAGTATAGTGTTATTTTGTATACCCCAGTGGGCTGGTAAAAATTGGAAAAAATATCTGGTTATGGTAAGGTCCAGTTAAATTTACAAGTTAAAATGTTTCTCGTGTATCATTGGCCAATCCTTGTCCACAAATGAACTTGGGGACGCACAAGCCAAGAAAAGACAAAATTAACCAATCAGTAAATGAAGAAAAGAAGACCAAAAGACCGCTGGATGCCCTTGATCAGGTCTGCTAGAAATAAAAAACATTTATGGAAAAATGCTGCTATTCTATATATATATATATATATATATATATATATATATATATATATATATATATATATATATATATATATATATATATATATATATATATATGCACACAGACGGGGACAAGACGATCTCTTATCCACTCCGTCAGTCCTGATTAAAGTTAAATGGGACAGGTGTTTTCCTTTACTCCTATACGGTCAGCTTTCGCTAGCGCTAAGATTTCAGGTTGGATGGAGGTATGTACTCTCCCCGCCCCTATCTCGCGCTTTAACGATCAGCGTATAATGTCAATTATTATTTAATGATCTATATGCGCACTTACACAAAGTATCGCCTGTCTTTAATAATATTAAGTTGTCGGCGTCTGACAGTTTTGTCGTATGATATCAAATAATAGGCACTTATAATAAATACGCACAATGAAATAAACCGTGAATTCTTTTTCTCTCACTATCAGTCGCGCCTAACATATAAATCAGTCAACTACAACCGTCGCTTCTTGTGTGAGAAAAGCGGGTGGTGAAAATTAACATTATAACTGAACATCTGGTATGAAATAGCTACGCGTTATTTATTTCACTAGTGTTACCAGCTAGAAAATCTAAGTGAATTATAATGGTACGCTAACACTGTTAACCACGTAAACACTAATTTCTATTACCAGAATATTGGAATGAAGATTCCCACGAATGCTATTAACACATTTAGCGAAATGGTTCTAGAACTGCGTGCTTATTTTTTCCAAAAATTCTGAGTGACACCTGATAGCAGGTTTAAAAAAACACAGTTTATGTATCATCGTGTTTCTCTGATCTATAGATGATGTTAATTTTCACACAATTGTGTGTACCGGAGAATCATGAACAGAGTTCTTCAAATAAAAGCTTACGCCCGTCTTTCGTTCGGGCGTTGCTAATCGACATCAGAAGAATTCTTACGTCTAACAGGTCTCTCGAAGATTTTCTCTGTACGAATGTCCGCTTCCGGGATCAAAGAGCTCAGGGGTTTTTCTGACTCTCCCCTGAGTACGAACATAAAAGGGTCTCGGGGAAAGATTTTGCCCGTGAGTCTACTTCACGTGCGGTCTGTCAGGTATCGCATGATTGACAGATAGGCTCGCGTGAGGAGACCAGGTAAACAAACCTGATTCGCTACCTGTTATGACTGGCAGGTCACGAAGTTTGAAAACATTGTGTTAGCTCGTGTTAAACACAGAAAAAGAGGTAGGACTAAAAGTGAGTAAACACAGACTGTAAATGCATGGTTTTGCTAGCAAATCATAGGACGCTACGAGGTCACAAACCTATCAGATTACTGTAGGATGTCTTTCCATTATACGTCACAACCATAGAAGTCTGAAAGAGGAATAGAGAACAAGTGTTTTCAACACGGAAACTGATCTTAGCCCCAGACGAAACTCTGGCTTCTACCTGGTTGGCTGCATGCAGGAGGACCTCACCATGAACCCATGATAGGCAGGGAAAGCTGGTGTGGCTCTGTGTAGGATGTAACAACTCCTTGGGATATCCCAGAACCAGAGCACAGTATTTTAGCTCTGCATATTTGGAGAGCCCTCATGGATGGCAGGGAATGCACAGTATGCCACGCGCTTTTTTCTCCTCGCTTGGGACCAGATGGGATTATCCTTGTACTGCAAGCCCAGCTGGAGAAACTGAAGTTCATGAATTCAACTCAACACGTTTCGGAAGGACAGAAAATCCACAGAAAAACACCTAGATCTGCAGTGTAGGTAAGTCTTCAACTTGCTAATGGCTGCAAAAGAGCGAGGAGCTAAGCAGTCCTAGCAACAACAACACTTTGTACTTCTTTGGGTGCTATGTCTCCTCGATGTCTGTTCCTCTTTGCCTACTTTGGCTGTGATTTCGCTGCGATTTTCTTGTGTTGCTAGGACAGTACTTAGCCTCGCGAGATATTTGTTGTATTCGTAAGCTTTTCGTGTTACTTTTCGGTCGGTTTAGGGTGAAAGTAACATAATATGTAATGCAAAAAAATGTTAGAAACTATGAGCTTTTACAACCAGATATGTAGGTCATCATTATTTTCCTTTGGGCTTCTTGCGGAACATGGCGACACAAATGTAGCAGGTCAGCCTGCAGGAAGCCTCCATTAAACATTCACATTCTCCAGTAGCAGTGGTTTCTGTGACCGTGTGTATTACACGATAAGGATGGAGCGTGACGCTACCAAGTTTTGAACCTGGAACATGTAACTTTCCCGCGAGAGAAAAGAGGTCTAGTGACTTTGGCAATCGGACGCTCGGAAGTCAAATGATGAAGCGATTTTCTTGCGGTGACGCTAACGGCTGTTTGAAACTCAAATGTCTTTTTTTTCTCTCCTTGGAACCACCACCGCTGGTCCCCTTGGAGAAAACCTGCTGCAAAATATTCATGTGGTCTTTCAGTGGTGGTATCTGTAGCAATTTTTTTTTGGCATGATGACCTTTCCCAGTTCCATGCACAACCTCATATTAGTCACCTCTTACGACATGCCAGGGATCAGTTGTCCTATTATTTATTTATCTGATCAGAGAATCAGGGGAACATAACAATGTCCAAATATTCATTCGATCCTGCAGATTGACACGAATATACAGAATGTTAGCAACTACACGATATCTGTTTGAAATTCATTAAAATTTTTCTTTATTTATTTAAACTGCATTTGAGTACATTCTAACCATGTTTTTTCAGCGCGAAAGACGTGAACCCCTTTTATCAGTTAGTCTGTGTACATATACAGGGATAATGACGGGGCCAACGTGTTTTTATTTCTTGTTGTTGTGAGAATGGTTTGAGTTCATGTCATGACCCAGAACCGTACACACTGTGGCAGGTTTACTGGTCGTACCAGTCGCCAGAAGGATTTGTCAGTTAAAACAAGGTAGGTCAGGGAAGGGGAAATAGCGAAACAATTTTTCTATAATTTGTTATATACTTGTATTGGTAATAATATTATTGGTAATAATATATATTACACATGCAGGATAAGAGCAACATGATCCCAAACTGGGCCTTCATCATCATCATCATCATCCATCCATCCATCCATCCATCCATCATCCATCCATCATCCATCCTTCAATCATCCATCCATCCATCATCCATCCTTCCATCATCCATCATCATCATCATCCTTTGCATGCATCAAGTATTCACGTGCTCTTGCAGTATTGGTTTCAGAGGCAATTTGTTTTACATGATGAGGTTGTCTGCCCCCATGTACAAGCTCATATTAGTGGCCTTGATCGTATGAGGAACAGAGAAAGCGTATATGACCATCACCAGTAAACATTCCTGGACAACCTCTACGGAGATACCAACAACCTCAAGCTGACCTCTGCTTTCTTTGAAGTCGATGTCTGAAAGTGAACGAAAAAGAAGTAGAATAATATTGGTCGCCTTTTACGACATGCCTGAGGGTACAGGAGTCCAATTCTTTCTTTTTCTCTTCAGAGATCCCCGGAAATTACACCGGACACAATCTAGGCCTATCGTAAGGAATATATATATATAGATGTCTTGCAGCAAATGGGGATGTTGCTTGGGCTTTCTTGCAACCCCAGGACTTCCTCAACTCAGCGGTCGCAGCTGGTGGAGGTCACACCATACCCACTAATTGGCGAGCGTGCAATGTCACGAGAAGGATGGTCCTGTACCCTGCTGGGGGTGTCATGTGAAGGATAACTGCCTCGGTACCCGACCTGGGAAGGCCCGTTGCCAGGAACACCACAGATAGAACTCTTGCGCCTGCGTATGCGGCAAACGTACTGGATTTCTAGATTGAAACCAGGTGATGATACGCTCCAGCTGACCCAGATGTTACATCTGCATCTGCTACTGAGTTAGGGAAGGCGAAGCAACGAGGAATGGAATTGGCTACACTACCTCATTAATAAAAACTGGACCTCGTATGGTGAAGTCTCTAACATTTCACTCCTCTACGACAGTATATACTAAAGGACTACCTTTTTACCTTTCTAGGCTAGACAGACTAAAGCATGAATAAGAGAATAAGAGATGAATGAAACTCGAAAGAGAATAGTAAACATCCGTTGTGAAGTCATCTATAGATCCCATACGAGGTTAAGTGAAAACACACAGAATGACGGGCGGAAGCGCTGCGTCGAGCGTTGTATTGTAACGTTACCTGTCTGAGATAGACTGACGTACGTATAAGGAGGAGAATGGCGCACAAAAGAGAATAGGAAGTCAGAATGTCAGGACGAGACAGAATAAGGAAAAAATAACAATGTTTAAATATTCAGTCGATCCTGCTGATTGGCTCGGATATCTATCTATCTATCTATCTATCTATCTATCTATCTATCTATCTATCTATCTATCTATCTATCTATCTATCTATCTATCTATCTGTCTGTCTGTCTGTCTGTCTGTCTGTCTGTCTGTCTGTCTGTCTGTCTGTCTGTCTGTCCATTCACCCTTGACAACGGGCAAGTTTATTCATTCTAATCCCGTCTTCCTGCCTGGGATCTCGTTGAGACACAGACAGAATAGGTTCACTGCTTCCTCATTCAGTCCGTCACAGGCGACGAAGATGACGCTTTCCGTGGGGCTGGCAACGTCATCGTGTAACAGAAATTGCTAAAAACTACAAAACACACATGAATGTTTTGATACTGGGATCCCGTTACACGCCCATTGAGGCATATTGGGAATTCGGTGTTAGGCCCATATTTTCTTGACCATCGGCACACTAGGAGTGATGTGGTCAGCATCACGCTGGCCGCCTTAACCTTCCCAGAGTTGCTCTGGTACCCAATTCATGAGGCTGGGTCGACCCCAAAGCCGTTTGCGGTCTAAAAAATCCTGCCTCAACTGGGGATCGAACCATGGACCATCGAGCTAGGAACCATTGCACTAACCACTGTGCTACCGCGGCTCCGTTTTGATACAGGCTGCTTGAAAAATGACCATTTGCAGTGGTGATTACATGCTCCAGAAGTAGTGACATAAGGAAGATGATGAGTCACTCTACTAATCTGCTTGGACGTCTAGCCATTCAGTCTATGCTGCTGTTGTCGACGGATCGCCGATTAAGAAACATTGTTCTACGCCGTCATTTAATGAGGCAGTGGCGTAACAACCGCCCTTGTGGATTGGGCACGTCTTACAAGGGCCCAGCACTGTGTGGGCCCCAAAAAGTAGTGATCGGAATGGAACTTTCACATTCGTATTTATATTTACAAATATTTTGAGATAACACTGGTGCGAGTGAAGCGAGATCGCGAACAACCGCTCTTCGGTCTCACTAGCCCAAATAATTAATTAACAACGTGTTATTGTTCATCTATTGAATAAAAACAGTTAAGTGTTTATGGGATTTGCGATATTACATATAAGCTGGTGGTCCGTAACTTATATGTTGTTGGAAAAGTGGTCTTTTAGATGTAAAAAGGTTGGGAACCACTGGTTTAAAAGAGATATAGATGAAACCATTGGAAGATTTCACATATTTTTCAAAGATAACCTTACATGGAGTACCAACATGTGTATATGTGTGAGCTTCTTGGCAATATTTAACTGATACAGATGTTGCATTTGACAATGCCAGTGCTTTGATCAACTCAGCAGTCTGAAGTCATTTGTTGAAAGTGACATCAGTTATGAAGGATTCATACAGAAGCTGGCACACGAGAAGTGAGCCAAATTTTTAAAACAAGCAGTAAATGTTGAATTTCATTCTGAACTGTTAATGATCGCTCAATATTTGTTTGCGATGCCTGGTCACAATGCGTACATGGACAAGCTTTCTTCACTGAAGGAAAATCACTGGACAAAAGACAGAAATATGTTCAATGTGGATTCCATTAACGGAATTTCGCTTCTGCAATATAACTTGAACTGTCCTCCTTCCACACAATCTACCTAAGGAAAATTCTCCGAATCTTTTGGCCAAACACCATCAGCAACCAAGAACTACTTATTCGGAGTAACCAGGAGGACATGCACACCATCATAGCTGGCAGACGCTGGAGTTGGGTTGGCCACGTCCTCAGAAGGGACCCTGATACCATCACAAGAACAGCTATGCTGTGGACCCCCGAGGGAAAGCGAAAGAGAGGCCGACCAAAAACAACTTGGCGGAGAACTGTGGAAGCTGAGATGCAAAGAATGAACCACAGTTGGGGCACTGTACGAAGGATGGCCGCCGACCGAGTAAAGTGGAATCAATTTGTTGCTGTCCTACAAGATGCCACCAGGCGTGATGGCCGCTGACTGCTTTGACAGTTGGCGGTTATGGATCAAAGAAGAAGAAAGAATATAACTTGAAAGAACGGTCGTACAGTTAATTCCATAAATATTTTTTTTTTAAAATTATGAAACGTTAAAGAATGCCCACCAACAAATTAATTAATTAATCAAATAACATAAATAATAAAAATAATAATTTTATAAATATTGATTCAAATGTGGAATACGTACTAATTTTTGATGATAAAATTATTTTAAATCACATTTTAAAGGACATTTTATTTCATTTTGTTACCTAACCTGTATAAAACTAGAGATAAATCTAATCATCTCTATCATGCATTAATACAATGAAATTAATAAGTCCTCTTTTTCGTCCTATTATTTGTCTTTTATCGCCCTCTCTTTTTTTAATGTTAAAATGTCAGCAAATGTCTTCTTTTTGTGAAAAACGATGTTTTCACCCCTACCTTACACCCTTACATTGTAGTTACGCCACTGTACAGAGACAACCTTGAAGATATCATGACAATGCATTTTTACAGTTTTTTTATACCTGTTAACATCATTACCTGTAATCAAGTTAGGGAAGATGTAATTAAAGTCTAGAAGCAATGTAATAGAACTGTAGAGATCATTTCCAACCAGAGTGGCCAGTTTGCATACACAAGCAGACAAGCAATAACCAGTCTGGCTTGTGATTGGAAAAATACCGTTACTGGTGTGACGTTTTCTGGCAAGGAAGGAGGCAATGTGCGGCCATGCAGTAGACATGCAGAGTACCAGATATTTAGGCTGCTGATTGGTGAAAAAACTGGCATGCAATAAAAAAAAATGTAAGCAAGCTGATAGGTACGTAGTTTTTGCACGCGTGTTTGGTCGAATTTTAAGACATAATCGTCACCAGGCCCCCCAATAGCTCAGATGAGGCCCTGGGTGTATCATATTGTGACGCCCCCTCACTGATTTTGAAATGGGGTTATCATGCATCTTTGGTTGAGGGGAGACCCCTATGAGATAAAAAAGGTAAAAAAAAAAAAAAGGTAAAGGATCCCGTTACACGCCCATTGAGGCATATTGGGAATATGGTGTTAGGCTAGGGTTCCCATTCGTCCCGTTTTTTCCGGGACAGTCCCGTTTTTTGATAACATGTCCCGGTGTCCCGAATTTATTCCAAATGTCCCGCTTTTTAAGGGACCTTCCTGAAAAAAAAAAAAAAATCTTTGGGTAACGGATTTTATTCCGTGTTTTAGTAGTGTTACTTTATCAATTTCCGGTTACAGTGGACCCTCGGTTTGAATCTCGAACCGAAATTCGATCAAAACAGTGTTCAGTGAGCATCTACCTAATGATTTAATGCGTATTAGCATTATTATACAGTATTTTTATCGTTTTTCATCCGCATAATGCCGAAACGTAAGTGCAGTATAAATGCTAACATTACAAGAGAATTTCCCTTCATTACAGGTGTAGATGAAAATGTGGAATGTACTTTATGCAGCTCTAAATTTTGCATTTCACATGGTGGTCGGTCAGACATAGTCAACCACGCGAAAACGAAAAACTTAAAGGTGCTGTTGAAAGTAAGGCTTCCAACAGCAGTATAAGTCATTTCTTAAATGCGAAAACCCAGAGTGAAAAGGAAATGGAAAAACAGTTATCATTGGCAGCACAGGAAGCAACCTTCGCTTATCACACGGCGGTGCATGTAGCGAGATTTGGTAAACACTTGCTTGGTTGCAGCGCGACACGCCCACGCGACACCCACACACACCAGCGCAAGGTCAGCGCTGCGGTCTTTCTTTGAAGTTGGTAGACAGCGGAAATGTGACTTACGGTTAAAAGCCATACAGTATTACTGAAGAATGAGGAAATAGCTATATAGGAATGTATGGCCGACTTTAAAAGTTTGCATTTACTGGACATTAAATTATTCACTACAGGAGAACGCATGGTTGGAATAATATTAAATAAATATAACTCAACAAAGGAGATAGGCTAGGAATTATATCCAAAAGGATATTATTCAAATATAAATAGTTTTAAAGATAATTAATATTTTTTCACCTTCATCACATCGGCTAAAAGTTAGCTAATAATCTTTAAAAATTTATTACACTAACAAGCCTCAACGGAATTGTATAAAACTTATATGTAATGAAAGCCCCATATGGGGAAAAGGAAATGATATATAGGAAGGAAGGAAGGAGATAAGTGTGTGAGTGACAGAAGAGAAAAACGAGTACAGGAAAAAGCACAGATTGTTTCAAATAGCTTCAAAACAGGAGATGAAACTAAAATCTTTTGGGGAATTTGGGAGCTGCTTTCTCGTACGCGCGAGAGACTGAAATATAAGGACAGAGCGGCGCATTGTAAATCACACACCAAATCCAGAAGCCAGAGTGAGAAACTGGAGGACAGCCTCTGCAAGAAAAGTTCTATTTTCACGCTGCATGCAGGGCAGATTAAGTTAAGCCAATACAGTCTCACCGTGAGCTTATTAATCCTAAGAGGGTATGTAAGTTTATTAAAAATATATGTATTACTAATATCATTTTTATTTCAGATTTTATTTCTGATTGATTGTAGCAGATATAATAAAAAAGGGAATGACGCTAACCAGAGATAACCTTCACCGGCATTGTCAGGAAGCATAACCATTAATTGGTTAGGTTTGCCAAATATATTATGGCTAATTCTTGCCTGGAAGCTTACGACATACCAGCAAGTACATAAGTGACTTGACATCCATAAGTGGAAGGCAAAGGTTATATCGTACCCATGTATCATAACATGTGATTTATTCATGTATATTGTTAATTCTGCACCTTATACATTATCTTATCATGCTATCTCTGTAATATACTACCATGATTCATTCATTTACATACAAACACTGAAGACATGGTCGCATCATGAACAGCAGAGGGTGGTGAGATTGTTAGAACAATGGCCACCTATTACTTCTTGTTCCAGGTTTTTATGATCAATGTTTATGATCATTCCTGATCGAGAAACTAAAGACTTGAAGAAGTTGATCCAGCTCACTGAAGCCTAGAGGTCAACCAAACTTCAACACCTTAGTCCCCCGTAGTTATAGGGCGGGCTGAAGGAAAAGTCTTCCGTACTCCAGTGTGTCGGAGGAACCTCGAGCAGACGTGGATAAAGTTGAGTTTATATATTTCCATCCAACAAATCCTGTGAGCAGTTCTAAAACGACTTTCTAATGATGAAAACTAGATGGCAAGAGATAATGTGACAAACTTGTTTTTTAAATTCAGTGGAAGATAAATCCAAGACTTTTTCTATTAGTTATTTTAATTTGTAACTGTAAATAATCATACATTTTACCATCTTCCAACACCCATTTATCATTACAAGAATATATAGATGTACATAATAAATTGGATAATTGTACTCATTTGACTTGTTAAATTTTTAACTGTTAAATTTTGAGTTACTTTTTCTAATTTAATTATAATATCACATAGGGTTACGATAGCGAAGTAGCATCTTATACTTCTGAAGCCTAAATCTATTGTCCAGCTCAGAGTATTCACAGCTGTAACTCACTTGTGATACCAGTGTACTTCTCGGGCACTGGAACTTCATACTTTCTGGAGAGAGATTCTACTTCTGCTCTACCACTACTATCATACTAGGAAAACCTTTCGCTACATTGGGGGCTCTTTCGCGGGATATTATTTTGTATCCTGGGCCACTATCTATGTATTCTTCTATCTTGAGCCACAATTAGTTTGTAAAAATAAATTTTTTTTTTTTGGAAAAAATTCTAAAAACTTAGAAATTTGTTTGTAATAGTAGTACCATTGAGTACGAAGTAAATAGGAAACGCTCACAAGGTTTTAAGGATTTGTCTTGTTCAAAGTAATTAATTGATTTTAATTAAGTTAGTTTTGTAGTGAAGATAAAATTATATACCCTCTGGTAAGTAAGCATCATGGCTGAATTGGTGAAGTTTAGAGCTGCGATTATGCAGGAAGGAAAAGACTTGGGTATGACAGGAGATGCTCTAATTCGATATATCACAACTGAAGTGGATAAATATTTAGATAGAGAGACCAAAAGAATGGAAGTTGAGGCTGAAGCTAAGAAATTAGAGGCAGAAAGAGAGAGACCAAAAGAATGGAAGTTGAGGCTGAAGCTAAGAAATTAGAGGCAGAAAGAGAGACTAAAAGAATGGAAGTTGAGGCTGAATCTAAGAAATTAGAAGCAGAGGAGAGAAGCCAAAAGACTTGGGAAAGAGAAGAAAAGAGGACTAATTTTTGGAGAAGAAAGAAGGTTACAAAGAGCGCATGAGTTAAGTTTAAAGGAACTTGAACTCCAGGGAGCAGCTAGCAATCATGGTGCTAGCTCACCTCACTCTGAGAGTAGCTCCAACCATAGCGCGGCAAATGGAGCCATGAGTTTCCACCTGGATCCATTTATTGAAAAAGAGGACGCCATTGAGTCGTACCTGGATAGATATGAGAGACTGGCCTCTACCTATGGATTGGAAAAGGAAAAATGGAGCCTTAAGCTATCTCAGGGGTTGAGGGGAGTTTCATACGATGTTTATTTAAAACTCTCAAAAGAAGACCAGGAAGATTATGAAATCTTAAAACAAGCTTTACTGGTCAGGTACGAAAAGAATTCTGAATCTTATAGAAAGAGATTCCGAACTGCTAAGCTACTTCCAGGAGAAAACTATCACCAGTTTTCTGCCAGATTGGAAACTTATCTGACAAAATGGATTAGCTTAGGAAAGTGTCAAGATATAAAAGAAATGGTCATGATGGAGCAACTGAGAGAATCCATGCCTCAAGAAATGAGAAAATTTCTTATGGAACAAGGAGCTGAGAGATTGGAAGATATTTTAACCATGGCTGAAAGATATCAAGCAGCTCAGTCAGAAGTATCAGGAAATAAGAAGAAGCAGGGTGAGAACTTCAAACCTTCACAAAACTTTACCAACTATGAACACAGGGACAATTCCAACAAGAACAAACACAGAACTGATTATAAAGACAAAAACCCTCTAGGATCAGAAAAGAAACCTCCAAGAAAGGACGGAAAGTGGTGTAAATCTTGCCAAATGAGTAACCACAATACTGCGGAATGCAGACGGAAAAACCCTCCTCATCACGCTGCATGCCTTACAACAGAGAACAAGGGAAGGAAGGACCTGGCAGATAGTCAGAATGACCTCCATCATCCCCCTGTCTGTGAGGAAGTGACCTTGAATGGCACCCAAGTACTGTGCTTATATGATACAGGCTTGGACTTTGACTCAGTAGTGTGCTCTTCTCTGGTGAGTCCGGAACAGATAACCACAGAAACAGTGGAAATCAGAGGACCAGTCAAGGGAGCAGGAACCATGACACTGCCCATAGCCCGAATCAACATAAGATCTCGCTATGTGGAAGGAGAGATCAAAGCAGCAGTGATGGACAACCCTATCTACCCATTAATACTGGGATGTAGATATGTCTTTCTAGGAGAACCTATAAGACCCATAGTGATGGCAACAGTCCAGACCAGGGCAAGCTCTAAGAAAGAGGAGGACACTATCATCAATACTCATCCAGAAGAGATGAGAAAGGCTCAAACTGCTGACAGTACATTGAAGCCTTGCTTTGGCAAATTACCTAAAAGCCATAACCCTCCAGAGAAAGGAGACTTATATATGAAAAAAGGCCTACTATATAGAAAAGCTGGAACAGGACCAAAAGGACATGGACAGCTTGTAGTGCCAAAATCATACAGGGAGCAGGTTATGAAGCTAGGACATGCTATACCCTTCAGTGGACATATGGGAATAGGGGCCACTGGACAACGGATAGCCTGTCACTACTTTTGGCCAGGGATCACAGAGGACATAAAGAGGTATGTGAGATCCTGTCCAGAATGCCAAAGAGTAGCTCCTAAACATAGGACTGCACCAGCAACACTGGGAGAAATGCCCATCATGGGAACGCCCTTCGAACGTGTTGCCGTGGATATTGTTGGACCCCTCAGTAGGACCAAGAAGAGAAATGCATATATCTTAACCTTGGTCGATACTTGCTCTATGTGGGGAGAGGCAGTAGCAATGTCATCGATAGATTCGAAACATGTGGCAGAGGCACTGTTAACAATATTCACCCGATTAGGTTTCCCACATCAAATATTGACTGACAATGGTTCTCAGTTTAGGGGAAAGCTAACACAAGAAGTATTCAGGTTATTTCAAGCTAGACATTATCACTGTAGCCCGTACCACGCCCAAGGGAATGGTCAAGTAGAGCGGTTCAATGGCACGCTCATTTCAATCCTTAGAAAGTTGGCTAGTGAGAAACCTGAAACTTGGGACACATACTTACCCTCAGCACTATTTGCCTATAGGGAAGTCCCACATAACTCCACAGGATTGGCTCCAGCTACATTGTTGTTTGGACGACCAATCAAAGGTCCACTGGAAGCATTGTTGCGGACATGGACTGATGAAAAAGCAGAAGAAACCGTGACTTCTTCATACCAATACGTCAACGAGTTGACATCTCGATTGAAAACAAGTTGGAAACTGGCAAATGATAACTTGAGACAGGCCAGGAGGAAGCAGGCTGCTTACTACAATAAAACAGCAAAAGATAGGGAACTTGAGGTGGGAGAAAAGGTTCTGTTACTGTTGCCCAGCAGCAATAATAAATTGCAAATTGGATGGCAGGGACCCTACGTCATATTGGGAAAAACTTTCCCGGACCAACTATAAGATTGACAAGAAAGGAAAGGAGAAGGTGTATCATGTCAACCTTCTTAAAAAGTATTATGACAGGGAAGCATCAGAAGTTGCCCATATCATGACCCTGGCCATTGCAACAGAAATGCAGGATGAACCAATTTCCTCCATGGAATACCCCCTATCAACTACGGAAAGCTATGCTCAGGTTAATGTGAGTGAACATTTAACTCTTGAGCAGAGGAAAAAGGTTCAGGAGGTGTTAGAAATCCATGCTGATGTACTCACAGATAAGCCGGGGTGTACTAATCTGTTAGAGTATGACATGACGATTACTGACCCTACACCAGTTTGTATGCGGACATACCCTATACCTTATGCTAAAGGACAGGCACTCAAGGATGAGATTGATTATCTCTTAAAAGAGAAAATTATTTCAAAGTCTGAATCTCCCTACAGCTCAAGTGTGGTGCTATTAAGGAAGCCTAGTGGTGAACACAGGTTATGCATTGATTATAGGAAACTAAATGCTATCACTGAATCTCAGGTAGACCCATTACCTGACACCAATCAGTTGTTTGCTACATTGAGTAAGGCTCGGTATTTTTCAAAAGTAGATCTAAGCAAGGGATACTACCAAATACCAGTGAAACCAGAAGTTAGGAAACTGTTAGCCTTTAGTACACCGGATGGACATTACGAGTTCAATGTACTCCCATTTGGTTTAAAGAATGCTCCAAGTATCTTCACCAGAATGATGAGGAAATTGTTGGAACCATTACAAAATCCTCATATCACCAACTTCATGGATGATATTCTGATTGCTACCACTACATTCGAGGAACACGTAGTAGCACTCTCCATGTTGTTAGGTAGATTAAGAGAAACGGGATTGACAGCACGCCCAACTAAGTGTCATATTGGATGTGAGACATTGGAATTTTTAGGTCACACTATCTCTACAGGGCAAATGTCTCCGGACCCAAAGAATGTAGAGAAAATGAGAAAAGCACCAAGACCACAAACTAAGAAGGATGTAAGATCCTTTGTGTCACTGTGCGGGTTTTATCAGAAATATATACCCCATTTTAACTCATTGTGCGCGCCATTAACCGACTTAACCAAAAAAGGTCAGCCGGATAAAATACAATGGACTGTGGAGTGTGAACAGGCTTATACAGAGTTGAAAAATAAGCTGACAAATAAACCTATCCTTGCCCTTCCCGATCTCACACAAGAATTCGTACTAAGAACGGATGCTAGCAATGTAGGCATCGGAGCAACATTACTACAGCGGGCAGACACACCGCCACATATGCTATTACCAGTAGCTTTTGCCAGTAGAAAGTTAAATACAGCTGAGAGAAATTATTCTACCGTTGAACGTGAATGCCTCGCTTTGGTCTGGTCGATCAACAAATTCGCCCCTTTTCTTTACGGGAAACACTTCATTGTGGAAAGTGATCACCAGCCTTTGATGTTTTTAGCAGTGTCTAAAAAATTAAATTCACGACTTTTAAGGTGGAGTTTACTGTTATCTCCATATTCGTTCAATGTGAGATACATACCAGGACGGGACAATCTTGGACCCGATTTTTTAAGTAGGCATCCTATCAAAGGAGATAGAGAGAAACAGAAAATTAAGGAGGAACTGCAGCATGTGTTACCAAAAAGTTAACCGTGCAGGCACTGTTTTAAAGAAGAGGGCTCTGTAGCGAGATTTGGTAAACACTTGCTTGGTTGTAGCGCGACACGCCCACGCGACACCCACACACACCAGCGCAAGGTCAGCGCTGCGGTCTTTCTTTGAAGTTGGTAGACAGCGGAAATGTGACTTACGGTTAAAAGCCATACAGTATTACTGAAGAATGAGGAAATAGCTATATAGGAATGTATGGCCGACTTTAAAAGTTTGCATTTACTGGACATTAAATTATTCACTACAGGAGAACGCATGGTTGGAATAATATTAAATAAATATAACTCAACAAAGGAGATAGGCTAGGAATTATATCCAAAAGGATATTATTCAAATATAAATAGTTTTAAAGATAATTAATATTTTTCACCTTCATCACATCGGCTAAAAGTTAGCTAATAATCTTTAAAAATTTATTACACTAACAAGCCTCAACGGAATTGTATAAAACTTATATGTAATGAAAGCCCCATATGGGGAAAAGGAAATGATATATAGGAAGGAAGGAAGGAGATAAGTGTGTGAGTGACAGAAGAGAAAAACGAGTACAGGAAAAGCACAGATTGTTTCAAATAGCTTCAAAACAGGAGATGAAACTAAAATCTTTTGGGGAATTTGGGAGCTGCTTTCTCGTACGCGCGAGAGACTGAAATATAAGGACAGAGCGGCGCATTGTAAATCACACACCAAATCCAGAAGCCAGAGTGAGAAACTGGAGGACAGCCTCTGCAAGAAAAGTTCTATTTTCACGCTGCATGCAGGGCAGATTAAGTTAAGCCAATACAGTCTCACCGTGAGCTTATTAATCCTAAGAGGGTATGTAAGTTTATTAAAAATATATGTATTACTAATATCATTTTATTTCAGATTTTATTTCTGATTGATTGTAGCAGATATAATAAAAAAGGGAATGACGCTAACCAGAGATAACCTTCACCGGCATTGTCAGGAAGCATAACCATTAATTGGTTAGCCAAATATATTATGGCTAATTCTTGCCTGGAAGCTTACGACATACCAGCAAGTACATAAGTGACTTGACATCCATAAGTGGAAGGCAAAGGTTATATCGTACCCATGTATCATAACATGTGATTTATTCATGTATATTGTTAATTCTGCACCTTATACATTATCTTATCATGCTATCTCTGTAATATACTACCATGATTCATTCATTTACATACAAACACTGAAGACATGGTCGCATCATGAACAGCAGAGGGTGGTGAGATTGTTAGAACAATGGCCACCTATTACTTCTTGTTCCAGGTTTTTATGATCAATGTTTATGATCATTCCTGATCGAGAAACTAAAGACTTGAAGAAGTTGATCCAGCTCACTGAAGCCTAGAGGTCAACCAAACTTCAACACCTTAGTCCCCCGTAGTTATAGGGCGGGCTGAAGGAAAGTCTTCCGTACTCCAGTGTGTCGGAGGAACCTCGAGCAGACGTGGATAAAGTTGAGTTTATATATTTCCATCCAACAAATCCTGTGAGCAGTTCTAAAACGACTTTCTAATGATGAAAACTAGATGGCAAGAGATAATGTGACAAACTTGTTTTATAAATTCAGTGGAAGATAAATCCAAGACTTTTTCTATTAGTTATTTTAATTTGTAACTGTAAATAATCATACATTTTACCATCTTCCAACACCCATTTATCATTACAAGAATATATAGATGTACATAATAAATTGGATAATTGTACTCATTTGACTTGTTAAATTTTTAACTGTTAAATTTTGAGTTACTTTTTCTAATTTAATTATAATATCACATAGGGTTACGATAGCGAAGTAGCATCTTATACTTCTGAAGCCTAAATCTATTGTCCAGCTCAGAGTATTCACAGCTGTAACTCACTTGTGATACCAGTGTACTTCTCGGGCACTGGAACTTCATACTTTCTGGAGAGAGATTCTACTTCTGCTCTACCACTACTATCATACTAGGAAAACCTTTCGCTACAGTGCATAACCACAGCTTTAAGTCCATGGACTGCACAACAGCCATCGTGAAAAAAACTTTTCAACGATAAATTCAGATGTTCGCAAACAAAGTGCAATGCAATAATCACCAATGTTATTGCGCCATTTGCGACAAAGCAGATTGAAAGAAGATCTAAAAGAAGCTCGTTTCATATCAGTATTAATCGACTCATCAAACCACTTGGACAAGAAGTTAGTGCCTCTGGTCGTGAGATATTATCATGCAGCAAAAGGTGTAAAGGTGAAGGTGTTGGAGTTAGTTAATTTAGGCGGTGAAACTTCAGAACTGTTATTTTTTTATGTGTTGGAAGTGTTACAGACGTCAGATCTCCTTAAAAAGGTTATTGCTATATCAGCAGATAATATGTGTATTTTTATACCAGTATCTTATTTTAAGTGCAACATATAATATATAATAGATTTATTTGTGCTTTACCTTAATTTTTAACATGTCCCGTTTTTTTACAAAATGTCCCGGGTTTTTTAGGTAAAAATTTGGAAATGTCCCGGTTTTTAAACAAAACATTATGGGAACCCTATGTTGGGCCCATATTTTTTTGAACATCGGCACACTAGGGGTGATGTGATCAGCATCACGCCGGCCGCCTTATCCTTCCCGGAGTTGCTCTGGTACCCACTTGGGGCTGGGTCGACCCAGGAGCCGTTTGCGGCCTAAAAAAAATCCCACCTCATCTGGGGATCGAACCACGGACCACTGAGCTAGGAAGCCAGTGCACTAACCACTATGCTACCGCGGCTCCCCTATGAGATAAAGATCCGGCCAAATTACCCTGGAGGTCCTTCCTGTCATAGGGCCTGATCATCATTGTCGTTTTCAGTTTCACCCCCTATGGAGCATGGAACCACAAGTGCAGCAGGTCCTGTTACAAGAAACCTGTACCACAGCAAGGCTGAGTCGATAATCCTTAGTTATTGAGAACTGGGAGCAGTTGGATTTTCATTGTTTGTTTTTTCCCTCCTGAAAATTGAAAAAAAAATTGAAAAAAGCTGTTGAGGATACTAAAAAGAAAAAAGATTTAGGAATAAAAACACTGAGTTATGCTTACGAATTTTTATTCATAGGTAACAACAAACGGCCTGTTGATAGCATTACAAGGCAGTCCTTGTTCTGGAACCCCCATGGCAAGAGAGGCAGAGGTAGACCAAGAAGCACATGGAGAAGAGAGCTAGAAACAGAGGTGAAAATGATGAGGAGAACGTGGAAAGATGATGGCACGTGACAGGAGGACTTGGTAAGTGTTTGTTGAAGGCCTATGCTCCTTTGGGAGTGGAGGGTTATGAACAACAAACGGAACTTGTAACAAAAATTCATCACCATCTGCCATTTTAACAACGAAGGTCAACTGCAATGGGTCTCCAGCGTCTGCTATCTCTTGTCTTGATGTTGCACTCTGGTAGACTCTTTCCTTGTCCATCTCTTGTCTTGATGTTGCACCTTCCACTTATAGCGCTACCTCCCTCTTATACGTTTATCTTCAATGCTTTCTTGCATTATGATCTACAGCAAGGTGTTATGTCTTTTTATGTGGCAAAAATATCTTAGCGATCTAATTTTGATCTTTATTAATTTTCTGTTCATTCTTAGCTTTTCTAGGGCCTCTTTTTTGTTTTCTAATCTTTTCAAAACCTCGGAATTATAAAATTCACCAAATGTGATTAAAAAAATGCCACAAAATCAAAATATACATTAAAAAAAACGCGGACGATGTTTTAATAATATGTATAGGCGGTAAATGAAATACTGCGTATTTTGTTCTTGCTGGCTCGAAAAACTGACATTTCGAATTACTGACGGTCTGATTATAATCGAAGCTGTACGATAACGGATGTAATGTGAAAAGAGCTATGTAGATTCACTTTTCGTTCACCGTCCATGAAAAATTACATTTTTTGTTCAAATCACGAACAGAAGGGAAAGTTAAACAATTTCAGTAAGATGTACAGGTTACCCACAAATTATTCACCCCGTTAAAAGCCTTAACAAATTCATTATTACATGAGCTATCTTAATAACGAAACTCAAGACATTGTGTCTGGTAAATAACAGACACAATTGCTGTATAAAGGGATCAGACAACCAGCATGATTTTATTAAACACGAACGCGACAGTCCCAAGATAAATGTTTGGTATGCTCTCTCACGTACCCGTGTGATTGGACCATTTTTCTTTCATGAGAACGCTGTGAAGGTTACAAATTACCCAGATATGCTTGAATTGTATGCTGCACCTCAGCTTGAGGGTATGTATCCCCCATGTGTTCTTTCAGAACGATGGGACCCCGCCACACTGGGGATTATAAGTGCGCAGGTTAAATACTTACTTTCTTACTTAGTCGTTCCTCTTTTACCGTGAGGTGTAGAGGTTTGGAAAAGAGAGCATCATACTACCCTATCAGTTGTCTTCCTTCTGGCTTGGTTCTATCAAAGTCCTCGGCCCTTCAGAGATTGTCTAATGTTGTCCTCCCAGCGGACTCTGGGTCGTCCTGGAGGTCTGGATCACTGGCTTTTAGCCTCCCATACCTGCCGTGGCAGCCGATCTTCTCCCATTCTGCAGAAATGGCCAAACCATCTTAGTTGGGACTGTTCTACTTGGGTCTGCAGGGGGTGGCATTTTAAGCCTTGACGTATCGTCTGGTTGCGGACCATGTCTCTACTTGTTACTTCAATCACCTTCCTGATATACCTCATTTCTGAGGTTTGGATCTGACTGTTGTGGGTTGTAGTCATTGCCCATGACTCGCATCCATACGTCAAGACTGGGACATAGATGGATCGGAATACAGCCATCTTCGCTTTCTTGCCAACTTCTCTTTTGCTAGGAATCCTCGATTTATGGCCTGAAAAAGTCTCCCAGCTGCTGCTCTTCGGGTAGCCAAATCTTCTTTGAAGCTTCCATATTAGTCTGTAACAGCTCCAAGGTATTTAAAGTGGTTCATCTGCTCTAGGACCTTTTTCCCCAGCTTAATCTGATGCTTTCTTTCCTCTCGTGATATCACTACGGTTTTTGTTTTTGAGTTGCTGATGATACATTCCTCTCTTCTCCAGCTCTTCCTTCTAGACTTGCAGGTTGGAATGAAGATGTGCCTCTGATTTAGCAATCAGAGCAACATCATCGGCAA
Source organism: Oreohelix idahoensis (assembly GCA_024509875.1). NCBI lineage: Eukaryota > Metazoa > Mollusca > Gastropoda > Stylommatophora > Oreohelicidae > Oreohelix > Oreohelix idahoensis. The sequence continues at coordinate 316,803 of JAMPIV010019235.1, forward strand.
ATGCCAGCACTGAAATACAAACCTGTCTCATCTTCCAGTACCCCACTGAATACTTTATTGTCCTCTCCTTACATGTTTTGATGACATCATCCATGAGGAGTATGAGCAGATATGGTGACAAGATATCACCTTGTCTTACACCAGTGGTGGTCCTGAACTCTTCTGACTTATGCGCAGGTTAAATAACAATATATTAAGGACTCCTACGGATGACAACCGTTTCTATTTTTAATATGCTCAAAAAATACCATTAAGAGGTTTTGATGAACTGGCAACCTGTCATGTAAAACAATTGCTATAAAAACCACCACTGTATACGTCAAAGAAGGTTAATTACATAACAGAATTTAAACACCGGATTCAAGAGACATTAGCTTTATCTATCGCATTAATGTTCTGAAGTTTACTGAATTCTGGTTTACTGACGTATTGACTGAACTGCGGTAGTTTACTTAATTGAAACAAAAGTTTATTGAGTTGAGTTATTAATTCCCGAAAACAATTTAAAGATAGCTCCTATAATCATGAGTTTATTATTGCTTATAAAGGGGTGAATAAATTATGGACACCCTGTAAATAATGTGTAAATAATTTATGCCTTAACAAAACAGTTCTCGCAGTACGTTTGTATTACTATAATAAAACACGTAGGCTCACTCTGTCTCTGGGAGTTTGCGTACGTGTATTTGCATGTCATGAGGACAGGAAATTCGAAAATACAGAATGGCACGCTAGGAGCGTCGACTTCCGTTACAAAAACCCAGAATTTTTTGACCTATGCAGCTACGCTTAATTAACCCGATATCAAACGGCCATGACACGAAAATATAAGCAGTACGTCATTTTGTTTTCTTTGTTTTTATTTGAATTTATGCGATTTACTTGTTTGATTTGCCCTGATGAAGGTCTTGGTTGAATTGTTGTTGTTTTTTTTTTTTTTGAAACTACAACTGCAAGAACTACTGCTGCAAGAGCATGAGAATGCTTGTTGCAGGCTTCCTTATAATGGACCACTCCAGTAGTGAATGAATGTTCCGCCAAGAGCGAACCAACTAAACCCACGAATGTCCTGCCAGGGTTGAGAAGTCAGGCAAACAAATTTTCCAATTCAGAATCTGACCCCTGAAATGTTAGAACACCGAATCCCGACTCCCACTACAGTTTTTTTTACTAGTCGTATGGCTTAAAATTATGTATCTATATGGAGTTATATGTATAAGTATGGTATGTTTGTGAATAAATGAATACTACCTCCGAAATCAGCGAGTATCTGCCTGAATGGCGAGGGACACCTGTCTCTGTGCAAGAAAAGAGGGATACTCACGTAAAAATCAGTCTCAGGTTATACACACAAACCTGAGATTTCGCCTCGAGTAATAGCGAGCGTACGAAAAAAAAAAATATATATATATATTTATATGAATACTTAACTTTCGTAGATTACATTGTTAACTATTCATTCATACAATAATACAAAACAAAAAATACTCAAAATGTATTTTAAAATATTACATTTAAAAAAAAATTAAATTGAACTGGTTCTTAATAAACAATCCGGTTGGGCATAAGTCTCGTAAAATTCAGAGCCGGAACATTTTTTTTACAGACTCACACGCCACTAAAAATTACCGACTCTCCGACTACGACTCCATATCCCTGGTTCCTGCAACAACTTGACCCACCCGACGTGACCTAAGAGCTAACCCAAGGCAACCTAACCTGTGAGGTTGACCCAAACAGTCGTGACCAGTGAGTTGACCCGAACCATCGTGACCTGTGAGTTTAACCCCAACCGTCGCGATCTGTGACCCAAATCGATGTGACCCCTGAGTTGACCTAAGCGACCTATGAGTTGACCCAAACTGACGTGACCTGTGAGTTGACCCAAACCGTCGTAACATGCGAGTTGACCCAACCCATGGACAGCTAAGATATAATCAATCTGTCGTAATTTAGAAGGGATAACGTTTACGACGTAAAGTTGAACCAACGGACTTTGTTAAAAAAAAAGACTTCCAGTTTGTTTTTAAGTACCAATTAGACTGACCCTCCTTTCAGAACAGGGAGCGACTATTTTGAACGATCATAGAAGCTGAACCTTAGACTTAAAAAAGAAAAAAAAAATCGAAACGACGCCATGATGATGAAATGTAATGTCTGAAAACGCAACCGTACACAGCCACACATCTGTCTTTCTTTCTTTCTGTCTGTGCATCAATCTGTCTTCTTTTCCTTCTGTCTGTCTGTATGTCTGTCCTTCTGCCTATCTGTCTTTCTTTCCTTCTGTCTGTCTGCTTTTCTTTCCTTCAGTCTTTTCGTCTGTCTGTATGTCTGTCTTTCCTTCTGTGCTTCTGTCTTTCCTTCCAACTGTCTGTCTGTCTTTCCTTCTAACTGTTTGTCTGTCTTCGCTTCTGTCTGTTTGTATGTCTGTCTTTCCTTCTGTGTTTCTGTCGTTCCTTCTAACTGTCTGCCTGTCTTTCCTTCTAACTGGCTGTCTGTCTTTCCTTCAGTATGTCTGTCTTTCCGTCAAACTGTCTGTCTTTCTTTCTGAATGTCTGTCTTTCCTTCTAACTTTGTCTGTCTTTCCTTCTGAATGTATGTTTTTCCTTCTAACTGTCTGTCTTTCCTCTTAACTGTCTGTCTTTCCTTTTTTTCTATCTATCTTCAATTCTTTATGTCTTTCTTTCCTTCTAACTGTCTTTCCTTCTGTATGTCTGCCTTTCTTTCTGTCTGTCTATCTACCCGTCTTTATATCTGTCTTTCCTTCCAACTGTCGGTCTTTCATTTTGTCTGTCTGTCTGCCTGCCTGCCTTTCTGTCTTTCTTCAGTACCGTCTTTCTTCCAGGGTTATGAAGTCGGTCAAATAACTTTTTTACGCCGACTCCTCAAATTTTAAAAGTCTGCCTCCAACTCTCGACCCCGATTACAATTTGTTTCTAGTCATATGGCATAAAATTCGGAGTCGAGTCCGGACATTTTTTACCAACTCCGACTCCACTAAAAAACGACCGACTTCACGACTCCGACTCCACAGCCGTGCCCACAGCCCTACTTTCTTCTATCAGCCGTCTTCACTCCACCCTTCCGTTTCTCTCTTGTCTTTACGTGACATAATCTGTAATTCCCATAAAATAAATTGACATGCGGGGGACATGATATCATAAGTACAACCCACTAAAAAGGAAAATTACTAGCATTAACAACAGTATGGAAAATGTCTCCAGTGTTTCAATATACATGTTTTTGTTTTTTGTTTTGTTATTTAAATATCGAAGCTTCATATTCTGTTATCAGGTGCTATCTCCACAGCAAAGGTCGGCTGCAGTGGATCTCCAACTTCTTGTCTCTTGTCTTGATGGTGCTTGTCTTGATGGTGCACTCTGATAGACTCTTTCCTGTCCATCTCTTGATGTTATCTTCCCACTTATAGCACGTTTGCTTTCAACTCTTCCTTCAATTATAGTCAGTAAGGTCTTTTTTACGTGACCAAAATATTCGAGCTGTCTAATTTTGATCTCCTTCAGTAATTCTCTTTTCGTTGCTATGTTTTCTGGAGACAGTAGAACACCATCTACTGCTGTGCCATGCACTTCAGGGAATGAGACAACTCCTCCTACCACATAACCTAACCGTAGACAATATACTTTATGGCAGCACAAAACAGCTTATACGAACTGCGTATTATCACATGATGGCATCAAGGTCACCAAGAGATGACGCTCAGTGACAGTAAATCAAAGTCAAATCAAATCCTAGGTTTTATATGACCTCTTTATTTGTTTTCTTCTCTTTCCATTTTGACGTCTCCATTATTCTATATGTCCACATATCCACGGCCTCAGTTCCATATCCTGTACATTGTAATACGTGCACCGGTACTTGTTATCTTCCCTACCAGTCATTTCTGACCAAAGGAGCGTACCTCCCGAAATAACTTTCGATGGCACGAGGTTGGGCAATTGTAGATCAAGCTGTTGCCCATGCAGCATGACCCGGCCTGGATATCAGAGGAACGGGCTAGCCGATACAGTCTGATACCAGTAGCAACCGCCTAGTCACTGTAGGATGCGGAACTTGCCCTCAGTATGGTAAGCATGTTATGCATGCATTAGCTTTAGAATTGCCACAGTTATCCAAGTAGGATCGTGTCATCTAAGGAACCTCGACTGATTTAATGAGCCATTTGCGGTTTCACCGTGAGACAGTGTGAACTGGTACTTAATGTTTACATAATACACGAAAATAATAGAATAGGATTTAATGGGATGGCCGTCGTAACTCGCGCATGTCGTAAGTTGGGGAGAGTCTGTACATACACACATATATCCACAAACACATACAATTACATGCACATATATATTCACACATTCACGCACACATACGTAAAGCGTCTGTGTTAACTTCTCTTCGCTTGCTGTATTCGGTTGTGGTTTTTGCATGTGTCTTTATTGCTCACCGTTTATTTAGTTTCTGTTGTGCCGTATCTGTTACTGCTGAGTTTTGATTTGTCATAACTAGGGCTAAGATTGACTTAAAACAAAAATCTTAATCGATTAAAAGAATTTCTGTAATCGAAGATTAATCGATCAGTAATCGAAGATTAATCGATCAGTTTCGAACAATTTGATAAATTATTAACAATCATAAATAACTTTTTTTTAAATCACTAAGGACTTTATTTATTTTACTTGATGATGATGATTGTTTAAAATTCATTTGAACGTTGTCTTTATTCTTTCAATAAGTTTTCACCAGAACGTTCTGGACACATTGTGGATAACCAGTGCTCCGTGACGATTTATAATTAATACACATAAAGTGTATGTTGTAGGCAGTCGTAAAAAAATACAGAATTAGAGAACTGCTTCTTATCTTGGATCCTTAGCTCTTGACTGACAAAGCAATCAGTGGCCATCACGCCTAGTGACAATTTTGAAAACTAGACAACATTATAACAACAGAAGTCATCGGCTTAACGGGGACTGGAACCTAGGACCATCCGAACGGCACCCCCGGGCTTCGCTACGGAAATGAATCGTGACTAACCTCACTGCCAGCAAGATGCCTCAAGAATAGTACTTTGTGGGCGGTGGTCTCTAGCACGTCTGTTCCACGTAACTATTAATTTTTAAAATTTAATTTACTTATTTATTTATTCATAAAGACCTGAAAGAACCAAAGGCTCGGATTCGGGTCTCGCCTTGGCCGAAGAAAAGGATTGTTTGACACTCCAGCACCTGGGGGTGTCAAGCGAGATATTAAGTTCGCTCTGTTAATTCTCAGATTTAAGGGGTTGTGACGTCATTCATGCCAGGCCTTGTTATGTGAAAAGTCTGGTATGCCAAGGCAGAAATAATTAACGTTGTTCCGGGAGGTTTGTGTGTGTGCATGTGTGTGCGTGCGTGTATGCGTGCGTGCGTGCGTGCGTGTGTGCGTGTGTGTGTGTGTGTGTGTGTGTAATGGTTGTATGAAGGAGACCTGGACGCTACAGACGGGAGGCAAAGGGGAAGAACTATTAAAGAATGCTCCAGATTGAAGTTACGAGCAATAGAAACTAGACACGATGGGTGGACAGGACACAATCACCATAATTATTTCCCTTTGCATTCCTAACAGACAGGGTTGCCAATTTTGCTTTTTTTGTGACGGTGTTTGGCGTTTTTTGTGTGACGGTGTTTGTCTTTTTTGTGTGACATGTTATGAGTAAATTTCATAACATGTATGTCGATATCAATACAGTTCGACATGTACTTTATTTTGTTTACGACCGTTGATCTTGGTTTCAGGAAGTGACGACATTACTTTTGGTGGCCAAATTGCAGACGCCAAAGTTGCCGTCTGGTGAGCTCATCGTTCCTTTGATAAGAGATTCGCTGTGTGTCTTTTCAACGTGTTGGACGTATGTGTTCTCGGCTCCTGAGTGTTAGAAGATTTCTTGGTCATATTCCTATGTATTCCATCTCTGGATTATCTATACACCTCCGTACGATAAGGCCAGATATTATGTAAGAGGAATGATGTGTGACCTGATGAACGTGAGTTGAATTATAATAATGGAAATGTCCTCGACGTTGTTCCAGTTAAAAGACTGTACCGCGACACTAGAGACTGTCTAGTTGATGCCATAACCTAATGAGCATATCATCTATGATTTATTTGGAGCTACGAGATGTCTAATAAATGTGTATTTGAATCGTCCAACCTGGCCTTTGAAGCAGGTCCGACTCGTTATATAATAATCAAATATATCTCAAGAACTACTAGCCCAAAGAAAACGTACCGTAATAGACATTGTTGAAAGCATGCATCCAGCAGTCAGATATTCTTGCAATGGTGGTTTCTGGCTATTTGTCTTACATGATGAGGTTGCTAGCCTCATGTACATTGACATGTTAGTTGCCGTGAAGGTAGAGTACTCCTGCGCTTTCTTTGTCTCTTCGTAGACCCGCAGAAACCAGAGTTGTGGAATCTGCCAAAAAAAATCCCGACTCCTGAAATTTTAGAATTCCGACTCCCGAGTTCCAGTTTTTTTGCTACTCATAAAGCATAATGGTTGAAGTAACAAGAAGAGACATGGTTCGCAACCAGACGATACGTCAAGGCCTAAAATCCCACCCCCTGCAGACCCAAGTAGAACAGTCCCAACTAAGATGGATTGGCCATATCTGCAGAATGGGAGAAGATCGGCTACCACGACAAGCATGGGAAACAAAGAGCCAGGGATCCAGACCCCCAGGACGACCCAGAATCCGCTGGGAGGACAACATTAGACAATCTTTGAAGGACCGAAGACTAGAATGGAACCAGGCCAGGAGGAAGACAGCCGATAGGATAGTCTGGCGCTCTCTCTTCCAAACCTCTACACCTCACGGTAGAAGGGGAACGACTAAGTAAGTAAGTATATAGCATAAAATTCGTAGTCAGAGTCCAGACATTTTGACCTACTCCTCCATTAAAAAACGACCGACTCTAGAACTCCCGACTCCACAGCCCTGCAGGAAACTACACGGGGCCGTGACGGTAATGAGAAGAATGAATATCTCATTTTAGATTGTTGGGTGGTAGTTTTTAGCTTTAGATTGTTGGGTGGTAGTTTTTAGCTTCAGAATGTTGGGTGGTAGTTTTTAGCTTTAGAATGGTGGGTGGTAGTTTTTAGCTTTAGAATGTTGGGTGGTAGTTTTTAGCTTTAGAATGTTGGGTGGTAGTTTTTAGCTTTAGAATGTTGGGTGGTAGTTTTTAGCTTTAGAATGTTGGGTGGTAGTTTTTAGCTTCAATGTTTGACCAGAGCATAAAACTTGGAGACTGTGACGTACGTCTAGTTTGACTAGTGAATTTTCCCTGATATGATGGATGATTTAAAGGGACCTTTAGCTTTTCATAACATTAGAACCCCTGAACATTTGTTGTAACTTTTCGTTTGCCAGAACGCATTCCACCGGGACTCATGTAGGATACAGCGACGAGATCAAAGAGACAGACCGAGGGATCTTAAGGGAGACTATCGGCGCTATCAAAGACAGTAGTTTTCCCTGATACGAGACGCAGTTGCTTGCCGCTAATTTCGCGTCTCGGTGTCAATCGAGGAACCGAGCGAACGGGGGAAAGCGAAACGGGCAGCAGCGAGCGGATACGAAGACCAGGGGGCGGCTTTTTCTCTTGATTTGGCGGTCAGATCCCCAAAAGTTCGTGAGATCAAATAAGTTGTCAAGTTTATCATGTCCCACTCAACTTACATTTCATTTTAGCTAAATAGACCATGTAGAACTAGACACGTTATCACTCGCTGGCCAGATCTTTACAGAAGCACTAGCTTTATTGAAATCTTGTTATAGATTTTCCCCTGGATTTTATATATATTTGCAGTGATTTCTATTTCTGTGCAAAGCGGTAATATATATTGTGTAAAGTGATCAGTGGTCTAGCTCAGTCATTCTATTTAAAGGGATTCTGTGTTAATTTAAATCTATTTAATTAAACCATCTCAAGAGTTCCAGTTTTAAATATAATGATCTATCTATTATATTATTTCAAAAGATAATAGATGCTTAAATTAACTTTTAAAGTCGCGAAGGAATTTATAATTAATAAATTCAGTTAAGTCCTAGTTTTATAGATGTGTGTTTTTAACCACTAGAACTCGCGCAGTGTTTATTAAATACATAATTAAATACGCGAGCATATATATAATAGGCTTAACGGGAAATTCATCGCGCTTTAGAAGGTTATTTGTTTTCGGTATATTACATGTCTTTTTTTTTTTTCTTTCATACAGAGTGATCGTAACCTGTGCGATCCCAGCATTAAGAAAGCAATAAAGAAATCAATCTAAGCAAAGCAAAGCATAAACAGTGTGTAGAGTTCCCCTGACGCAGAACTTGTTGAGACTGTGTAAATTTTTAATCTTTGAGGCGATTCTATGTTTGGAATTCCGCTATCTAACTTATAGCAAAGAAAGCACACCCAAAGACAAATTTAACGCACCATCAAACAACTTAAGTCGTAACGGGAAGAAGAACACTGGCCCGAGCTTTGTTAGTTTACTGACACAGAGAGATAATTCATAATTTCCTGAACAGTGATGTGACTAGTTTTCTCACTGGACTTAAACCATACCTCACGGATAAAGTGTACCAGCACGCGTAAGAATTTTATTATCCGCGGCATAGTCAAATAGACCACACCATCCTCACCCCGGTATCAGAGACCGTGCCCTCCCATAGAAACTGTTATTAAGAAAAGAGACACAACTACAGATTCATTTTCCAGCGATTACGGGACCCTTTTATGTGCTGACCGCCTACCCGATAATCTGGGGCTAGAACTTGAACAAACACTCATACATTTAGTTGAGGTGTAACTGCTGTTGTGTTATTCTATGGAGTGCAAGATTTTTTCACAATCGGTAAGTGAGAGCAAGATGAGTGAAGGCCTTTGCTAGCGCGTGTATGAATGACAGGAAATTAATTCTTTTGTGTGACCATTTTGTTAACTTGCTTACCTGGTAACATATATCTTTTCTGTATACCCTACATTGTTCCTTTAAGTGGGATAGTTGATAATTTGTTAACTCTGTTTAAAACCACCTCCTTTCCATTTGCTTAGTAAAGGGAAGAACAGCTGGGAAGAACAGGTTTTTTTTTTTCTATCACTTATACCTAACTTGGTAACACCTCTTTCAGAGTAATTAACTTTACTGTTAGGTTAACGTACCCGTGTTCCTGATATTATCTATCTCTGGACTGGGTTTGTCTTTGTCTAATGAGCGGGAAGGGCTTAGTCGATACCAATCTTCTTCACCCCCTCCCAAACTTGTTATTTGCATTTGTGTACTTATGATAATTTATGTAATATCTGATATTTTTAGTGATTGATGTTTAAAGTGAATAAAATCACCTAAACTCATTTAGTTCTGTGTGTTGGATATACCCAAAGCCCAACTTTTCCCCTATTCGTTTAATATAGTTTGTATCAACGTCGTGTGTGTGTTTGAAAACACCAAATCGGTGTGCGCGCAGATGCGAGTCTGGAAAACTGGCAAATAATTGTTTGACCAGGAGAGTGAAAGAGAAGATTGAGAGACACGATTTGTCGTAAATAAGTCTGTCTTTACTCTCCTCCAGCACGCTGTGAAGTAACTATTAAATCTCTACATTTTCTATCACTGAGCTTTCCATCATCATTTTCCACTCTAAACCGGACCACTATTTCTACGACTCTTTTCTCTCAAAATAAATTTACGACAATATTTGGCCGGCTCGTCTGGGATAATTTTGAGATACATTTGATGCACACATATTTGTGGGCTGGTTCTGGGATCTTGAGCTACATTTGAGGCAATCGCATAGCCGGGTTAAAGATATTTTGAGTCTGATTTAGTTTGGGTCTAACTAGGTAGAGTGTGAATGATTTGTCTTTGTGAATTAGGGAAATAAATAAATAATTACACCCCTAGACAAACGTTCTTTAAGTATTTGGGTTGTCCACACAGCATATTTACAGGTTGTTTTCTCTCCACAGCAGTAGAAAGTACAGATAAACAAATATATTTGCTATTTTAATTATCCTCTGGCGGAGATAATTATATTTCTTTCTTTATAAAAGTTGCTGGGATTGCGTGATTGTTTTACAGTCACTAAGGTTTTTGAAGTCAAAAAGAGTTGAGCTTAGCTAAAGACGGATTGTTCTGATTTTTAAAAATTAAGTTAACAACGTCTCATCTCAATAATTGACTTTAGGGACGGAGTTTGTTGTCAGAGATTTAAAATTTAGGGAAATTTTTTTTTTTTTTCCTTTTAAATTGTTTTAATATAAATTTTTCTCGACTGTTAGTAAAAGTAGATTCTTTTCCAGTGTAACTTACCATTTAGTGGCATAGTCGCTTGCGTTTAGAGCCTTAATTGCCAGATAATAGCAGCGATAAGTTTGCACAGTACAGGTAGGAGGTAACACAGGTAAATTTGTACTTGTTTTTTTTTTCTCGTAGCGGTTCAGAGTTCCTCCCTTTCGCGTTGCTTCTTACTAGTTCTCTAAGCATACTTCATCTTATTCTTTAACAATGGCAGAGAGGATAAAGATGAGGTCCATCTTGAGGCTGGAAGCGAAAGAGGCAGGATTAGATGCAGAAGCTGCAAACGCGTTTATTAACCAGGAATTGGAAATATATGACGCGGAGCAACAGAGAGCCGAAGCTGAGAGGAAGGCGAAGCAACAGAGAGCCGAAGCTGAGAGGAAGGAAGAGAAAGAAAGAACAGAGAGGAGAGAAGCCCAGGAGAGGGCAGATAAGAAAGAAGCGGAAGAACGTCTTTTGGAACAGAAGAAAATTGAAGCAGAGATGGAAACTCGCAGAGAGAGAGAGAGAGACAAGGAAAGACAGCATCAACTGGCGCTTAAGGCTCTAGAGAGTCGGGGCGCCTCTACTTCGACTAACGGAGAGCCGTCTTCGCCCCAGTCTCAATCAATGGACCTCTCCAGTACTCAATCTGCCCAATTAACTGCTATGTCGTTTTCTTTAGAATCTTTTCCTAGCCCTAACGAAAAAATTGACAGCTACCTAGAAAAATTCGAGAGACTCGCGAATCTTTATGGGTTAGAGAGTACCCGCTGGGCGCTCAAACTTTCAACGTCACTGAAAGGCAATGCTTATGACGTGTACACAAAGCTGGGACCGAATCAACATGATTACGACATGTTGAAAAAGGCCTTACTACAGCAGTTTGAGATGACTGCCCGAAAGTTTCTGCAGTTGTTCAGAAACAGCCGAAAAGAGAGCACGGAAACATTTCCACAGTTCTCTTCACGTCTCACGGGTTATCTGACAAAGTGCATTGAATTATCTGACCTACCTCTTTCATATGAGGGACTCCTCGAACTTGTTCTTGTGGAGCAGATAAAATCCACTTTGTCGAATGAAACTCGTAGATTTTTGGCTGAACAGGGGGCAGTCAGGCTTGAAGACATACTCAATAAAGCCGAACGCTATAGCAATGCAATGGCCGAACTTCCCAGCACTAAACGTAAACCCACCGATGAGCCATCTCGAAAACAGAATCTAGAACAGGCATCCTATTCTTCCACTTCCTCTCAACATTATAACCAACGAGATAACAATACCCAGAAACCTCCCCAGGAAAAATCGAAATTCTACAAAACCCGATACCCCCCCAACAACAATTCTGATCAACCCAACAAGCCTACGTGGCAGCGCGGCCACCAAGGTCAAGGAAAAGGGAAGACCCCTACACCAGGAACGTCTGATCAGGGCAAACAAACCGGTGCAAACCGCATTGGATGTTTGCATACAGCCTCGAAAGGTAGAGTCAATGTCAGTGATTCTCAACCTGAGGGGGACCGACCCTCAACTCGAGGAACTGTAATTTTGAACGGTACCTCCACTACTTGTCTTTTTGACACTGGATTAAGTTTTGATTGTATTGTCGCTAGGCACCTAGTCAAACCCGGTCAGGAGACAGAGGAAACCGTCAAACTTAGTGGAGTTTTCAGGAGTGATGCACCCAGGACGCTTCCTATCGCACTGGTAGAAATACACTCTGACTTTGTCAGAGGAGTTATTAAAGCGGCCATAATGGATGATCCGATCTACCCAGTTATCCTGGGATGTAGATATGTGTTCATTGGGAGACCTAAGGAGCCGATTGTGGCAGCGGTAACCACAAGAGGGCAAGCCAAGAAGGAGAGGGAGCCTGCGCCAAACTTGTTGCCGAATGAACTGAAGGAGGCGCAACAAAAGGACCCTACTCTGGCGCCCTGCTTTAAAAAACTGCCCATGGCTAAGGACCCCAGACACAACGGAGACATCTTTTCTAAGGATGGTGTATTGTATCGTAGAACGGGCAACCCGGACACGGGGAATAACCAGCTCCTAGTACCGACGCAGTACAGAAACCAGATCTTAGAAATGGGGCACTCTCTTCCCTTTAGCGGACATATGGGACAAAACGCCACTATTCAGCGAATAAAAAACCACTATTGGTGGCCAGGAATGAACTCTGACATTGTCAGGTATGTGAAATCCTGCGCCCAGTGCCAACGGGTAGCACCCAAGCACTTGACACCCCCAGTACCTATGGGGCAAATGCCAATAGTAGGGACTCCATTTGAACGGGTTGCTGTCGACATTATTGGTCCTCTGGAAAAGACCAAAAGAAGGAACAGGTTCATCCTGACCTTAGTTGACACTTGCACTATGTGGGCCGAAGCCGTACCGCTACCATGCACTAATTCCAAGCATGTCGCAGAAGCCCTTGTGCAAATTTTTACACGGTTGGGATTCCCTCAACAAGTTTTGACGGACAATGGATCCCAATTCCGTAGCCTGTTAATGGAGGAGATCTTTAAGATCTTGAGGGCCAAACATATCCACACAAGTCCCTACCATCCGGCCGGAAATGGGCTCGTGGAACGTTTTAACGGTACCCTCACCATGATGTTACGTAAGCTGGGTCAGGAGAAACCGGAAGACTGGGACCAATATATATCGGCTGCCTTATTCGCCTACCGAGAGGTACCCCAAGCGTCTACGGGTTTTGCGCCAGCTACACTTTTATTTGGCAGACCTATTAAGGGGCCACTAGAAGCCTTACTTCGGTCCCTGACAGACCAGAAGGCTGACGAGACAGTCGTCTCTGCAAGCAAGTATGTATCTGAGCTTAAGGAAAGGCTAAAGCTAGGATGGGATCTAGCTACTACCAACCTTAAGAAAGCCCGCGCTAAAATTACTAAAAGATACAACAAAGCTGCAAAAGAGAGAGAACTACAACCAGGGGAGAAAGTCCTATTGCTACTTCCAACCGGAAGCAATAAACTTCGCATCGGATGGCAAGGACCGTTTACCGTCCTTAAAAAGATCTCACGTACCAACTACAAGATCTCCATCAAAGGAAAGGAGAAGGTCTTCCACATAAATCTGCTAAAGAAATATTTGGAAAGACCGGTGCCATCCTCCGAGCATCTCCTGGCTGTCGCCATAGCAACGGAAGACGAGGAAGATGATGATGGTTGCATGGAGTATCCATTGCAACCCACAGAATCCTTTAAAGATGTCAAGTTCGGCGACAATCTCTCACCAGAACAACAAACAGAAACTAGGGCTCTACTAAAACAGTACAGTGCAATTTTAACGGATGTACCTGGTCGAACAAATCTCATTGAATTTGATATGAAATTAACAAACGAGACCCCTGTTCAAACCAGAGTTTACCCCATCCCGTACGCTAAAGCTGATGCACTTCGCGGAGAAATAGACAAGCTGCGTCAGGCAGGAATTATCAGTGAGTCTACATCTCCTTACAGCTCGAGCGTAGTGCTGTTGCAGAAGCCCAATAAGGAAGTTCGGCTGTGCATTGATTACAGGTTGCTAAACGCTGTAACGGAATTCCAGCCCGAACCTCTCCAAACTGTTTCTGAGTTGTTCACCAAGCTCAGCAAAGCTAAGATCTTCTCCAAGATTGACCTCAGTAAAGGTTATTATCAAATACCAGTCAAGGAGGAAATTAAACCTTTGTTAGCTTTCAGCACTAGTGAAGGACATTACACATTTAACGTGATGCCGTTCGGTTTGCATAACGCACCAGGAGTGTTCACCAGGATGATGAGGAAGCTTCTAGAACCTTTGCAAAGTCCCCATATCCATAATTTCATGGATGACATCTTAATTGCATCGGAAACCTATGAAGAACATATTGCTACGGTTGCTATGCTCCTCAGGAGACTACAGGAAACGGGTCTCACAGCCAGACCTAGCAAATGTCTCATCGGGTTTGAACAGTTAGACTTCCTGGGGCACACTATTTCTCACGGATGCAGTTGGCCTATTAAGAAGAACGTGGAGAAAATAGTGGCAGCAAAAAGACCCCGAACGAAGAAAGACGTACGTTCCTTCATATCGCTATGTGCATACTATCAGAAGTACATCCAGAACTTCAACGGACTGACGGCACCTCTGACTGACCTCACAAAGAAAGGTTGTCCTGATAAGGTCATATGGGATCAAAAGTGCGAACACGCGTATAGCACTTTGAAAGGACAGTTGTCTGCATACCCCATTTTGAGGTTGCCTGACCTCAAGAAACCTTTTGTACTGAGAGTCGACGCGTCAGGTCAGGGCATCGGGTCAACACTGCTTCAAGCCGATGACAGTGACCTGAACATGCTATTTCCAGTTGCCTATGGCAGTCGGAAATTAAATAAAGCGGAACGGAACTACAGCGTAGTTGAAAGGGAATGTCTTGCTCTGATTGACGGTATCAGACGCCATCATGAGTTTCTTTATGGTACATCGTTCACGGTGCAAACAGACCACGCTCCGTTAGCATTTCTTGGTGCCAATAAAGAATTTAACGCTAGGATCATGCGTTGGGCCCTCCTTCTAAGCGTCTATTCTTTCAAAGTGGAATATATTCCGGGAAGACAGAATGTCGGGGCTGATTTTCTGAGTAGAAACTGGTCTACAGAGGAAGAAGAGCAAACTGAAGATACCACTCATCCTAAAATCACCAATCAGGTCACCTCCATTGTCAAAAATGAAAACATGAAAAATGGTTTCATGTCTAAAAGTGGGGACGATTGTGACGTACGTCTAGTTTGACTAGTGAATTTTCCCTGATATGATGGATGATTTAAAGGGACCTTTAGCTTTTCATAACATTAGAACCCCTGAACATTTGTTGTAACTTTTCGTTTGCCAGAACGCATTCCACCGGGACTCATGTAGGATACAGCGACGAGATCAAAGAGACAGACCGAGGGATCTTAAGGGAGACTATCGGCGCTATCAAAGACAGTAGTTTTCCCTGATACGAGACGCAGTTGCTTGCCGCTAATTTCGCGTCTCGGTGTCAATCGAGGAACCGAGCGAACGGGGGAAAGCGAAACGGGCAGCAGCGAGCGGATACGAAGACCAGGGGGCGGCTTTTTCTCTTGATTTGGCGGTCAGATCCCCAAAAGTTCGTGAGATCAAATAAGTTGTCAAGTTTATCATGTCCCACTCAACTTACATTTCATTTTAGCTAAATAGACCATGTAGAACTAGACACGTTATCACTCGCTGGCCAGATCTTTACAGAAGCACTAGCTTTATTGAAATCTTGTTATAGATTTTCCCCTGGATTTTATATATATTTGCAGTGATTTCTATTTCTGTGCAAAGCGGTAATATATATTGTGTAAAGTGATCAGTGGTCTAGCTCAGTCATTCTATTTAAAGGGATTCTGTGTTAATTTAAATCTATTTAATTAAACCATCTCAAGAGTTCCAGTTTTAAATATAATGATCTATCTATTATATTATTTCAAAAGATAATAGATGCTTAAATTAACTTTTAAAGTCGCGAAGGAATTTATAATTAATAAATTCAGTTAAGTCCTAGTTTTATAGATGTGTGTTTTTAACCACTAGAACTCGCGCAGTGTTTATTAAATACATAATTAAATACGCGAGCATATATATAATAGGCTTAACGGGAAATTCATCGCGCTTTAGAAGGTTATTTGTTTTCGGTATATTACATGTCTTTTTTTTTCTTTCATACAGAGTGATCGTAACCTGTGCGATCCCAGCATTAAGAAAGCAATAAAGAAATCAATCTAAGCAAAGCAAAGCATAAACAGTGTGTAGAGTTCCCCTGACGCAGAACTTGTTGAGACTGTGTAAATTTTTAATCTTTGAGGCGATTCTATGTTTGGAATTCCGCTATCTAACTTATAGCAAAGAAAGCACACCCAAAGACAAATTTAACGCACCATCAAACAACTTAAGTCGTAACGGGAAGAAGAACACTGGCCCGAGCTTTGTTAGTTTACTGACACAGAGAGATAATTCATAATTTCCTGAACAGTGATGTGACTAGTTTTCTCACTGGACTTAAACCATACCTCACGGATAAAGTGTACCAGCACGCGTAAGAATTTTATTATCCGCGGCATAGTCAAATAGACCACACCATCCTCACCCCGGTATCAGAGACCGTGCCCTCCCATAGAAACTGTTATTAAGAAAAGAGACACAACTACAGATTCATTTTCCAGCGATTACGGGACCCTTTTATGTGCTGACCGCCTACCCGATAATCTGGGGCTAGAACTTGAACAAACACTCATACATTTAGTTGAGGTGTAACTGCTGTTGTGTTATTCTATGGAGTGCAAGATTTTTTCAAAATCGGTAAGTGAGAGCAAGATGAGTGAAGGCCTTTGCTAGCGCGTGTATGAATGACAGGAAATTAATTCTTTTGTGTGACCATTTTGTTAACTTGCTTACCTGGTAACATATATCTTTTCTGTATACCCTACATTGTTCCTTTAAGTGGGATAGTTGATAATTTGTTAACTCTGTTTAAAACCACCTCCTTTCCATTTGCTTAGTAAAGGGAAGAACAGCTGGGAAGAACAGGTTTTTTTTTTCTATCACTTATACCTAACTTGGTAACACCTCTTTCAGAGTAATTAACTTTACTGTTAGGTTAACGTACCCGTGTTCCTGATATTATCTATCTCTGGACTGGGTTTGTCTTTGTCTAATGAGCGGGAAGGGCTTAGTCGATACCAATCTTCTTCACCCCCTCCCAAACTTGTTATTTGCATTTGTGTACTTATGATAATTTATGTAATATCTGATATTTTTAGTGATTGATGTTTAAAGTGAATAAAATCACCTAAACTCATTTAGTTCTGTGTGTTGGATATACCCAAAGCCCAACTTTTCCCCTATTCGTTTAATATAGTTTGTATCAACGTCGTGTGTGTGTTTGAAAACACCAAATCGGTGTGCGCGCAGATGCGAGTCTGGAAAACTGGCAAATAATTGTTTGACCAGGAGAGTGAAAGAGAAGATTGAGAGACACGATTTGTCGTAAATAAGTCTGTCTTTACTCTCCTCCAGCACGCTGTGAAGTAACTATTAAATCTCTACATTTTCTATCACTGAGCTTTCCATCATCATTTTCCACTCTAAACCGGACCACTATTTCTACGACTCTTTTCTCTCAAAATAAATTTACGACAGAGACCTTCCAGGAACGACTAAAGGCTGGCTGCACAACTAACAATAAACTGTGGATTAACCTACTTACTTTACTTACATAAATAAATATTACTTGCATAAAGGTATGTTTCAGGCACTCGTGAGAAATAAAGAAGTAGAAAACAAGACAACAGAAGTGATAGCTCGCCAGAGAATCGACCTCAGGACCTCCGAACGGCAACAACGCTTAACTACGGAGGCGAATCACACTATCCTTCCTGCCAACTAGGACCCACTGATTTTGGTTTTCTTTCCCCCCACGATTGCCCTGTGTAGTTCCCGGGGGATCTCTGAAAAGACAAAGAAAGAATATGCATACTGTACCCTCAGGCGACTAAAATGTCGTACAAGGCGACGAAAATGTCGTACAAGGCGACTAAAATGTCGTACAAGGCGACTAAAATGTCGTACAAGGCGACTAAAATGTCGTACAAGGCGACTAAAATGAGGTTGTGGATGAGGTTGGCAACCTCGTCATGTAAAACAAATAGCCACAGAGACCACTATTGCTAGACTTTCTACAAGGGAACCAGTTGTTACTTAGGGCAGAGCTGAAGTTTGCTTTATTGAGCCTAGTATGTCGCACTGGTTACAGTGCGCATGCGTTGTTGTAGGACTTCTGCAATGTTGTCTACCCATCTGCCTCTTGGCCTTCTCCTTGTCCTGTAACCAGATCGTGTGCTGTTGTAGGCGCGTAGTGGTAATTTATCGGGCTGAGTTCTCACGAGATGGCCAGACCACTTTTGTTGTTGTTGTTGTTTTGAAGATGTGATGGGTGAGAGCGGGCACTTAACAGCTGACCGTTATTGCCTCTTCTAGTTCCATCTTGGTCTACCCTGGTCAACCTGAAATTTGGTTATAATTGGGGTATTTAGTGTCATTTTATTTTTTTAATTTTGTATTCAATTTAAATAACTATTGTCTTTAGCAGTTGCTGATTTTAATTTATATTAGTATTTGTCCATTTTATTTTCTCTTTTGTATTGTTTATTGATCCTTTACACTTGGTTTTAATTTGTATTAGTATTTGTTTGTTTTTTTTTTGTTTTTTTTTAATACCTCGTTGTCTTTCCTTGTCCTATGAGTAGTTAGTAAGTTTTTTTTTTTTTTTTTGTTTTTTTTTTTAATGATTTGTTAGTTCTTGTTGCTTAATTTCTATTTGGTTGAATGTCTTTTCTGAAGTACTAACCTTATATGTTTTCCTTTGTTTTATGTATATATCTTTTAAGTATTGATTGGGCATCTCTTGGGGCATCTATACTTAAAACCTTATGACCTGTCATGTCTATATTGTGATTTATATAGTAAGTTTTTAATTCAAGCCTTTGTTGTTCATACTTTTTACAGTGGATCAGGTAGTGGTCTATGTCATTCTCTTCCTGACATTCTTGGCAGTGTGGTTCCTCTATCATAAAGTTTGCTGCACCGAGACGGAGACGCCACAGTTTTCTGTTCGATGGTATCTTTAATTCTTCTCTGACTTGGCACGTCCTTGTTGGTTCTGTCAGCAGTTCCAACAAGGACGTGCCAGGTCAGAGAACCACTTAATTTTCTGTCTCTTTATATACTTGACGCAGGGTGATTCCATCATTTGTCATTCTATCCCTCTTGGTAACATTAATCTACTGCCAACTGGCGGTTAGTCACCATTCACTCCTGTAACGTGGCGGTGGTACCGTTTGGAGGGTCCTGGGTTCGAGTTCCAGGTAAACCTATCACCTCTGTTGTTATTTTTGTTTCTGTTGTCTAGTTTTCTACTTTATTTCTTACGACTGCGTACAATATCCCCCTTTATGTGTATTATTTATTTAATATAAATGGGTGCCTGACTCAGCTTTTGAGTTACGGATGGCAAAGGCATTTCCCCTCTCCCCCATATGAATCAGATCATTATTTCCCAATTAAATCAAGTCATCTTTTTTTCCTGCAAAATTGAAGTCATCTATTTTCCATATAAAATTAAGTCGATCTTTTTTCCCTTGTAAAACCAAATCGCCCTGTTACCCTGTAAAATGAATTCGATCCTTTTCCCCTGTAAAACCAAGTAGATTTTTTTCGCCCACAAAATAAAGTCGATTCCCCCCCCCCCCCCCCCCCCCCCCTCTATTTCTCCCTCTTCTCCCCCCCCCCCTCCCCCGGCCAAATAAACAAAAACAACTCAGGTCACGTTCTGTGTAAACATTTATAACACATAAGGAAGGGAAACCCGAGGCCTGTAAACAGTAAATAAATATTAGACAAACATAAAGGTAGACAACAGAAAAACAACAGACGTGAGTGGCTTACCCAGTACTCGAACCCAGGACCTTCCGTGCGACAACTCCGCCTAGCTATGTTAAGCGAATCACACTATCCTCTGTGCCATCTAGGCATCATTACCGGCGTCCTGTAATCTGCTGAAAGCCTTCATATCCTTTGCAACAGCTTAAGGTCTCACAATGTCTTCGTTAACCCTTGCATGCCGGACTCCAGATTTCTTCTCTATGGGTTTTTTTTCTTTTTTCTTTTGGCGTTGTCTCCTTCTGTTGCTTTTACCCTGGGAATTCAAAAACAAAGACTGTCCTGGAACGTTATTAACTGGTTTTCTTAATGTGGTGTTTTGCCAGTCAACTTATGTTTTAGTCTCCGCTGACCTATAGGTCAGTTTTCGTTTCATGATACTTACATTTTGTATTTATTCATCATTTTTTCTTCGTGTTTGCAATGTCCATTTCCTGGGTCCGTTGACCTGTCGTATGTTTTTCTTTGTCGCCTGTTTGTAACTGTGGCTGACGAAGGCTGAGTCCCGAAACGTCCCGTATTTTCTGTATACGTTAATTTATAAAAGTTATTCCATTCACTTTAAAAAAAAAAAATTATTTTATATATTACTTTCCTATAGGTCAATTGTTTGAGTCACCTTTTCCTATACTGAACCTTTATATATCACGCTCCTACTGCATAAATGTTTGAATTTCTGTTATCACGGATTTTTTTTTTTTTTTTTCTTAACCAGCGGCACTTGGGCTTTCAGCCCTTCGGCCCAATGACATGTCATTGCGAGGCTGGGGAACCTGAGGACTTTCCTTCCAACCCGGTCAGGAGCTTCGCTCCTTCCCATCCACAGAGGGTTTATCTCAGGAGCCGTTCAGGTTATTCAGTCAAAATCCCTGTCGTAACGGATCGGCAATTGGCCAGTCTTGATCTATCGGTAGATTCCAAGGCATCATTTGGTAGGCCTTTAGATTAGTCGTTTTCAACATGGGCCATATGCCCCCTCCACTCCAGGGGGTCATGCCATATTTCTAGCGGGCCACAGTAAGATGGTAAAGTACCTTTTTTCCAGCTAACAGCGACTATGAGGGGGCCACAGAGGTAAATGAAGCTGTGGTGGGGAGCAAAAAAGAAGGTTGAGAACCCCTGCTTTATATGACGTAGGGATAACAAAGAAATTTTAACCTAGGTAAATTTCGGATCAGCCGTTTTTTACAGGCAGTTGAAAGCGCGGTTTTCCACAGGTTTGAAGGTATTTTCAACGCATTCCCAGAGAAAACCTGTAAGCTAGCTTACTTAAATGTACTTTATTCGTGAACTGTATACGGTAGAAGGCGATCTTTACTTTTAAGTGAAGTTAACATTTGGTGAAATATTTAATTTTAACTTTCCTCCGCTTTGTCGCATCTCATGGGAAGAGAAGAAAATAAATAATGAGGTCCTAGAAAATCTAGGTATGAAAAGAGAACTAATGAAGGAGATACAAATTCGGCAACTAAAATATTTTGGCCACATAAAAAAGCATAACACCTTGCAGAAGACCATAATAGAAGGGAGAGTTGAAGGCAAACGTGCAAGGGGAAGACAGCGCTATAAGTGGGAAGATAACATCAAGAGATGAAGAGGAAAGTGTCTATCAGAGTGCATCACCAAGACAAGAGACAGAAGACGTTGGATATCCATTACAGCCAACCTTCGTTGTGGAGATGACAGCTGATGATGATACTACTTTGTCGATGAGATTGCGGGAAGCAAATCGTGCGGCAGTGACAAATGTTACGTATAGGATGGAGTTATTCCTAATATCAGATACTCTGAAACCTTAAACCAAACATGATTTTGACAAGTAGACTTTTAGCTCAGTGTTTCTAAAGTAGATCTCCACAACTGCTGGGTTACCTACCGCTGGTTTAGATCATCTTTGCCACGTGATTATAGCCAACCCAGGTCACGTTTCTGTGTACCCGGTGTCCTGTAATCTGTTGAAAGTTCTTAATGTTATGGCTGAAGCTAACGACGACGTAGAGGAATTCTGGGCGGAGCTCATTATCAAAGCCAGGCGCGCGATAATTGATTGTATGTCAGGATGGTACACCTTTTGGCTCGCGGACCCATAAACATGTTGTAACTTCTGTATGAGATGTACCCGCTCCCGGCTGTCGACCATAATTCGTGGCAACGTAATTAAAATAACTTTGGGGTTTTTTCCTCTTAATTAATTACTCCCTTTTCTTTTTATATTTATCTACGTAGTTCCCGCGCGTCCGATTGGCAGAGTGGTTAGAGCGCAGGTCTCTCGCGGTAAAGGTGCCGGGTTGGAATCACGGTACCGACCGGCTCCAGTCTACCCAGCTGTAAATGGATACCTCACTTTGAGTAGGAAAGGAAACGGCAGCGAGGAAGGGAACTGGTCGCCCCACCTCTCGATGCTGGATCTAGTATGGTGAAGTCTCTAACACTTCACTCCACTACAGCAGTACCTACTATGGGACTACCTGTACATTTTTTTAACGTAGTTCCCGGAGCTTTCATAAGAGACTAAGAAAAAACAGGACTAGTGTACCATGAGTCATGTCTTACAAGGCAACCAATATTGTGTTGTATATGTGGTTGGCAACCTCATCATACTTACTTACTTACTTAGTCGTTCACATTCTACCGTGAGGTGTAGAGGTTTGGAAGAGAGAGAGCGCCAGACTATCCTGTCGGCTGTCTTCCTCTTGGCCTGGTTCCATTCTAATCCTCGGTCCTTCAAAGATTGTCTAATGTTGTCCTCACAGCGGACTCTGGGTCGTCCTGGGGGTCTGGATCCCTGGCTCTTTGTTTCCCATGCTTGTCGTGGTAGCCGATCTTCTCCCATTCTGCAGACATGGCCAAACCATCTTAGTTGGGACTGTTCTACTTGGGTCTGCAGGGGGTGGGATTTTAGGCCTTGACGTATCGTCTGGTTGCGGACCATGTCTCTTCTTGTTACTTCAACCACCTTCCTCAGATACCTCATTTCTGAGGTTTGGATCTGGCTTTTGTGGGTTGTAGTCATTGCCCATGACTCGCATCCATATGTCAAGACTGGGACATAGGTGGAGCGGTATACAGCCATCTTCGTTTTCTTACCAACCTCTTTCTTGCTGAGGAATCCACGATTTATGGCCTGAAAAAGTCTCCCAGCTGCTGCTTTTCCACTGGCCAACTCTTCTTTGATGCCTCCCTTTCGGTCTATAATAGTTCAGAGGTATTTAAAGTGGTCGACCTGCTCCAGGACCTGTTCTCCCAGCTTAATCTGATGTACTCTTTCTTCTCGTGATATCACCATGAATTTTGCTTTAGAGCTGCTTATGACCATCCCTCTCTTCTCCATCTCTTCCTTCCAGACTTGCATGTAGAACACAAATTACCTCAGAAACCACCGCGTCAAGAGCATGGGAATGCTTGATACATGCTTCCTGCAAGGGGACCAGCTATAGTAATTGCTTCATGCTCCGTAAGGAGCACAACAAAATTATGATAATGTCTTTGACTTTCTCACTACTATCTCTTCATTTTCGTACCTTATGAAGATCTCTATGAAAAGCTGTTGTTAATTTGTTCTTTACTCTGTTTGTTTGATTTTATTTATTTATTTGCATTCGGAAAAAAGAGGTGGGGGAGGGATTGAGCGTGAGTAGGGATGTAGAAATATTGTTCTTCGTTCACTCTCAGACGTCAAATTGAGTATGTTCAAAGAAAGCAGGAGTCAGTCTGAGGCTATTGACATCTCCGTAGAGCTTTTCTAGGAACATCGCTGGTGATGGCCATATGCGCTTTCTTCTGTTCCTCATATGTTGGGCACCTTTGGAGTAGACGGTCAGCAGTCATTATATCAGTGCCACAGTTACGCTCATCAGAAGTTCCTATCTATAACTTGTTGAGATGATGGTATCCCAATCTGTTGTGGCCTGTGCGACGTCTATTGTATCCCAATCTGTTGTGACGTGTGTGAAGTCTATGATATCCTAATCTGTTGTTACTTGTGCGAATTCTGAAGACTTGAGGTTGTGAAGTTGAATTAGTAGAGATCGTTGTGTGTGAAATGAAAATGTGTGGTTTCAATCTTGAGTGTGCTTCAGCTCGAGCATAGTTTTATGTCAAACATCCCCTGTGTCAGCTGTCTGTCTTGAAGATTGCATCATTAGCATCGTTACGTTTCAGCTCCCTTAGGAGCATAAGTCTTGAATAAACTAATTCCAAGCTTTTTTCTCCCGTGCCATCCGTTCAATGTATTCCCATGTCTTCTGTATTCTTTTCAAGTATGTGTATTATTTCCATGTGTTTATTTATTTAATTATTTATTTTAATCTCCCTCTGCGTGTCTGACCCTGGAGATTCCAGAACAAGTAGTACTTTAGAATAAGAAAAAGGTCAAGGATCCCGTTACACGCTCATTGAGGCATATTGGGAATATGGTGTTAGGCCCATATTTTCTTGACCATCGGCACACTAGGGGTGATGTGGTCAGCATCACGCAGGCCGCCTTAACCTTCCCAGAAGTTGCTCTGGTACCCAATTGGGGCTGGGTCGACCCAGGAGCCGTTTGTGTCCTAAAAAAATCCCACCTCATCTGGGGATCGAACCATGGACCACTGAGCAAGGAAGCCAGTGCACTAACCACTATGCTACCGCTACTCCTTACTACTCACTACTTTAGAATACTATCAAAAAATTGTATCAGTGTATGTCTCATCCAGTACCAGCGTCTTGTTGTTCCATTAGCTATTGTTGGTTCTTGCCATCATTTCACATTGGTGATCTTGCCAGATCATTTCAATCTTCAATTGTACGCAAGCACAAATTTATGAAGGTACGTGAACTTTTTATACAATTTCTATCCTTCCATTCTAGACAAGCACCCATTTATGAAAGTCTGTGGTCTTGTCATACAATTTCGATCCTTCCATTCTACACAAGCACCCATTTATGAAAGTCTGTGATCTTGTCATACCATTTCTATCCTTCCATTCTACCCAAGCACCCATTTATGAAAGTTTGTGATCGTGTCATACCTTTTCAATCCTTCTATTCTACACAAGCACCTATTTATGACAGTATGTGATCTTGTCATATCTTTTCAATCATTCTGTTCTACCCAAGCACCCATTTATGAAAGTTTGTGATCGTGTCATACCTATTCAATCCTTCTATTCTACACAAGCTCGCATTTATGAAAGTTTGTGATCGTGTCATACCTTTTCAACCCTTTTATTCTACACAAGCACCCATTTATGAAAGCCTGTGATCTTGTCATACCTTTTCAATCCTTCTATTCTACGCAAGTACTCATTTATGAAAGTCTGTACTTAGCGTTTACTCAGTTTGAAGTGTATAATCACTTTGTAAACTTGCTGAACTTCGAGCGTAGACTGCAACCCCGACTCACAAAGACATAACAAACGTAACATTTCTCCACTAAGTACATTTCCACGTTTACCACCTAAACATCGTGTACCAACACTTGAACATTTTCTTGTAGCCTTTCCTTTTTGTCATTATTGTATAATTACTACGCATCTCTTCGTGATTCGTTCCAGCCAGACTACTTGTAGGTGAGTTATTTACCACTGCTTGAGAATTCCTAACAGAATTTACTCTTCTCGGTTTGAAGTCCAAAAACACAAGGTGAACGCCCGGATACTGTAAACAGGTGGTGTTCACATGGCCAGAATATTCCTTACGGGCTAACATTAAGACTTCTGGCAGGTTCATATCTTCTAAATCTGAGACCCATAATTCATATATCTCTGACACCACGTGGACTCTTTCTGTTTGCTACATTAAAAAAAAAAAATACTGCTGGTAACTATTGCTCCATTTGCGGAAAATTAATATGCTATGACGATATATATTGCTTAGACCACTTGGCTCTCGAGGTAACGTTACCGGGCTTCGGGTTCGAAACCTGGTACCGCCACACGCGCCAATCTACCAAACTGTAAATGGGTACTTGACTCTGCTCTTCATTTAAAGGTATTCCATAGCAGATACTGCCGTAGGGAGTGAAATGTTAAGGCTTCACTATACTAGATCCAGCATCGAGAGAAGGGATGACCATTTCCCTTCCTAGCAGCATTTCTGTTCCCTAACTCAAGAACAAAGGCAGGTACCCATTTACATTGGAGCATGTCGATACCGCGAATCGAACCCAGCACCTTTGTTGCGATCCAAGCGTTCTAACTGCTATGTCAGTCGGACCCTTATTCACCGTGGATGGGAGCTGGTCACCCTCAGAGGCGGTTTTAGGCATAGGCAATATTGGCATTTGCCTAGGACCTCGCTGTTTTAGGGCCTCGCACACAAATACATCCTTGTCAATACAACATAAATTAGTTTAAAAGGGGTCTCGCAAGTTCACCTTTGCCTTAGATTTCCTACGCCCTAAAACTTCCGCTGGGTCACCACCACATTATACAGTTGGACTTAGCTAGTGAATTAGTGAACACTTCAAATCTGCTATGAGATTGCCAACAAAAACAAAAAAACCATCAAAGCCGATACTTCTACAACGATGAGTTTTGATTTTCCGTTGTCATGAGTTTTCAAGGATCACAAATGGGTGGTGTACTAGAAGGGAGAGCGTGCGATTGACAGAGTGATTAGAGCGCTGGTCTCTCGCGGCAAAGGTGCCGGGTTGGAATCACGGTGCCCGACACGCTCCAGTCTACCCAGCTGTAAATGGGTACCTGACTTTGAGTTAGGGAAGGAAAAGGCAGCGAGGAAGGGATCTGTCGTTGCTGAACCTAGTATGCTGAAGTCTCTAACAATTCATTCCCCTACTGCAGTATCTGCTGTGGGACTATCTGTACCTTTACTAGAAGCGAGGCGAGTTATCCATTCTGGTGGATTTTAAAAAAATGTCTAAATACAATTACTTATTAACTTACCTTAAGGTATTGCAGTTCCAAAGGGACACACAATCTCAATACAAGGATGTAATGCTAGGGCAACTAACATCTAAGCGTGTTCATAACAAACGGTTATGGAAAGCTAAAAGTGTGTGGATCTCTTGCTGCACTCATCATCATCATGAGGGAGAATTAAATAAAGGAGATCAAAATTAGACAGCTAAAGTATTTTGGCCATATAAAGACATAACGCCTTACTGAAGACCATAATAGAAGGCAGAGTTGATGGCAAACGTGCAAGAGGAAGACAGCGCTATAAGTGGGAAGATAACATCAAGAGATGGACAGGAAAGAGTCTATCAGAGTGTACCACCAAGACAAGAGTCAGAAGACGTTGGAGATCCATTACAGACGACATTCGACGTGGAAATAGCAGCTGATGATGCTGATGCTGATATACAGTGTGTCCGGCAGAATCACTACCAATAACAAATGTCAATATTTCTTATACTAATAATAGCAGACCGACCGGATTTTGATTTTCTGTTAGGCAAACTCATTAAGTTTCAGTAGCAACTCACCAAGTTTCAGTACATCTCCACCAAGTTTCAGTAGATCTCCACATGAGCGCCTTTAGTGGCTCGAAGAATGTCAAGACGGTATTCTATCTCTCTCCACGTGTTTTGCAGCATCTGAGGTGTGACGGATGCACAAGCGTCAATTATTCGCTGCCGAAGATTATCCAGTCCCTGCACCGGAGTTTGATAGACAAAGCTTTTTACGTATACCCATAGAAAGAAATCTAAGGGGGTCAAATCTGGTGACCTTGGTGGTCAATCAATGGGACCTAATCTTCCAATCCATCTGTCTGGAAATTGTTGATAAAGGTAGTTTCTTCCTTCATTGGCATATTGTGGAGGTGCTCCATCTTGCTTGAATATGAATCCTTCTGGTATCCTAGTAACTGCAAAATTTTGCAGCATGTTTAGGAATGTTGCTCCTCTGACTGTGGCTTCGGCGAAGAAAAATTGCCCGATCACATAATTCGAGGTTAAGGCACACCACACGTTAAGTTTAGGGCTGTCTCGCTCATGCTACATTACGACATGTGGGTTTTCATTTCCCCATATCCTACAATTATGCCGGTGAACTTTGCCACAAGTGTGAAAGGTCGCTTCATTGGAGAATACCACACGATTGAGAAATTCATTGTCATCATCGAGGTGACATAACATTGCATTTGCGAACTCGGCCCGTCTGGGTTTATCATTTGGCTGTAACTTCTGCACTAGCTGGATCTTGTAGGCTCTAAGCCGCAATCTTTTGTGCACAATGTCGTGAACAGTAGATTTTGGAATACCCAATTCTCCACTTGCCCGTCGAATGGATTTCCGCGGCCTACGTTCAAAAGCTTCGCTAACTGCTTCAACTCTATCTGGAGACAACGCTTCATTGCCGCTTCCCTTCTTTCTCAACAAAGAACCTGTTTCCAACAGTTGCTTGTGCCATTTCACTATGGTATGTCGCTCTGGAGGTTTCTGTCCATATTCCTGCCTGAATCTCCTTTGCCCAACAATGGGAAACTTTAATTCCGCAAGCCAATAACAGCATTGCACTTTCTGCTGCACCGTGAACTCCGCCATTTTCACTACACGCGTCATCACATTCCGCGGCTGCGCAATACGTATGCGTTATCTGCACATTATCGGACAATTTATCAATTATCTCACTGCTCCTAAAAATGTGATGGTTTCTATACGAGGTAACCATAAAAAAATAATTCTAACTTACATGGATGAGGAAATATTGACATTTGTCGCACGGAAGGTCCAGTGTTCAAATCCTGGGTAAGCCACTCATGTCTGTTGTTTTTCTGTTGTCTAGTGTTCTACTTCTTTATTTCTTACGAGTGCCTGAAAATATACCTTTATGTTTGTTTCATATTAATTTACTGTATATATATGTGATAGGGTGGGCGAGATGATGATGATGTTGTGATATTTGATCACTCTCTTGCACACTAGCATCCGACCTGATTCAACAATAAAACTCTGATTCTTGAGGCAGGGGCTGTATTTATTTCTACAACCCTATCAATGACATTTAAACACACGAAGCAAACATTAAACAAATAACAAAGCGAACAAAACCAAACACCAAACAAACACCCAGCCTGTGCTCGATTGCTAATCTGAAGAAGCAAACAAAGCAACGACTGGTTAAAATCATTATAGTTAAATAATCAGAGACCCCATGCTCTCACCTGTCAAACTGTCCTTCTACACTGCGTGAAACATTCAACTATCATGCACACACACGCACACACTCATGCGTGTCGTCCAATGCGACTAGTATGGTGTTGTGCATGAGGCTGGCAATCTCACCGTGTAACATCGGTTGCTACCGAAATCACTACTGCAAGAGCACACACTCAGCTATCACACACACACACTCATGCATGTCGTCCAATGAGACTAATAAATAATATTCAACTATATGTGCAACAAATACTCTCAATAATGAGAATAAACCTCCACCTCGCAACTGATCCATCTCAATATTCATCCCTGCACTCTGAAGCATGTCGTATATGCCGACTGATAAGATTGAGAACTCATCATATAAAACACATTGTTACAGAAACAAACCACTGCCATAGCATATAAATGCTTCATGCAGGCTTCTGTTGGATTCAGCCCCACTGGTGTCGCCCTGCTCCGCAAGGAGCAAACATGAACGTTTATCTCTCAAGTGTGCTTTACGCACAAAGGAGTGGCATGCGCTCACCAGAAATCTAAATGACTATTCTCACTTCAAAGTAACCCACCAAAGATATACAGTAGAATAATCACTAATCGTGACATACACTTAATTACTCTTACATTAAATAATAAAATATAATTATTCTTAACTTTAACAAAACTGGAACTAAATACATCACCTAAAGGAAATTTAACACGACAACTCTCTCTTCTATTACTGGGGAAAATTATATTAACCTACTTTCACCCACGTGTCAATTCACACGATATAAAATTGCGTAACATTAAGTGATAACTAAGAGTGTTAAATGCAGACTCCTTGGCGCCTTCTTTTACGCACGGTCATCAACACGTGGTCCTCCCGGTTGCCATCTTCCCAACTAGTTAATATTATCTAAATTAAAGTAATAAATCGCTTCTCTGCCTGGTTTCATGTGTGAAATAGTTTGCCTTTCTTTCCCGGTCTGATGAATGAAATACTTGATACTTAACTATTGCAGCCGCAATCTGGACTAGGCACTAGTAAAAATCTACCCACACATTATTTTCACTCATTTATATTTCAAGACTAAATTATAAGGTTCTGGAAACACATCATTCTATTTATTTCATTAACCATTAAAACAGACACGCTCAATATAATTCTAAAGCTACAGGGAAATAATGGTAATTTCACTAGGAAATACGCTAATCTGCTTCTAAATCAAACTCACGTGCTCAAGGCATTTACAGCTTGGCTCTGGTGTCTAACTTCGTTTGTTCTCTCTGGGCGGCTTTTGCAAAATAGGCCCGTTCGCCGCCCGCTATCTCTTTACATAGGCTCTAGGCTAATCACTCAACTTTAGTGCGCTGCGCGGATTAATTGCGCCACGCAAATAACACACGCGATTATCGCTCTAGAAATAGCGAAAACACAAATAAAACCTACAGCTATTTAATATAACACAACTATCAAATATAACTAATTTTTAGGCTTTATTATGGCCTAGTAATAAATCTTCTACTGAGTCGGCCTCTTCACATCCCAGCGTGCTGCGCGCACATCGAAAATATATGGGCGATAAATATGCCATGAACATGAATGGGGAGGCTGGGGTGTCTTTACGGCCCCATCACATATCTCCCTCCTGATTTTGTTGTCGTCCCGACAACATCACTACCTCTGGCGCTTCAATTGTAACCTCTCAGATCGTCTCGGGGCAGGACCCTCTATCGGCTGCAGGTCATACCAGCCTGGTTCGGGCGTTAGACCATGTACGTCCTCCCCCGGGTTTGTCTCATCTGGCGAAGCTGGTGCCTCACGTAGGCCTAGTGAAGCATCTACCAGATCCGAAGAATCATCTTTTTCTTCACTTCGTCTCAGTTCGTGCGCCGCAACCCTCATCTTCAGATCTTCGTTGCCTGCTGGCCTTATCACATAAGGACCACCACTAGCTTCTGGAATTGCTGACACAATGAATTCGTCGTTGGACCACACGTCTTGTATTTTGGCCCTGTCAGTGTAGTGCACTCTTTTCCGCACTCTTTCACCCACTCGCAATGGTGTGGGGCCTGGAAGCTGATTACCTCTCTCCCTCCTATCAGCGGCCATTTTCTGCATTCTCTCTGCAGCTTTTTGATGTGCTACGTGCAACCTCTCTAGGTGACCTTGCAGCTACTCATCAGTTGTCTCCGGCTCTTCATCTGGGCGCGTGCCTATCATGAAGTCTAGAGGAAGCCTTGGTTCTCTGCCGAAGAGGAGGTAGTATGGTGAGTACCCTGTCGAAGAGTGGGGAGGGGGGGTGGAGTTGTAGACCATAACTACCTCAGCTAGATGCTCAGACCACCTTCGCTTCTGGTCGGCTGTCATGGGTCTCAGCAAATCATGCAAGGTCTTGTTGAAGCGCTCGCACTGCCCGTTGCCTTTAGGATTGTAAGCTGTAGTGCGGCTCTTGTGGACTCCATATATTCTGCACAGCTCTGCGACTATCGCTGACTCGAAGTTCCGGCCTTGATCAGAGTGTATCCTCTGAGGAGCTCCGAGATACTGTAACCACTTTTCCACCAGGGCCTTGGTGACTGTTGTTGCTTTTTGGTCTCTTGTTGGTATAGCAATGGTGCACTTGCTGAACACATCTGTCAGCACTAATACATTCTCAAACCCTTTGGAATCCCGCTCTAGCAGTGTGAAATCCATTGCTACCACCTCAAGTGGTCTGGAGGCAATCAAGTTTCCAGATGGCCCATGAAACTTCAGTCGAGGTGCCTTGGCAATGTTATGATTAAGTAGTTTCCTTGCAGCCAAGGGGATTTTTCGATCATCTCTTCCTGCAGGTCTGGTGCCATCATTTACCATCTTCCTAACCATCGCTACCACATCATCAGCTCCCTGGAGATTTATCAATTCCTCACGCGAATAGGTGAGAAATGTTTGAGTGGTTGCTGGTGCTGTGGATGATTCGGCAGGTACCCTTTCATTGATCTCTTTCTGGCTTATTGCTGCCATCAACCCTATCTCATGTGGTATCTGGGTAAACTCTCTGATAACCTCAGCTGTTATGCCACTTATTGCAACATCTGCATCATCCTCCAGTTCTTCGCCTGTGGTCTCAATAGGAAAGCGGGCCAAATAATCTGCATTTCCATTGGCTCTCGCTACCCGATGTCGGATAGTGTAGTTAAACATAGCCATCTGGGCCATCCATCTCTGCTCTATGACTCTCAGTTTAATCACTCAACTTTAGTGCGCTGCGCGGATTAATTGCGCCACGCAAATAACACACGCGATTATCGCTCTAGAAATAGCGAAAACACAAATAAAACCTACAGCTATTTAATATAACACACAACTATCAAATATAACTAATTTTTAGGCTTTATTATGGCCTAGTAATAAATCTTCTACTGAGTCAGACTCTTCACATCACATCGAAAATATATGGGCGATAAATATGCCATGAACATGAAGGGGGAGGCTGGGGTGTCTTTACGGCCCCATCACACACACACACACACACACACACATATATATATATATATATATATGTGTGTGTGTGTGTGTGTGTGTGGATGTGTGTGTGCGTGTATGTGCGTGAGTAAGATGTATGAACAAAATGGTTAACTACACAGATCTACTTGATGATGTCCGCTATTGCTGGTTAGAAGACACCCCCCCCCCCCCTTCCTCTCCATCCCCCGATGTCACGATATTTCCCTATTTCATGTGAGATATTCTTCAGCCGGATGTCTTCTTTACCGTCGTAGATATTATGAGATTCTTCTTGCGCTATTTACATCATTCCATACATTGTGCACCCGAAGTCTGGCATTCGCTTGTCTTCAGGAAGGTATGTTTGTGACCCACTTCGTGTAACCCATCAGTTTCTTGAGAGCCACGAGTGAATGTTGGGGTCTAATAAGACTCAGTCTCAGGTGTCCCACGTGGCGCACACAAGAGTAACTGTTTGAGATCTAATAGGACCCAGTTTCAAGTGTCGCAGGTGGCTCACACAAGAAATATTTCTACCAGTAGACTTTTTTGACCCAAGTGAAAAGGGTGCCAGAGACAAATATCTGGATGCCTAGTTTGTGACAGAGGGTAGAAGTCAGGGCCTTCCGTGAAAATGTAGAAAATGGTCGCATTGTTTCCGTGCGCCAGGGCAGGGGAAAGGGGGGGGGGGGGGAGGGGGGGGGGCGGAGGAGAGAAGATTCCCGTAAAATCTCTTAAAGATAGTCCCTGTCCCACAGCAGATGCTGCTGTAGGAGAGTGAAGTGTTAAGAGACTTCACTAAACTAGTTTCAGCTTTTTTTTCAGGCGGGGTAACAGGTTCCCTTTCTTGCTGCTTTCTGTAT
The DNA here is from genome assembly GCA_024509875.1 of Oreohelix idahoensis. Taxonomy (NCBI): domain Eukaryota; kingdom Metazoa; phylum Mollusca; class Gastropoda; order Stylommatophora; family Oreohelicidae; genus Oreohelix; species Oreohelix idahoensis. Next base: position 350,060 of record JAMPIV010019235.1, read on the forward strand.
CCAGTTCTCTTCTCCATGTGTTTTTTTGGTCTACCTATGCCTCTATTTCCCTGGGGTTTCCAGAACAAGGACTGCCTTGTAATGCTATCAACAGGTTTCATCAACGTGTGTCATATCCGTCGCCAGCGTCTTCTTCTCAACTCTTGTTCCACTGCCACTTGTCTGGTTCTTGTCATCAATTCCACATTTGTGACTTTGTCATACCATTTCAGTCCTTCTATTCTACGCAAGCACCAGTTTATAAAAGTCTGTAGCTTTTTGATTGTTGTTTTTGTTGCTCTCCGTGTCTCAAAGCCTTACAATAGGACTGACTTGACATTTGAGTTGAAGATTCTTACTTTCGTTTTGGACTTGATTTCCCTTGATCTCCATATGTTTCCCAATATATAAAAAAAAGTGAATAACTCGAATTCCTCGGGATCGGAACAACACAACACATTAGCCAATCGAAATGTCTTGAAATCTCTTACAGTTGCGTATTTAATTTAAGAGTCCAGTGACGTTTTTATCGCATAATTCTTTTTAAGCCTTCTTTATCTGCTTTCATTTTTGTAAATGTAACGTTGGGAGTAGAAGGTCTTATGAATTATTATTATTATTTTGATGAAACGTCAGAATTGTGATTTCAAGCCATAGTTTTCGTGTATATATTAAATATTCATCACCTTTCAACACCGCGAGGAGCAGAGGTCTTCAACAAACTCGTCTTCCTGTCCCGTGCTACCTGCCCAAGGTCTCTCCTTGCTTTCTTCATCTCCTTCATGTCCGTGCTACCTGCCCAAGGTCTCTCCATGCTTTCTTCATCTCCTTCATGTCTGTCTCCAGTTTTCTGTTCTCCATGTGTTCTTTGGTCTCATACTGAAACCATTCATAGAATTGTGTCCGACTCTCAGTCCATGTGAAGGTTCAAAGTGGTTGGTTTGCATGGGCTTCCAGTACAAGAGCTGGTGTGGATATACTGTCCTGGTCATGCTGGGGTATGTGGTAATGAACGAGCTGACAGACTAGCATCAAGAGCGCCCATAGTGGGGACACTGGATATGGATAAGGGAGATATACTGAGAACAATTAATGATCGCCTGTTAGAGAATGACACTGCAATAGATGAATCATCAAGGTTAAGACTGTTGGAATTTGGCATCAAACGTAAAGCTAGTAGAGATGGACGTATGAGAGGATGCATCTGTCGTGTTAACAACCAGCGAGCTACAGGAACAATTAGCATTCACACTCTTCGACATATACTGATGGAGACTGAGCACCTATGGGTTTGCCCAGAGTGCAATGATGTCAATTCTGCATAACAATAACAATAACAATTTATATAATATATTTTCCTTTTTAGTTCCCCGTTTGTGGACATGAACGGCAAGTGGCAGAGTTTGTTAGAGCGTTTTCTTCTCGAGGAATAATTACTGGGTTGGTAAACTTTTAGTGTCTGGCTTCAGTATCCCCCCCAGCTGTAAATGGGTACATGACTCTGATTTTGAGTTAGGGAAAGCGAGTGCAGCAAGAATGAGAAAGGGGCAAACCACCTTATAAAACTGAGACTTAGTATAGAGAAATCTCTAAGACTTTATAGCAGTGTTGTTAACTTTTTTCTAACAAGTTGAGTCGTTAATAAGAATACTCGAGTCGAGTCATAATCGAGTTGCTGTGGTGACGTACCGGCAAGTCCCACTCACGTTAGATTCGACTGGCTCTAGTCCACAACATTGCTTTATAGTGAAGTATGTAAAGTATGCGTTTAGTAAAGTCTGTAAGACTTCATAGTGAAGTCCCTAAGACTTTATAGTGAAGCATCTAAGTCTTTATAGTGAAGTATGCGTTTAGTGAAGTCTCTAAGACTTTATAGTGAATTCTCACAGGCTTTATAGTGAAGCCTCTAAGAATTTATAGTGAAGTCTCTAAGACTTTATAGTGAAGTCTCTAAAACTTTATAGTGACGTCTCCAAGACTTTATAGTGAAGTCTCTAAGTCTTTTATAGTGAAGTTTCTAAGACTTTATAGTGAACCTCTAAGACTTTATAGTGAAGTCTCTAAGCCTTTATAGTGAAGTATGCGTTTAGTGAAGTCTCTAAGACGTTATAGTGAAGTCTCTAAGACTATTTAGTGAAGTCTCTAAGACATTATAATGAAGTCTCTAAGACTATTTAGTGAAGTCTCTAAGACTTTATTGTGAAGTGTCTATTTAGTGAAGACTCTAAGACTATTTAGTGGAGTCTCTAAGACTTTTTAGTGAAGCCTCGAAGACTTTATAGTGAAGTCTCTAAGACTACGGCAGTATTTGTTATGAGACTACCTTACCTTTTTTTTCTTCTGAACGTGTTTTTTTTTTCCTTCTGAACGTGTTTTTTTTCTTTTGAACGTGTTTTTTTTTAACCCACGTGCATGTTCTCATAACTATGCACGTTCCTACGTCTGCGTACCACCTCTAGACCTGTAACAGGTGTTCAGGAAACTCAAGTTAACGGGTAAACCGAAATAGCGAGTTTGTACGTGCAGGTGAAAAGGTAAAGTTAGTCTCATAGCGGATAATGCGGTAGGGGAGTGAAGTGTTAGAGACTTTACCTTACTAGGTCCAGTTTCGAGGGATGGGGTGGTCAGTTCCCTTCTTCGCTGCCTTTGCCTTCCCATGATAGTTTTAAGGTCATTTTTACAAAGTAACAATACACGTTTCCTTAGTTGACCTACCCATTGTTTGTTGAAGCTTTGGTGGTTTAACAATTTTTTTCAGGATGCCCAACCCTCCTCAGTCACTTTTTACGACATACATATAGGGAACAGTGTTACTATTCTTTGCTCCCCTTTTGGGTCCTGGTGGTAACACACGGGTATGATAATATCACTAACGACAAAACATGCCTGATGTACACGTAGTCAGGGGCGGACTCACTAACGACAAAACATGCCTGATGTACACTGTAAAGTGTCAATGTAAAGTGGGGTGTAAAGTGTGTTCTCTTTCTTCGGTAAAGCTCCACTATCAATCACTGTAGCATGTTGTTTGTGGTGCCACTACGGTATATGTCCATTGTAGTGTACCGAGTTGTTGAGATCAGGCATGCTCCAGTCTACCCAGCTGTAAATGGGTAACTCACCCTAGTCCTGAGTTAGGGAAGGCAAAGGCAGCTGTAAGCAGTAGTTTCCCTCTAAGGCTCCAGGGGGAGCAGGCCCTAAACTTGGTCAATTCAACCGACGCAGGATGGTGTATATATGGAGTGGAAGTGTAGAGTGTGATTAACGCGAATGGTGGACTGTTCGTGTTCTGACCAATCTAAGCACTCATTCACTTGTGTCTACAAGGCACCAATGCAGACTGCTGGAATCTTTTTTACACAGTTTATTTAGACGCACACACTGGGACATAACGAGTAAATCATGGGTATATGTTGACACATCAATTTGCAGGCATACATAGTAGATCCCATGTCATGACACATTCATATATCATGGGTAGTACATCAATAGCTTCCAATGTTATCATACATTATGGCCGCATCCCCTATCTGACTAAACGCGTCAGTGAAGGCGGATCGGTAAGTAACTAAAGTTGCTTTATGTTCACAGTTTATATCATATTATGAAACCACGATAAGGGGTTTCTATCAAAATTGAGATCTCCTTGCCACTGTCCGAATAGTAAGATACATGCCCCGTTCTCTGGACAGTGATTCAAAAATATGATGACAGGAATGTAACATGGCCGCCTTCCTGAGTTGTCGCTCACTCACTCACAGGAGGGTATATATAAGCCAAAGTTAATTTGAAATGCATATGAATAATTTCCTAAAGTTTCTCCATACAGTTCTACAGTAATCCAGTTACTTCACGTAGACATAACTGCTGTATGGAAGCCCGTCATCTTCGTCGATACAAACATGACCCTAGCGTTGCGAAGCACAATATTCCAGCTAGGTCTAACCGACATGAGATCATCAAAAATAGGGTCTGGCATTACCTGGAGTCCGAATCATACATGATACCGTACATTAGGAGAGTCTCTAACACAAACTCTAGTAGAGACACAATCTCCTACAGAAGAAAAACCACTTCATAAATCATTTTTACTTAAGAATGTACCAGCCCTTGAAAATGCGTAACCCGCCATTGTAAACGGTACATCGGAACTCATCACGACTTGTCAAGACAACTCATACTTCCGCTAGAGCGGCATAACAAGAATATAGTCCTGCCTACCCATCCAAAATATACAATATAGGACTGATTCTACTTGTACTAATAATATGTAATACATATGAATTCAGGCCATAAACATAATAAGCAAATTAATCTATTTTCTGGCCCTAACAAATAAGTACGGACATGAGTGCAATATCCATGCGCCGAATCAATATCAAGAACGATTACTCCTATAATCAAAAGTGTAAATCAATCATGAATTATCTAGCTTTACCATAGACAGCATTTTCATACACAAATGAATGAATGTCTATATCTTTTCCATATTAAATAGCCATATCGATTTTTGTAATATGTGCGTCAAAATATGCACGCAACAGATTACCACACCCCTCGGGAAAAAAAAAATGGTACATTTTTTTTTTTTGAAATACATCTAGGAGCAACATACAATAGGCTCACAACGCACCAATAACAATGCGCAGATGATAAGCATAAGTTTTATGACCTTAGAGAAAGTACTTCTCTAAGTATAAATATTTCCAGAGAGGTGTCACCAACGCATACTACAATATTAGCAATGACACAATTTCTACATTAGTTTATACATAAATTTCATCTAAGATATCTTAACATCATGATCATCAAAGACGAAAAAAACATTGAAAGATCAGCGGTGAATAAACATCAATGAACCGCTAAGTAGTGTTACAATCAATATATGATATATTACATATGTGTACACATTTCAACATAGGAACAACTGTATCAAAGTTGTATAACAGTTATGAATCATGTGGGCATCTAGACAAAATATCTGCCATCACATTTTCTGACCCACGGATAGCTCGCACCGAAAAATGAAATGGCTGCAGAGCAATCGCGTATCGCGTTGATCTCGCGCTCTTCAGATTTTTACTCTGAATAGCCGTAAGAGCTTTCTGGTCAGTTTCCACGATGAAATGCGCGCCAAGAAGAAATCTTTGCAGTTTAAGGATTGACCAAACCATAGCCAATAATTCACGGTCTAGGACCGAGTAATTCTTCTCTGCGGCATTTAATTTCCGAGAAATATACATCACAGGATGCAGAGTTCCAGAGTACTCTTGCATTAGTGCTGCTCCAATCCCGGTGGATGAAGCGTCACTACGAAGAATAAATGTCTTATCCTTAGAAGGCAATACTAGGATAGGTGAAGTAGAAAACATAGTTTTAACCTTATCCAAAGAGGATTGACATTCTTGAGTCCAATGGACTACATTAGGAGACCCTTTCTTTAGCAAGGAAGAAAGAGGTGACATAATGGAGGACAGATTCGGAATGAATCGTCCATAAAATTGTATTAGACCTAAGAGACTTCGCACTTGCTTTTTAGTCTTAGGAATAGAAATGTTAAGTATCTTACTTGTATTATGGTCTTCTGTTTTTAGGAACCCATGACCAACACGGTGTCCTAAGAAAGATATTTCGCTAAAACCAATACATGCTTTCGATGGTTTCGCTGTCAGGTTATGCTCGCGTAAGATAGACAATAGTTCATTTATCCCATTATAGTGATCGTTCCAAGTATCACTGAAAAGACAGATGTCATCAAGATACGCAATGACATCTGAGCGATGAGATAGGATTCGACGCATCATGCGTACGAATGTTGCAGGGGCGTTCATAAGACCGAAAGGCATGAAATTCCATTGGAATAGACCCCTAGGCGTCGAAAAAGCAGTAAACGGTTTGGCGTGTTCGGATAATGGAACTTGCCAATATCCCTTAGACAAATCGAGTTTAGTAAAGAAATGAGAATTCGATAGTCTCGTAAGTAGCTCTTCTAGTAAAGGCATAGGTTCAGCATCAAATTTCGTCACTTGGTTCAATTTGCGATAATCCACGCAAAGACGTATGTTATTGTCTTTTTTTCGTACAATAACCATCGGCGAAGAATATGCTGATGTGGATGGTTCAATAATTTTTAACTCTATCATCTCATCCAACTCTTTCTCTACCTGTGCTTGAAAATGTATCGGGATAGGATACGGTCTGACTCTTATAGGACTATGGTCAGTAAGAATAATGTCATGTTGAATGACATCAGTTTGACCAGGAATGTCAGTAAGGACATCCTGAAATTGTTCTAACATAGTAGAAACTTGTTTCTGCTCTCCTGGAGATAATTCGGGAGAAATTGCAACATCTTTCCATGATTCATTAGAGTGAAGAGGAATCATTGGAAAAGGTAGATTTACATCCGAGAAACTCGTTTCCTCATCCTGTATTACTGACAGAGATGAGTACTGTCCATGTTGGACTGGAAAATCGTCCGTTGCCTGGAAAACAGGTTGTAAATAATCCGGACGTTCATGGAATTCCGTGAGCATGTTGATGTGGAAGGTTTTACGCTTCCCGTCAATATCGACGATATAGTCAACATCGGAAACTTTTGATATTATATCGTACGGACCTTTCCAAGAAATAAGAAGTCTATTTTCCCTACAAGGTAGCAAGACAAATGCTTTGTCACCTGGACAAAGTTGTCGCAAGCATCTCTTTTTATTGGCAAATTCCCTTGCCTTCTGTTTCGCAAATTCAGAAGAAGCAGTTGCCAATTTGCATGCTTCAATAATCTTGTGTCTAAGTGCGATGACATATTCATAAGAGGATTTTGTGTCATCGACAATATTATCAGCAGTTATAAGATCATGAAGTAAGGACATAGGACCTCGCGGTTTCGCGCCAAAGACAAGTTCAAAGGGAGAAAATCCTGTATGTTCGTTGGCGACCTCTCTATATGCAAAGAGAGCCGCGGGTAAAACCCTATCCCAATCCTGAGGATGATCTTCTGTTATCTTACCTAGTAGGTTTTTCAGAGTTCTATTCAGACGTTCCACCATCCCATTGGACATAGGATGATAAATACTACTCAGCGATCTCTCTATCTTAAGAGTCGACATTACTTGAGACATGGTATCCGATATGAGTTGGGTACCATGGTCGGATAATATTTCTGCTGGAAATCCCAGACGAGAAAATATTAACCAAAGAGCATCTGCGACATCAGCAGTAGTTATGCTCTTTAGAGGAACAGCCTCCGGCCAACGTGTGCACATATCAACACACGTCAAAATAAATTGGTGTCCTCTAGCAGACTTTATCTTAAATGGACCAATGATGTCTATCGCCATTTTTTGAAATGGTCGAATGGGAATGTCTGCAGCCTGAATAGGTGCATCATGGCGTGGACCTCTGGATTTAATCTCTTGACATACTTTACAAGATCGACAATAGATTCGTATGTCCTTATTCACAGCAGGCCAAAAGAAAGATTCAAGAACTCTAGTTTTAGTACGGGAAAAACCCATATGTCCAGCACACTGCGAATCATGAGCGTGCTGTAAGATTTTAACTCTCATATTTTTAGGCACAAGGATTTGAGAATGAATGGACTTAGCGGAGTCTTGTACCATACGTACAAGTACGCCATTCTTCATCGTAATCCAAGATTTACGATTTGTATCCTTATTCGGATCACCTTTTGTTGCCAGAGTAAAGAATTTCTTTAGAGTAGGATCATCTTCCTGCTGTTTTATAAAGGAATCATGGGAAATCTCCAAGGGATCATCTTGGATCTGCGCATCATTATCTTCAGAATGTGAAGATTGCGGCATATTAAGAGCTTGAGCCCTAGTGATTACTGCATTAGCAGATTGCATATTAACATTTTCCCAATTAGAAATTTGCTGTGGAGTGCATTCTTTCACTCCATGAATGCGACCGATGATAAGATCAGCGATCGGATTCGGCAAGAGACATGCTTGCACCTCTCCTGTAAAGAAAGGCGTAGCAATATTGATAATGGCAGTGGAGTACTTCTCCAATGTGCCACCAAATGTTACACATTTGACTACATTGCCTGTAGCTCGAGAAGGATTTACGAGTGATTGCCTCACTCCGATGGTAGTGCACCCCGAATCGAAAAGAATTGATACCGGAGTACCATCTATTAGGCCTCTATTGAAGACAAGAGCACCCCTTCCATTATGCGCGATTGACGCAGGGAGAGCGGGAAGCGGGTGACCGCAGCTTAAAGTAGAAACTGTGGTTGGATCGAATAATGTTTTGCATTGCGAACACTGAGATGCTCTAGCAAAATCGAAAGCGGAATTTGCTACACTATTGGAGTCTTTTTTATCATTATTCTGATTACCGGCGTCGTGGAACTCCTGTTGTGCAGAGTTAGCCTGGTAATAAGATTTACCATGTCTTTTGTGTTGTGATCTACCTCGGTTATAATTGTCTCTATAATTATTATTTCCTCTGTTATAACCCCTATTTGGGTTTGAATCATAATATTCATGATCATAATCATCACGCTCATTATACTGAGTATCCCTGTAATATTGGTTTTTTTGTCTCCATGAAGCACTTGGGTAGTTCCTATAGCTACTCCCTTTTCGAGAATTTCTAAAATTATGGGTACCCCTCGCGTGTCGAGGACTATCAGCCCGATTCCAGTTCTTCGAAGAAGAACCCTGATTTGAGTGGTTATCTTGGTTTTGATACTTATTCCAATTAACCTTTTTATCAAATTTATTTTTAGCTCCTTGGAATTTGTGTGAGTAATTCTGATTATATTCTGTTGCCGAAGCAACTGGCATACTCTCTTTAATGTTAGAGTTACTAAGAATCATGTCAGGGTGTGCCGTGGCATACTGGTCACAATATTCTTCCATTTGCTTTAATGTACTAGGTTTACGCTCATGTAAGAACTCTAGGAATGATTTATTTACCGAAGACATGACCTTGTCTCTTAGCAATAAATCCGTAAGACCATCAAATGTTTTCTCTATTTTGGATAATTCAATCCATCGTGAAAGTGTAATTCGTGCTTTTGAGATGAATTCTGAGAATTCTACACCTACCTCAGGTCTCATTGTTTTAAACAAAAGACGATAACCTTCCTCAGGCAGCTGATATTTCTTTATCAGAGCTGCCCTAATAGCATCATAATTATCCTTGTCGGCCTCTTCAACGAAATATAACTTACTCAGAGACTCCCCTTTTAGATTTTCAGACAACTGATTCACATACTGTGATTTGTCAACATTATGAGCTCGACAAGCACGTTCAAATCTAGAAAGCCAAAATGTTATGTCATCACTGGCAGGGTTGAACGCTGGTACCTTGACCTTGTACACAAAGGGTTTACCATTACCACTAGATGCCTGATTAACATTACTCATACTTGTCAATTTTAATTTCTCTAACTCAAATTCATGTTCTCTTATTGCTTTTCTCTCTTCAGCTTCTCTATCTAATCTTTTCTGTTCTGCAGCCGCTTCTCTGTTCTGCAGCAGCTTTTTTTTCTGTTCTGCAGCAGCTTCTAATTTTTTCTGTTCTGCAGCAAGCTTCTAATTTTTTCTGTTCTGCAGCAACTTCTAATTTTTTTTCTTCAGCTGCAGCAGCAGCTTCTAATTTCTTCTGTTCTGCCTCAAATCTCCTTTCCTCCACTTGCATCTGCAATTTCTTAAGTTCAGCAGCAGTATCAGCTTCTTTTTCTAATCTTTTTTCTTCAGCAGAGCTTTTCTCTCTTCAGCAGCAGCAGCAGCAGCTTTTCTCTCTTTCTTCAGCAGCAGCAGCAGCAGCTTTTCTCTCTTCAGCAGCAGCAGCAGCAGCTTTTTTTTTTCTAATTTTTTTTCTTCTATTTGAAGCTAATTTTTTTTCTCTCCTCTCCTCAGCCGCAGCTTTTCTTTCCTCAGCTTGCATCTGCAATCTGAAATTCTCAGCATCTATCTTCTTTTGTTCAACTTCTGCTTTCAGTACTTCTGACTTTAATGCAATAGCAAATTGAGCAGTTGCCCATTCTTCTAACTCTTTCCCAGTCTTATCAAGAGATTTTCCTTGTGCAATAAAGTAATCTAATGTAGACATCTTGTCTTCTTAAATCAGAAACCTGAAAAAGTAAATAAATTACCTTATTTCACTTTAATGGGAGACAAGTCTATACCATAGACTTAGTCTTAGTGAAAAACTTGTATGGTTATTTTGTTATAATAACCAATGATAACTTGAGTACCTGTGGAAAACAATAACTGTATATCTCAAATACTGTGGGAGACAAGCCTTACAAAGGTCTTGTATACCTTAATGTAATCAATGATCACTTGAGTACCTGTGGAAAAATAATATTTCCTATACCAATCACTTTGGGAGACAAGCCTTACAAAGGTCTTGTACACTTTGTTTTATAACAATAATAATCATAAAGTACTGATCTGTACTATAATATAAGTGTATTCAACTATACCTCCTATGTCATATGTCAACTAAAGACATTACAAAGGACAAACAAGAAAAGACAATCTGAAAACATTTGCAGAGATCAAATTAAATTAAATAGGAGAAATGAAAAAAAAATGATCACAGAATCTGTGATGATAACTGCAATAAGATAACAAGACAAATAACGCCACAGTGTATAAACATAAGGGTGTAAAGAACTGAAATGAAAGGAAAGATGAGACCTACAATTATACAAACAAATCAAACAAAAATAAAGAACAGAAAAATATTACAAATACAAATATGAACACAGTCGTCACAGCTAACAAATATTTGCAAACAATGTTGCATGCAAATTTCAATTAAGAAATTGCTCCCTATAGAACGCCAGAACAAGACCAATATCACTTGGTATTTCCTGTTCTAGTCACCTCCCATCCAGGCCCGCAAACACATAACAATCACACATATAAACAAATAATATATAAACATAAATACATATAATCATAAATGTGTACATTATATAATGAAATGTGTTGCAGTTGTAATGTATTGTACTGTATGCTCAGTTTTAACAGATTAGACTACCACTTTATTGAGTAATAGATTTGCTTTCTAACTGTTACACTGTTCAATTTTTTTGAGCACATTAGAAGATCCAACGATGAAATTTGCACTTTATGTTCAACATTGCTCTTCTATTTCAGCAGGATAAACAATCACTAGTTTAGAACACTGACTGTACTGTGCCAAATGTCAACAAGTGCTGACCCAGATATTGCTACACTTGTCAGAACAGGTCAAGCTGACATTGATTGTATAGCTGTCCTACTGGTGTTGATGTGGTCAAACAAATGTTCTTGCAACTGTAAAATGTGATTCTCAACACAACAAGACTGCGTAGGCTGGACCCAGGAATCTGGCCCACCACTGTAAAGTGTCAATGTAAAGTGTGGTGTAAAGTGTGTTCTCTTTCTTCGGTAAAGCTCCACTATCAATCACTGTAGCATGTTGTTTGTGGTGCCACTACGGTATATGTCCATTGTAGTGTACCGAGTTGTTGAGATCAGGCATGCTCCAGTCTACCCAGCTGTAAATGGGTAACTCACCCTAGTCCTGAGTTAGGGAAGGCAAAGGCAGCTGTAAGCAGTAGTTTCCCTCTAAGGCTCCAGGGGGAGCAGGCCCTAAACTTGGTCAATTCAACCGACGCAGGATGGTGTATATATGGAGTGGAAGTGTAGAGTGTGATTAACGCGAATGGTGGACTGTTCGTGTTCTGACCAATCTAAGCACTCATTCACTTGTGTCTACAAGGCACCAATGCAGACTGCTGGAATCTTTTTTTACACAGTTTATTTAGACGCACACACTGGGACATAACGAGTAAATCATGGGTATATGTTGACACATCAATTTGCAGGCATACATAGTAGATCCCATGTCATGACACATTCATATATCATGGGTAGTACATCAATAGCTTCCAATGTTATCATACATTATGGCCGCATCCCCTATCTGACTAAACGCGTCAGTGAAGGCGGATCGGTAAGTAACTAAAGTTGCTTTATGTTCACAGTTTATATCATATTATGAAACCACGATAAGGGGTTTCTATCAAAATTGAGATCTCCTTGCCACTGTCCGAATAGTAAGATACATGCCCCGTTCTCTGGACAGTGATTCAAAAATATGATGACAGGAATGTAACATGGCCGCCTTCCTGAGTTGTCGCTCACTCACTCATAGGAGGGTATATATAAGCCAAAGTTAATTTGAAATGCATATGAATAATTTCCTAAAGTTTCTCCATACAGTTCTACAGTAATCCAGTTACTTCACGTAGACATAACTGCTGTATGGAAGCCCGTCATCTTCGTCGATACAAACATGACCCTAGCGTTGCGAAGCATAATATTCCAGCTAGGTCTAACCGACATGAGATCATCAAAAATAGGGTCTGGCATTACCTGGAGTCCGAATCATACATGATACCGTACATTAGGAGAGTCTCTAACACAAACTCTAGTAGAGACACAATCTCCTACAGAAGAAAAACCACTTCATAAATCATTTTTTTTACTTAAGAATGTACCAGCCCTTGAAAATGCGTAACCCGCCATTGTAAACGGTACATCGGAACTCATCACGACTTGTCAAGACAACTCCTACTTCCACTAGAGCGGCATAACAAGAATATAGTCCTGCCTACCCATCCAAAATATACAATATAGGACTGATTCTACTTGTACTAATAATATGTAATACATATGAATTCAGGCCATAAACATAATAAGCAAATTAATCTATTTTCTGGCCCGAACAAATAAGTACGGACATGAGTGCAATATCCATGCGCCGAATCAATATCAAGAACGATTACTCCTATAATCAAAAGTGTAAATCAATCATGAATTATCTAGCTTTACCATAGACAGCATTCTCATACACAAATGAATGAATGTCTATATCTTTTCCACATTAAATTGCCGTATCGATTTTTGTAATATGTGCGTCAAAATATGCACGCAACATACACGTAGTCAGGGGCGGACTCACTAACGACAAAACATGCCTGATGTACACGTAGTCAGGGGCGGACTTAAACTATTTGGCACCCGGGGTGGATCCTACCTCTGGCACCCCCTATTCTTTTAGCATAAAGAAATGCACTTGCTGGTGTATTTGAACAGTAAGCACTGTCATAGTGTCCAGCTGCACCCCCTCCCTTAGTACGCCACTGCCAGTAGACCTATTCTTTCTGTCTCTTCAGAGACCCTCCGTAACTACACGGAGTTGAAGATACTTGGACTACTTTTAAGCAATTCTTCAGACAGGAACAAAAGCAACATCTGTTAATGATGCTAGACGAAACTTGTGAAGGGAAAAAGTTATCAAAACTGAACTCATATTTATCGCCATCGGCATATTTAAAATATTATTACATTTGCCATCATAGACAGCTTTCAGGGATGTAAATTAAAAAACCCGTATATAAATGGCATGCTCTTAAAAAAAAATAAGCACCAAAACTAACATCATCTATTCTACATCAAAACTGACCCCACTAGTAAACCTTTACATCGCGCTGACACTATATTATCTTTTCCTGACCCCCGCCGTGTCAACTCTTATCTTTGCGGTCTTTCAAAACTATTCTCGCGAGCAGTATTTTTATCTTAATTGCACGGAAAGCTGGTACATATATTCCTCTAAATTTTACTGTTCCTCAATCTTCCAGCGAAGACTTGATACCTCTTATGCCGGCCATCTTCTTAGACCAATGGTTCTCAGCCTTTTTGCGATAAAAGTTAATTATATAAATTCAACCAAAGGCATGCCGCTTAAGACTTAAGCTCAACAAGTTCATGAGGAAGTGGCTAGGAGTACCACCAGGTCTGTCAGGCGTAGCACTGTACTGCAAGAAGGCAAAGTTTGTGCTTCCTTTCAAACCAGTTGTTGAAGAATACAAAGCAGGAAAGGCAAGGCTCATAATGATGCTGTGCGAGTCAGCAGATGACGTAGTTAAGTTCATTCAGCCCACACTGAAAACTGGAAGGAAGTGGAAGGTGGATGAAGCTGTTGGTGCTGCACAAGAGTCGCTCAAGCTGAGGGAGGTAATCGGATACACACAGACGAATAGACGGGGATTTGACCATGGTGACATCCGCTAGTGGTCCAAGGTATCAAACCGAGCAACACTCGTTCATAGTGGCCAAAAATAATGATATGGTCACGGACTTGAGACACGATGGGTTCACTGCAAGGGTCATGGCTGCTGAGGTAGGTGCAAGAGGTCTCGTGGCTGCCTCAGTGTATGATCTACTGAAACTGTTGGGTTTGAACGGACAGTCAAGAACAAGGACACTTAAGAGGCTCAGAAAGGGCATCGTGCTGGCTGTGGAACGGGCTATGGAACTCGGTACAGTAATTTGCTTTCAACATAGGGGTTACTTTCACAATTTCCGCCAGTTGGCAGAAAACAGGAGTGAAGTTGAAAGCTGCAACCAATGTCGAGTGGGTTCCATTCTCTGCACAAGACAACAGGAGACTGACACTTGGGAATCATGACCCAAGTGGGCCTGCCCCCTATAGAGAGTAAAGGAGATTAAGGGGCCGAAACACGTGATCGACGGGGGGTGGGGACTACTTCTGATGATCTGATTGCCTCCTGTTGTGTCGCTCTGTACAGAGTTTCCTAACATCAACAATTGAGCGTCCGATTGGCTAAAAAGAAGAGCGCTTTCATATCACGGCGGAGTTCCGGCATCAAAACCTTGTTTCGGTCACCATCAGTCTACCCAGTTGTAAATGGGTATCTCACTCTGAAGAAAGGCAAAGGTAGCGAGAAAGGGATTGTCGTAAATTTATTTTGAGAGAAAGAGTCTTAGAAATAGTAGTCCGGTTTAGAGTGTAGAATGATGGTGAAAAAAACTCAGTAATAGAAATGTAGAGATTAAATATGATGCTCCACAGAGTGCTGGAGGAGAGTAAAGACAGACTTATTTACGACAAATCGTTTCTCTCAATCTTCTCTTCCACTCTCCTGGTCAAACAATTATTTGCCAGTTTTCCAGACACTTATCTGCGCTCACACCGATTTGGTGCTCCAAACACACAGACGACGTGGATACAACTATCTTAAACAAATAGGGGAAATTTTATGGGCTTTGGGTAGTCCAACACCGTAACGATTAAGTTTATGATGTTTATTAACCAAAAAAGAATCAACTCACAAACAAATATCAAGTGTTACATAAAATTATCATAAGTACAGAAAATGCAAATGACAAAGTGGGGAGGGGGTGAAGAAGATTGGTATCGACTAAGCCCGTCCCGCTTATTAGACAAAGATAAACCCAGTCCAAAGATAAATAGTTATCAGGAACGTAGGTAAGTTAACCTAACAGTGAAGTTAATTACTCTGAAAGAGGTGTTTCAAAATTAGGTATAGGTGGTAGAAAAAAACCTGTTCTTCCCAATTGTTCTTCCCTTTACTAAGCAAAAGAAAAGGAGGGGGGTTTTAAACAGAGTTAACAAATTATCAACTATCCCGCTTAAAGGAACAATGTAGGGTATACAGAAAATTATATTACCAGGTAAGCAAGTTAACAAAATGGTTACAACAAAAAGATTAAATTTCCTGTCATTTATGCACACGCGTGAGGATCCACACTCATATATTCACACACTTACCGATTGCAGCATCAGACAATCCAATAGAATTATATAAACAGCAATTACACTTTTGACATGTGAACTGTCTAGTACTTCGATGTCCCGCCCCAGATGTAGCGAAGTTGGCTGATAGCACTATTCCCACTATATCGCGGGACTTGAAGCCTAAGAGTTATTGTGTTTTATTATATAAAAAGGAGTCTATGGGATGGCACTGACACAGTTCGACACAAGGGTGAAAATGAAGTGGTCTCTTTAATCTTCCGATATGGTAAAATTCCTTCAGTGCGTGATGATAGTAATTGACCGGAAAGTTTATTAATCCAGTGAGGAAAAAACTTTAAGCCGTCACCGTTCAGGAAAATATGTACTCTCTCACAGTAAGGCAGTAAATCAGGTATCGCTATTGGCACTGTTCAACTTCCAGGTTATCTTACAGATTTGTAATCTTAATATGATGATTGTTCTTGAAATAGTCTTGGGTAGGCTTTCTTTCATATAATTATGATAGCTAGGTCGCATTGAACCGCCACAAGATTAAATTTAAAAAATGTTTCATCAATATGTCTGGAAAGTTTTTAAGATGATTTCTTTATTGCTTTCTTAATGCTGGGATCGCACAGGTTACGATCACTCTGTATGAAAGAAAAAAAGACATGTAATATACCGAAAACAAATAACCTTCTAAAGCGCGATGAATTTCCCGTTAAGACTATTTATAAATATAGGACTTAACTAAATTTATTAATTATAAATTCCTTCGCGACTTTAAAAGTTAATTTAAGCATTTAACATCTATTATCTTTTGGAAATAATATAGCAGGTATATCATTACATTTACAACTGGAACTATTGAGATGGTTTAATTTAATAGATTTAAATTAACACAAAATCCAGTGAAATAGAATGAATGAACTAGACCACTGATCACTTTACACAATATATATATTACCGCTTTGCACAGAAATAGAATTCACTGCCAATATGTATAAAAATCCATGGGATAATCTAGCAAGATTTCAAATATAGCTAGTGCTTCTGTTAAGTTCTGGCCAGCGAGTGATAAAGTGTATTTCTACGTGGTCTGTATATATCTAGAATGAAATGAAAGATGAGTGGGACATGAGAAACTTGACAGCTTTTTAGATCTCAGACGACTTTTGGGGATCTGACCGCCAAACTAAAGAGATATGCCGCCCCTGGATTTCTGTATCGCCGTTCGCTGTTTGCGTTCCGGCTTTCCCCGTTCGCTTTCACTGCGATCGTTTCTGCGTTTGGCACGGACATGCGAAAATACCGGCAGGGAACTTGCGTCGCTCGTCAGGGACCACTACTGTCTTTGATAGCATGCCGCCCGTCCTTCCTGAGATCTCCCCCAGTGTCTTTCTTCTGACCGCTCTGGTCCGTCTTGCGAGCGGTTTAGTGTTCGCGCGGAGATGAGAAATACCTGCGAGAAACTAGCTTCTCTGCTCGGGGATCGTCTCAGTATCTTTAGATCTCATGCCGCCTACTAAATGAGTCCAGGTGAAAAGAAAAATCCCGTTTGACGAAAGGTTACAATATTTCGGGGGCACTGATGTTATCCAAGGGGTCGTTACGAAGAGTCGTATCATCTCATCCAACACTTCAGGGGTACCGATGTTATGAGAGGGTTCTCACCATCATCCTAACAAATTCAGGACGGATGAGTTCGTCTGTCACAGGGATCTTGTCACCCCCTCTGCTTAAAACTGAGGCTTAGTAAGATGATGTCTGTGACACTTTTCTCCCTAACGGCATTTTCTGCTATTGAACTGCCTATACCTTATTAAGCAGGTGTGTTGGCCTTGATAATGGTTTTTGGTTTTTTTTTGTCGATTTGTTCGATATTTGAAAACCGAAAAAATCCGGTTTCCGAAATAAAGCTGTCCCCCCGAGGATTTCGGATAAAAGGTTGCAGATGATGATGATGGTGATGATGATGATGATGATGGTGATGATGATGATGGTGATGATGATGGTGATGATGATGGTGATGATGATGATGATGATGGTGATGATAGTGATGATGATGGTGATGATGATGATGATGGTGATGATGGTGGTGATGATGATGGTGGTGATGATGATGATGATGATGATGGTGATGATGATGATGGTGATGATGATGGTGATGTTAGTGGTGGTGTGGTGGTGGTGGTGGTGATGATGATATTATTATCCCTGTAGCTGTGAGCAGGTAGCTCTTGACAGCCCATTGCCTCTCTGACAAAGGTGCAAGTCTTCCTCAGTTGTTGTGATGATGTGTAGAGTGTATCGTGGATAGTTGGGTGCGATGGGAGTAGCTGGTGTCGCAGGTCGGTTAGTCTTGGGCACTGTAACAGTAGGTGTTCAACTGATTCCTCATGGTGGTGGCAGTGCCGACAGTTTGGTTCACGTAGTGGGTCTATTCTATTTAAATGTTTCTTGACGGGGGCATGGCCTGTTCTCAGCTGGAAAATTAGACTCTGATCTCTTCTTTTCAGTTGTTTAACTGGGTCTTGGGGGTTTGGCTTAGCTTGATGTTTGAAGAATGGACGCCCTGTCTGGGAGGTAGCCCACTGGTTTAGCCATTCTTGCCTATAATTGTTTCTCAGGATCTGTTGGCAGGTTTGCAATGTGGTACTTGATGGGAACTGGGGCAGTGCTGCTCCTCTTTTGGATAGTTTATACAAGTAATAAAGCTGTCCCCCCGAGGATTTCGGATAAAAGGTTGCAGACTTGTTCTTATTATATTATTATTGACATTTTCACTTCAAACCAAACTGTCTAATGCCAGGGATGGAACTGCTTCTGATAAGACACTTGTACAGGGATATCCGGGTTGATGTTTGTGATTTTCAAACGAAGATTGGGAGCTACGTCACTAAGGCAGTTTCGGTTTTTTTTTTTAATTTGATGCCAACCAACGAGTAATATGGTAATCGTTCGTATATTCCGAAAGCTCCAGCAATCTTAATGAGGCTACGCACTTCGAATAATAGCCGGATATCTACACTCCTCCTGTGGCCACTTCCGGTTATCTTGTACAAGCTCCATGGGTTGTGCCGACTAAGTTTTTGCTCGACGTGACAGATAAGAAACAATTAGTTTTCTTTTTCATCTTTGTGTCTTTCATATTTTATTCTTATCGCGACTTCTTCTTTATCTTATTTGGTCTTCTTCGTCTTATAATTGAAAGCGAAGGTGGAAGAATCTTTTTTGAGTTTAAATACGGTACACAAAATAAGCTGTGCTGTATGTTTTATATCTACTGTGTCGTTTTACCTACGGGGCGGATAAGATAAGAGTTTCCTAACCCCCAACACTCACGTTTACAACAAACGTTTGCACACCAGCACGTGACTAAATTTACCGAAGGGCCAATTTTGTTTCCACACTCTTCGAGAGCTACGTGACATACCAACCGCCCATTTGACTCAGCAAACTAGACCTGAGCACACAGTCTTTTGTCGGCGGGTGTCGTTTTTCTCATACGACGTGTTGAGTTTTTATTTTTTTATTTTAAGGGAAGGTATTGTATCTTGCCAGGACAAAAGCAAAGAAAATTTCCTACGTAGCGGCCACAAAGCCTTCGTCAGGGAAAGGAAATAAAGCGAGAAGTAAGTAAGAGACATCAGAAAATAAATAAAAAGAATATCACTCCGTCGAAGAACTTCGCGATGCGTTGAATGACCAGTTACCCCACTGTTTGTGTCATAATTTTGATATGATTTTCTGTTCTTCCAACTGTATTTATATTGCTGCCAAGATAAATATATAATGCTACATCTTATAGGAGTTATTTTTTTTTCTAATATGAGGGGAGATTAGAGGGAGATGCTATGCTTGCTTATTCCAAATACTTCATGGAGATGTGGTGCGGATGTTTGTAGTAAGGAGACTATGGGGACAAAGAGCGCTGAATAACGATGAGAAATAGAATAAGAGAAAACAGAAGAGAAAGGAATGAGAGTGGAAAAAAAGAAACGAGGAAGACTAATTGGAAGATGAAGGCGGGAAAAAGAAAGAAAAAATAAGTGAAGAAGGTACAAGAATAATAAGAAGAAGTGGACTAGGAAAATGAAGGTTGTCGAAGAAGAAAGATATATAAGCAAGCAGATAAGGAGGTCCGAGATGAAGAGAAAGAGGACGACGAAGGGATAAGCAAATGAAAAGGAAAATAAAAGAGCGATGAGGAAGAACATCAGTTAGAAAAATCAATCAGATGACGATAATCGAAGACAAATGAAGAGAACGACCCTAATGAAGGTAGCAAGATCCATGGTTCCGGCGTCTTTCAACTGGCTTTTGTCAAACCAGTTTTCTTTGATTTTTGCTTTAGTTTGTATGTTTCTTTATCTCGTTCTTTCTTTCTTTCCTTCTGTTAAACAAAAAATTCTACAACCTGAGGTAGCGGGCACAATGCCCAATTCCATTACTCGCCTCATACGACATGCGTTAAAGGCTACAGTACATGTATATTCTTTGTTCAACTTCCCGGCCTCGGTAACG
The DNA here is from genome assembly GCA_024509875.1 of Oreohelix idahoensis. Taxonomy (NCBI): domain Eukaryota; kingdom Metazoa; phylum Mollusca; class Gastropoda; order Stylommatophora; family Oreohelicidae; genus Oreohelix; species Oreohelix idahoensis. Next base: position 370,166 of record JAMPIV010019235.1, read on the forward strand.
TGCAGGCGACGCAGACATTCAGCAGACACAGAAACTCAACAGAGAAACATTCCAATGACTTATTCAAAATTCCAGCATAATTAATAACTTACTACTTACTTAATCGTTTCTTTTCTACCTTGGGGTGTAGAGGTTTGCCAGAGAAAGGCCTGTCTTCCTCCTGGTCTGGTCCCAATCTAATGCTCGGTCCTTTCAGAGACTGTCTATTGTTGTCCTAACACTACATACCCAAATTATAACCCATACGGGTGTCACGGATTGCCTCCGCTGCTTGCAATAGTGGTCCAACAGTGGCCAAAACTCAAGAGTATCTACTATGGGCCTTCAAAGGTGTCTACTTTCGCACAAGATTACTGTTGGCACAGTGGTAGATAGAAGGATAATGATGCTTCTATCTCAAGGGAGTTTTCACAAGATATTCAGAAAAGCGAGAACAATGCTGCATTGGCTGAGCACGTTAACTCTATGATCTGCCGACAACTTTTGTGAAGGATTAAGCAATTATTAATTTTAGCTTGTCAAGCCCCCACCCTGATTTACTCAGTGGAATTCTGATTATTATTATGATATAGCTCTGTTTAGAGTGTATTTAGTAAAATGACTGAGACAAACATGCAGTACATTTAAAATGATTAAATCGAAGTTAAATTTGCATAATTACAAATAACAAATTTAATGATCATTTAGTTTTAACAAGGACTTAAAATGAAAGGTATCATTGTGACGACACGTCTGTACCCTCCGGCAGTATCCTTTCTTTTTCTTCATTTTGCTCACTCATTGCTTTTATTTGGCATAAATCATGTCTTTTCATTCGTTATTTTCACTATTTTGCTCTATGCTGGACATAGCATGGTGAATTCTCTAACACGTCACTCCCCTATGGCAGTATTTGCTACGGGTTTAATGCGTATCTTATTGTTTCATACTCCACCCCCAGACTGTTGTTACGATTTGCCAGGTTTGTTGACCAGGCAAGCGATAATATTTTATCGCCTAATCTGTCTGACCGCCGGTCCAAACGCGGCCGTCAAACATTTGACTCCATTGGGAAGTGGCTGATTGTGTTTACACAGGCCGGTGTTGTGATCAGTTGAAAGAAGACCACGCGGTCTGTCCAGACAATTGTCTGGTGGAGGCATTCAGATGAAGGGGAATTAAATAATCTGTCGGGACAGTCATCTGAGCGGAAAACATTACCCAGTAACACAGGGTCACATATTATGAGAAGCAGAGGTGCGCCGGACGTTTTCGGTGACGATATGACATTACTGTTGTAAGAGGTCACGCGTGGATATTAAAATTAATATTTTAAATACGCGTGGGACGAGTAATGATAAACTTCCCCACATAAACCGTGCTACATAGATTGGATTGGCTCGCCAGAATCTACTATGATTTGATTGGAACTTTAGGCGGAAACACAGCTGGGATTTGAAACTAAGGATTATGAGTTATAATCTAACAGACTCGGAGTCACAACACAACACAGACAGACTGCATCGCAGCGTCAACTAAACACCTCCTACAAGCCAGAAGAAAGAGGATAGGAATTACAATTCCACAACTATAAGTACCAGATCGAGTATTGGGCAACTTTGGAATTCACAAGTAAACCCGCATTTTAATACAAGACTGGAAACTTGGGAATTTTAACACAAGAAGTCATAAGAGGAATTATACAAACAGTTTTCCCAGGGCAGGAACTCGCAGAATACCAGCTGTCAGAGGAATTAACTCATATTTCCAGACCTTAAGTGATTCGAACAGCATCTAACTACAGGGCTGTGGGTCCATTCTAAATCTGTGCCAGGAGGCGTGTGTATTCCCAAAGTTTTGGGGTAAGTGTAAACAAATTATTTACTAATGTAAATTCTACAGGTTTCTTGCTAAGTGGTTATATATATGTATATATATATATATATATATATATATATATATATATATATATATATATATATATATATATATATATATATATATATATATATATATATGAGGCTGGCAACATCAACATATGAAAATAGTATATTCATGAACCACTACTGCAAGAGCTGGTGATTGTTTCTGACTAGTCGGGCGGGAAAACCTGACAGCAGAGATGACCTAGACCCCGACGGGAGTAGCGACGAGTAATGAGTGATGATTACATTACATGTGCTTAAAGTGTATAGAATCATTTTGTGAGATTTATATACCTTCTTAATTGTAATTCAGGCAAATCATTAATGCACTCCAGACGCAATTTCCTAGACACCCAGAAGGATATTGGTGAATTTTCGTCCTATTCCCTGAGTTACATTGTGTTCTCGGGAATTTAATTCTTCTGAGAGGTTAACATTCGTGGGTGTAACACATGAAAATGGGCCTGTTAGTTTGCGGAGAACAAATGTACTGAGGCATTTGTTTATTTCTAATTTGTCACAGTTTGTGGTTACAAGACATCCGACTTAAGTACTGAAGTTCCTACGCCACTAGTGTGAGAGAAGAGTATCACCACCAACCGCCTACAGTGGACGAATTACGTGGAGAAGTGTACTCATTACCAAAAAGAAGTGACGGAAACCACAGCTGCAGGACTCACCTGGAGTTAAGTTGTGTATAACAGACTACAGCAAAAAATACGGACATTATTCTTATTAACGCCCTACCAAAACCTCAATGAGGAAAAATTTAATATATCTTTTACCCCATTTAATTCTTATTTTAACTCGTTGAACTAATTGGCTATTAAATTTGTTGTATGTTATTTTACACTAAACAATAATAGTTGATTCAGTTTATATGTACGAAAGCAAACGTATGAGCCAATTTTTCTTGATATATATATATATATATATATATATATATATATATATATATATATANATATATATATATATATATATATATATATATATATATATATATATAAAACAATAATAATAATAAAAATAAAGAACACCAAAGCGATAATATCTGCAAATTTTTCAGTTTTTAATTTAATGTTTTATTGTCGGGGCCAAGGACAAAGGTATCGCCAAATGCTATAAGGAGTGTGTTTGTGTATGTGTTTGTTTTTTTCGTTTTTTTGTTTTTAACAGCCACGTTTACACACACACAAAAAATAACACATTAGACACGGTGTAAACCTGCCCAAGAGCGGCTGTAATCTCCTCACAACTCTAGATAACAAAGAACAGAAAAGACAGACAAAATAAAATATACGATCTGGTTTGTTCCCTTCAATTTCAGTAACTGATACATTTTTTAGAAAGTTGCTGTTGATATATTAACAAATGAAATCTGTTAACATAAAAGTAACGAAACTGCCTTCCTTTCAGCGCTGCACCAGAGTAAATTTACTAAGTGAAATAAATCGGCTCAGTTTATTGAATTTGCCGCTTTTCATTTATAACACTATCCCTTATCTACCCAGCAAATACCGCTAAATTTATTTGCATACAGGTAATGCGATTTCTTGCAATCCGTCTTGAATACACTGGCATATACGCGGGAAACCTGCTCCCTCGGGCAGTGCGGTAAGAGAATCCTGGTAATGCGAGCTAGGCGTGCTGCTACTTAAAATGAATATGTACGCCTACTATTTAACTTCTTCCCCTCTTAATTTAAAAACCAACTATATTCAATTACGCAACGATAGTTATTAGGGGTATATGTCAATTATCTCCGAAATACTAATTAACTTACAACTTGAAACTCACTGTCACTGTAATAATCTGCATTCCCAGCAACTAACAAAAATTAATCACAAAAAACACTGGACGGACACAGCCGATTTTTACAACTCGAGAGCTGCAAGGCCACCGCACGCATGTTCGTATTGTATTGACGTATCTGGCCATGATCCCGATCCCACACAAACCAATTTTCAGACGTGAATCCGAAAGGTCCAGCACGCATTGTGACGGAATTACCCGAGAAACTTCGGGCGATTGTAACCAACCAATAAAAACTTGCACTATAAAACGCGTCTGGGAAACTGAAACTAGATATACTCGTAGATTCTGTGCAGGAAAATCCGTTATCCTGGTGCGTGCGGTCCGAAAGCAGAACTTTAGAAGAGAAATATTTTATAGAATAATAAATTAAAATTTTATTTTCCTTCGGGCATAGGTGTGCGCAGCACGCACAGCACACATAGAGAATACGCCACTGATATATGTATATATATGTGTGTGTGTGTGTGTGTGTGTGTGTGTGTGTGTGCGTGTTTGTCTTATTCAAAAGGCATCTGCCAGGACAATAATAAAGCATGGATAACTCAGATTTAACAACAATAACGGCAGCGCATCTGAAACCCCTGTGGCTTATAACGCTTGTAGTTATGGTTACGGTTCCGGGTAGTGGGTAATAAAGTTAGAAAGTTTGCTGAAAGTTTTCCGAGGTTAAGCGCCGTACAGGTTATAGCAGTGATTAAAAATGTATTTGTTGGAAATATATTGTTGATTGGGAATGGCATGAGAATGCCTTGTTATAGCGTATATGCGTATTTATATGTATTTGGCTAGGGACATCATGGAAGGGGGAAAATGCGGAAAGGGCTTAGAGCTAGTGTCCGGCCTTCCTTTGTTTATGAAACCGTGGTTACGTGCCTCTTTATGTGGATGTTGGCAAATGTACGAAATTCTTCTTCTTCCTCGTTCATCCTGAAAAGGACGGTGGTTGCGTTGTGTCTGTTTACGCCTAAGCTGTGATATCTGCACCTTTCGGTCGACACATCCGACTTCAGCACGGCATTTTTTAGGGACCGGGTTTGCCTTCCCATTGCGATCCGTACTCGCTCAGCCAGACTGCACTGCTGCAGACTGTTTCCAGGACCACCACGTGGAGGTGGAGTACGGTCTTAGTCAGCTCTGGTTCGCTGACTCTGATGCAAGCAGTCAAGCTATGGGTCGCTGACTGCATTCACTATTGCTGCATCTTTGGGTCCCGAATGTACGAAATGAGATCAAAGAGTTTTAACACGTTGCCGGTTACAGGTAGCGATGTGGAAGTAGTGAGCTGCACCTACATATGTAGGAAGGGAAATGTAAAGGTAGTTCAGGAACCAGACTAGCCTCAAACTTTAATTAATCAGTTGTGAGAAAAAGTCTTCAGAAGTATGCGTACCTGTTTCCCCTGTCATAATTGATACACAAGGGGTGCAATTGGTAAGATAACGTTTCGTGTGAAAAATTGTAAAAGTTGAATAGACGTCTTCGAGTTTTTAAGAACTACCGTGATGATGAATTCTTGAGTATATCTTAGTCGTGATGATGAATTCTTGAGTATATCTTCGTCGTGATGATGAATTCTTGAGTATGTCTTCGTCGTGATGATGAATTCTTGAGTATATCTTCGTCGTGATGATGAATTCTTGAGTATATCTTCGTCGTGATGATTCTTCTTCTTCTTCTTGCGATCGCATCTTTGATGTTTACACCGTCAGACGAGTTCTCATGATGAATTCGACTGTTATTTGAAGTTCCTCTTTAGCTCCATATAGCTTTGAGTTTAGTGTTGAGTCATTGGGCCAGTATATCTTTCTTAACTGGTCATACAGAGGACAATCCTGTAGAACATGCTCAGCAGTTTGTTCGTTTAATCCACATGTGCACAGTGGTGAAGCAGACAATCGTAGCTTGTGCATATGTTTATTCAGTTTGTCCTGAGGCGAAAAATAGTTATCTGTCCCTGCCGGTCGAGAGTGTGATAGTCGTCTTTGGGTTGGTTCTGTTCTCTTCTGATAGTCTGGATAGCTCTCTTTTTCTCAAAGTATGTGACGACTTTATCTTCTTGTTCACATTCTCCTACCTTTTTTGCAAGTTTATCTGCCTTTTCATTTCCGGGTACACCACAATGAGATGGTACCCACTGAAGTATGGTTCTCTTTTTGGCAGCTACCTTGTTTAGTTGATTTCTCAGATGCGGGAATTTACCACCCTTGAGAGCTTGCAGGACAGACAGTGCATCTGTGAGGATGACTACCTGGTGGCAGTCAGAGTTGGTGTTATAAATCATATTTGCGTCGTGATGATGAATTCTAGAGTATATCTTCGTTCATTCATGAAATAACCTTCCCCTCCCTTTGAAGCATAAATCTTTCGCATATTCACGCCACGTTTTCGTGCCCTGTGCCATCCTTTCTAAGTATTTCCATGTCTTCTTTATTCCTTTAATTTATGTCTCCAAAATTGCTCAATTTATTGGACACACACTCAGTGCCGTCTTGAGGCATGGGCACACTGGGCAGTGCCCACGGCCCCCACGATTCTAGGGGCCCCATGTTGGGATGCTGCCATATTGTTATTGACCGTTTACATATTTATTCCCGTGGGTGGTAGGGCTGGTAGGGACCCAGTACATTGCTTTGCCCAGGGCCTACAATGCTGTTAAGACGGCCCTGCACACACAGAGGAAACCTGTTAATAACTTAACCAGGCATTAAGTTTTCTGGAATGTCCAGGGTAAAAGAAGTGGAGGCAGGCCGAAGAACACATGGAAAAGAGAACTGGAGACGGAAATGACAATGATGGCGGAGACATGGAAAAAAACTTGAGCTGATGGTAGGCGATATGAAGTCGTAAAACACATTAACTACCGCAAGCCGGTGGGACCGTGTCGTAGATTTTAGATAGGAGTATTAAGACTAGGGTTTGGTCCCTTCTGAATAGCTTGAAATGAGTGAGAGTCCCAGTGTGAATTAGTAAAGCAATAGAATTTCCACACAGGTGAGATGATAGACTGTGGTATAGAGGCTGTCGCTGAAAGCGAAAAGAATTCTTCTCTCTCTCTCCTATCCTCTACGACGGCTTTTACAGAGTCCGACAGTCTAAACCATATATATATATTACATATAATTCTGGCCTTTCTCACACATATATACTCACAACTTTGCTCGCTGCCTCTGGGAACATAATAATTCTAGGACCTTCACACAGACCCGAAAAATGCAGTCAGCGACCAAGAAATCCCCAGTTCCAAAAGACATACTGAACTCTCTGTCTCAGGGAACGATTCCTTGGGTGTTCTAAGTTTTCGAATGTCTGATTAAGTCACATAAAATATTGTCCAGGCACGAAAGTTAGCCGAGCACAATGTCATTAGCTTTGGATTCTAGGATTTAATGAATGTCAGATCGGTGTCTTATTTCAGGCAGGTACTATATTTGGTCACCACAATACTAGTCACAATCTCTGTCGGAATGTTAATGTTTTTTCTTGTAATATTTTCGCCGCCAGGCAGCATGTACATTTAAATTTGTGGAGCAATATGAACTGGCTCAAAAGCCCAATGTATATTTCTAGTCTTTAGAAACCGTTAGTGGGATTGCTATTACTGTCTCTCTCTGATGGCATATGCACTGTCAGATCCAGTGTTACTTGAAACAAAAAAACAAAAAAACCCACGTGGTTAAAGATAGGAACTGTCTATGCTTCACACAAATATGTCTCTTTACTAAACGCTGGCAAGTTGGGTACCACCGTTTCACTATATAAAAGAAAGAACACATATCAAATAATTTACATATATGTACTCAATATAACTTACATTTTAAATAGCAAGCCTACAGCTTGACTTATTATTTAAACTTCCCGTAAAATAAGTTATATAAAATCAATCATCAGGAATTAGGAATATTTGCGCATTCCGTCAATATTCACTGATGTCGCATCTAGCATTATAAGTTAGTTATTAAAACAGTTTCGACTGAGTATTTAACAGTTAAATTAAATTCCTTATAGCTACTAGTGTAGTAAGCTAAAGATATAATTTATTATGTATTTCCACTGTAACTCGTCGACTTAGAGAATATAACAAACTATAAATTAAGCACTCTGTTCAAAAGAAACTAGTTAAAATGAAATGAGCGATTTAACGCTTTAACCACTTTCCAAAATACTAGATATCTATATGATATTTACCTCAAACACAGAATACTAAGAACTTTCTACTTCGACCAAACTAAAGGCCATCTCTATTAACAGAGATTATTTAGAAATCGAACGAAGGCTAGTTCTGTCTTACTACGAAGTTACTGAGTGAAATGCAATAAAGTTTCAAACTAGGGTTAATATCTATTAAACGGACAAAGGGGTCCCAACTATTTCGAAACCACGAAACAGCGCCCGTCTCTCCCCTTCTCTAACACCCTACGTCAGCTTCCCTCATGTCGTAACTGCCCCGGAGTGTCTTGGCACCTTCCTCTCCCGATTTCCATTTCTGAGCGGGGGAGGCGGTGACAGATCACACTTCACGCTAGGAAAGTTTCCTGAGAGCTACGTTTTCCCAGACTATATGTCTGCTCTACGCCGTGTAGGTGACAGTTTAAACGCCTACCTGAGCGCTCAGCCCGAAGCCACCGCGCGTGTTTGCTGGAAAATTCAGACAACTGTCTGCCATTTCGGGTCTGATAGAAGCGAAAGTCACAGCTTCGTTCACTGACATCTATGTAATAGAACTACGTATCCCAGTATGAAAAAAAACACAAGGTAAAGTTTGAGAATACTGAAGAAAATATTTTTCGCAAACGAGTGATGCGAAAAATACAGGAAAAACAAGTAAGGAAAGATAATAAAATAAAAGGATTCGGGTGAGAGAATAGGAAGAAGATGTAGGTAATTTAATGATATAAAGACCTACGTGACAGACCGGCTTTTGAAATCCTATCATTTGGACCGCGAGCCGCCCAGAGCGTCAATCTAATTTTAGTAATAAAACGAATGAAAAATGTACTGAAACACTTTCTGATCTGGTTCGAGATTTTAAGTTGCCACCGGAAAACAAATTCCCAAAGCATGGTTGTTGTAGAACACTGGAAAATTGATATTATGTTCATATTTTTCAGCGTTTTGGGCTAGTTACCTAATCGTGTAAAACTGTTTACCGTGGCAACTAGTGATAGGACCACAACAAATGCGTGTACATCTCGTCTAACGGCTTAATAGGCTAGAAACTTGTTTCAACAATTGACTGATAGATCTAGCGACGAGGACAAGAGTGAAAACGGGGAAAACATTGATTGAAATAGTGATTTTGATAGAGATCGGGCGCAAGCAGTTATAATTGTGAAAATATTGCAAGTCATCGGCCATCGGACAGCCGTTAAATAGCAACAACCAATATTAGAGTTACAAATAGTGCTTATTGTAATAGTACATTCATTTATCTTTAAAATGACGTGTAATTCATAAAAAATATGTAAACAATTACGAAAACTACAGCTTACTTTGTACAAACACCTACAGGATGAAAATGGGAAAAAAATTTTATTCGGCCACAGTGTGTATTTCATTTCGGTAGTTAATGTGTTCATATGTTTGTTAAAGGCCCGTGATCGTTGGGGAGCTTTCCTTCAAACCATCACATCAATGACTAGAAATAATAGTGAAAAAATAACCTTTATATTTAGTAGGTTATTTACTGCCAGCGTTTATTATGTTGGTTTATCAAAACCATTTTCGGTTTTTATGTAAGAGTGCGTTATGAATGAAGACGGTTCGCTAAATTTACAAGCCCAGAGTCTAGTCGCTAAAGAAACAAACCGGGAGTCGAGGCACGAGTCGAGTCGTTGTGGAGATTTGGTACGACTCGAGTGCGAGTCGATCGACTCGAATCGACAACACTGGTATTTACGTTTACAGCGTGGAAAAGTAAAGTTTAAAACACACACCTAGAAGGGTTGTGATGATAATTATTCCCACTACAAGGATTACCAAGATAATTAGCTCGTATTAATACCTCAAGGAATGCGGAGTTAATTACTTTTGCTACAAAGATTACGCATAGTTGCTTTCACTAGAAGGAATTGTTATCAGAGCTGGTTTCGCTAAAGTCCAATGGATGAGATGAGATTTCATTGGCTAAGCAATGTCATTACGGTGTGGAAAAGTCTTGAATTTTATTCTGAAAAAAAAAAGATCTAGGTTATAATAATAGTTTATTTGGTTCAGTTGAAAAACTATTTCTTTTATAGGTTGATGTATTTTATGTTCACGTCCTTGAAATTTTTCGATCGACATTTGAAATAAAAAATTTCTTTTCTTTTGTCAATTTCTTGGTAATTTAACCCTTAAATGTTTTAATGTTGTGTCATAGTTGTTGTTTTTGTTCGAATTGTTCTCATCTTCCTACCTTTCTCTTTCTTTCATTTTTTGTTTTCTTTGTTTTCTTTTTGACAACTTGTTTATTTTTTATTTTTAGCTCATGTCTTCTTTAGCTTCTGGCCCTCTTCTGCTTCTTCAAAGCTATCTTCTTTTTTTCCGTTCTTTGCAGTCTTTTTGTTCTTGTTATTGTTGTCGTAGATTTTAGATAGGAGTATTAACACTTGGGTTGGTCCCTTCAGAATAGGTTGGAATGAGTGATAGTCACAGTGAGAGCTGGTGGAAAAAAAAACCACAATAGAATTTCCCACACGTGAGATGATAGAATGTGATAAAGAAGCTGTCTTTGAGAATCGAGATAATCTTCTCTCTCTCACCTATCTTCTACGACCGCTTTTAAAGGCGTCAGACAGTCTACACACAGATATATATATATATATATATATTAATATATCTCTATCTACTCACGGGCACGCACATACACGTGACGACAGTTAAACACACAGACGTGGGAATCTATCTCAATGAATATACAGATAATTGGGATCGAGCTGACCAACGCACTGAATTAGTTCAAGAGAGAGATTTTTATTATTATCATCAAAAAAAATCTTCTCACAACACCAAAAATACATCAAGGAAAAACATATACAAATAGTCATAACATTTAAGAAAAATGCTACAAGGATGATAGCCCCGTTATGATCTTAGCTCTAGGTTTAGCCCACAGCCCCGTTAAGAGAACAGATGATGGCCCAAAGAGTTATAGATACGTAGGGTTGAGGCTAAGAGTTTTTCTTCTTTTCTCGTAAATGTATGCACAGAGTTGAATAATCTGATTTAGCCTAAGAAGTAAAGAAACTCTAGCAAATAGTAACAAATTCTGCAGGTTAAACAAAAAGAATTAAGACAGTAAATGGGTGACAATCTATAACTGTAAAATAACACTCTGATCTGCGTACACTCATTCATTCAGCCATGGCCATGCAGTTATACTCATAACTTTGCTCGCTGCCTCTGGGAACATACTCAATTCTAGGACCTTCACACAGACCCGAAAATGCAGTCCTTGACCAAGAAATCCCCAGTTCCAAAAGACGATTCAGGGAACGATTCCTTGGGTGTTCTAATTTTTCGAATGTCTGATTAAGTCACATAAAATATTGTCCAGGCACGAAAGTTAGCAGAGCACAATGTCATTAGCTTTGGTTTCTAGAATTTAAGGAATGTCAGATCGGTGTCTACTTTCAGGAAGTTACTATATTTGGTCGCCACAGTACTAGTCAAAACTCTGTCGGAATGTTTCTGATCTTTGCTTGCCACAACGGGCTGAATTGTACTGAAGAGTTATTCTGGAAGAATTAATTCTGGCGCGAAGGCCTCTTACTTCAGTAAAATTTAACTTCATTATAGCTACATTATTGTTTAGTAAGCTAAGATATAATTTATTCTGCTATCCACTGAAACACGTCACTAGAAAATAATACAGACTATATAAATTTGGCACTCTGCGCAAAATCTAACTAGTGAAATATGAAATAAGCGACTTAACACTTTATCATTTCACAAAATACTAGATATAATATATATTACCTCACACAGAACTACAGGTAGTCGCACAACTTAAGAATTATATGCTGAATATTTAAGGAAGTCTAGAAGTTCGACAAATTGCCGAAACAAACTGAGAAACTTCGCTAACAACTATTCTGTTTCGAACAACCTGTCTACTGCGAATATAGGAGCGAGAATGAAATTAAAGTTTCAAACTCGGGCCAATATCTTAAAATCAGACAAAGGGCCCAAACTTATTTCGCCAAGCGAAATTATCTCCCCTACTCCCAACATTTACGTCAGCTTAACGCGTGACGTAACTGCCACCAGTGACCGAGAAATGCGCGTGACAGTTGCAAATCTCAGACACCCGTCTACAACTGCGTCGTACAGATGCCGGGTTTGACACCTCAAGCTAGTGACAGGTGAACAAAATGGTAGACCAAAAGTCTGCTCTATGTCCAGCGAAACGAATTTCTCACACCTCAGGCCCAGAAATCTGGTCGGGCCGCGCTCTGACCCGGGGAAACTGCAGACGTATGTCTGGCGAGAACCGTACATTCACAGCTATCTGCGCGACTGACATCTGATGCAATAAGGTTACTAGTCAGTATGAGAAAGAAAAACGATGATGGGAAAGAAATATATTTTTCGCAACGAATGATGCGAAAAAATACAGGAAAAACAAGTACGGAAAAGTAATAAAAATGAAAGGATTAGGGTGAGAGAATAGGAAGAAGATGTAGGTAATTTAATGATATAAAGACCCACGTGACAATTGTTCCTGTTATTCTACATGTTATTCTTTTTCTTGTTCTTCTTCTTGTTATTCTTCTTCTGGTTCTTCTTCTTGTTATTCTACTTGTTGTTCTTCTTCTTGTTGTTCTTCTTGTTGTTCTTCTTCTTGTTGTTCTTCTTCTTGTTATTCTACTTGTTGTTCTTCTTCTTCATGTTCTTCTTCTTGTTATTCTTCTTCATGTTCTTCTTCTTGTTCTTGTTGTTCTTCTTATTATTCTTCTTTCTCCTCCTTCTTCTTTATTTTTGCATTCTTCTTGTTCTTCTTCTCTTGTTTTTGTTGTTCTTCCTCTTGTTCTTTTTCTTCATCTTGTTCTTCTTCTTGTTTTTTTTTCTTCTTGTTATTATTCTGTCTCCTCCAACCCCTTCTTCATTTTCTTTTTCTTCTTCTTGTTACTCTTTTGCTTGTTCTTATTCTTTTTGTTATTCTTGTTCTTCTTGTTATTCATCTTCTTGTTCTTTTTGTTCTTCTTGTTCTTTTTGTTCTTCTTGTTCTTTTTGTTCTTCTTCTTTTCGTTCTCATTGTTCTTCTTGTTCTTTTTGTTCTTCTTCTTGTTCTTGTTGTTCTTCTTCTTGTTTTTTTTCCTTCTTGTTCTTCTTCTTTTTCTTGTTCTTCTTCTTGTTATTCTTCTTTCTCCTGCTCCTCCCGTTCCTCCTTCTTCATTTTCTCTTTCTTCTTCTCTTTCTTATTATTATTGTTATTATTATTATTGCTTTGTCCTCATCTACTTGTTTTTCTTTCACCTTTTACGTTCTTTTATTATTATTATTAATTACTTACTTACCTGTTAATTCTTTTTTTTAAATAGAAGTCTACCTCCAACTATCATCTTCCCTTCTGTTATGTCTTCTCTCTGCTCAGCGAGTGCTGTACTTGTTCCAGGATCGCTAAAACGTGCGTACCTTCACAACCACATAAAATACGGGTGAGATTCGGAATAAGTTATAACGTTATGGGTTTACACGTCATTATTATTTTTTTTTTTTTTTTTTTTTCCCTTAACCAGCGGCACTTGGGCTTTCAGCCCTTCGGCCCAATGACATGTCATTGCGAGGCTGGGGAACCTGAGGACTTTCCTTCCAACCCGGTCAGGAGCTTCGCTCCTTCCCATCCACAGAGGGTTTATCACAGGAGCCGTTCAGGCTATTCAGTCAAATTTCCGGCCGTAAACATTTCTTCAAACGCCGACGCCCGGGTTTGAACCATGAACACCTGGTCGCCAGTACAACGCCGAAGCCATTACACCAGCGCGGCTCCTTCACGTCATTATTATATGTTGGTTGTATTTATCGCAGGAAACGGGAAAAAGATGCGGTGTTAGATAAAGAGATGAATCGTTCAGAGAGTGAGGGGGAGAGAGATTTGAGAGAGAGAAAGAGAGAGAACGAACTCTATTTTTAAAGGGTTGAGTATTAGGCATGCAGTCCCGTTTAACATGCTGCCTTTTCTTTCTTTTATCTTGTATACTGTATCCATTTATTCTAACATACATTTTAAATATAAACGTACAACAGCCGTATACTCACATTAAAGTACCTATAATCAAGAAATAAAATATATTCAAAAGAGCTAAAACCAGTATCAAAACCTACATAGAATAGTATATAATGATATAGGGAGAGGGGGGGAGAGAGAGAGAGAGAGAGAGAGAGAGAGAATATGAAGAAAAATTAATAGAAATCACACTGACATTTTCACCTCGTTACCCAATTTGTTTAATACTTGCCTTACCTGTTGGACATGGTCATCATTTTGGAAACGATAAAGGTTTGTGTGACGTTGTACCTGTGTTAGCGAAGTAGACTTTAACAACATTCTACAGACTGTAAAGTCTCTTCCTATTTTTAAAATTTTTAAATCTTCACTTATACATGGAGGCATATCTGCAGTCATCCTTATATGACCACCAGCTATGCACAAGGCTACAGTATATGTAGGTGGAAGTGAACCTATGTCTATGAGGCTAATTACATCCTCATTGACTCTTGAAATAATCCACACACTTCCAGGGATTCCCCCTGTGGTGAAACGTGTTGAGAACCCAGCATTGAACACTAAGCTTGGAGAAGTCACTTGAGCCCCAGAGGTAATTCTTTGGCTTTAATTTGGTTGACTGCATGCAGAAGGATCTCACTATGGACCTAGTCATAGGCAGGGGAAGCTGAGAAGTGGCTCTGTGCAGGATGTGACAATTCCTTGGGAGAGCCCAGAACCAGAGTATAGTATTTTAGTTCTGCATAATTGGAGATCCCCCTTGGATGGTGGGGAATGCACAGTATACCACGCACTTCTTACTCCTAGCTTCAGACCAGATGTGGCGATCTTTTAAATGGAAGCCAAGCTAGGGAAACTGGAGCTCATGACTTCAACTCAAAACGTTTCGGAATGGCAGAAAAGCCACAGGAAAAGCCTAGATCTACAGTCTAGATAATACCAAGGAGTCTTCAACGTGGTATTGGCTGCTAAAGAGTGAGAAGCTCAGCAGTCCTAGTTAAACAACAACAACAACAACAATATCTTCACTTGTATATATTAGATACACATGAGACGAATGTCAAAACATTCCTTGTGGTATTATTGATTATTTTGGTAACCCTTGAAGTGAGATTAATTACCATCACAGTCCTTCTAAGTGCACGCTTTTTACTTAACTATTGCACATTTTGAACGTAATAACCAGTGTTGCCGATTCAAGTCGATCAACTCAACCTCGAGTCGTACTTAAGTAACCAAAGCGACTTGACTCGGCTTTTTAAAATCAATTAGCGAATCGACTCAATAACTGCTATTTGATAATTGATTAATAAGTTGGCCGTTGAGTTGACGTTACAAGAGATAGTAAACATTGTGGCCCGTTATGAGGTTATCTGTTGAATAGTCCAAACTTCACGTTAGAGTTGTAAGGTCAATGGGACACATTTTTTCTCTCATAAAATAACAGTCAATTCTTTCTATGTTTTACATAACTTAGTTAGATATGCATAAAAACATAAATATGTAAAAATAGGGAATGACTTACAATCAACCTGTAGCATAAATATCTATGGATAAATTAATTTGCAATAATTTTTATCCTATATCATTGCCAAATAATTGCAGAAAATTTCCTCTTACACAGCATATACATTGCAGCAAAACCAGCCATGTTAATTTGCGGGTTATATCTTTTTTTTTAAAAATTTAAAAAAAAAATGTATTTCACTAAGTTCTCACTTTCTTTTCATTTTTGTTGTCTTTTTTTTCTTTGTACCCGACGAAGGTCTTGTGACCGTGACATAGCCAGATTTATTTATCCTTAGCCCTAGTTGTTGTTGTTTAACTAGGACTGCTAAGGCTTCTTGCTCTTTTGCAGCCAATACCAAGTTGAAGACTTCTTGGTATTGTCTACATTATAGATCTAGGCTTTTCCTGTGGCTTTTCTACCAGTCTGAAACGTGTTTAGTTGAAGTCATGAGTTCCAGTTTCTCGAGCATTGCTAGCATTAACAGGATCACTGCATGGTCCCAAACTAGGACGAAGAAGTGCGTGGCATACTGTCCATTCCCCGCCATCCAACGGGGCTTTCCAAATATGCAGAACTAAAATACTGTGCTCTGGTTCTGGGCTCTCCCAAGGAATTGTCACGTCCTGCACAGAGCCACTTCTCAGCTCCCTCTGCCTATCATGGGCCCATAGTGAGATCCTCTTCGTGCAGCCAACCAGGTAAAAAGCAAGAGTAGCCTCTGGGGCTTAAGTGACTCCTACAAGCTTTGTGTGCAATTCTGGGTTCTCAACATGTTTCACCACACGGCATAACATTCGGAGTCCGGACATTTTTGTACTAGTCATATGGCATAAAATTCGTAGTCCGGACATTTTTTTACTAGTCATATGGCATAAAATTCGGAGTCCGGACATTTTTTTACCGACTGCGATTCCACTATAAAACAACTGACTCCACGACTCCGACTCCATCTCCGTCTCGGTGCAGCATACTTTATGATAGAGGAACACACTGCCAAGAATGTCAGGAAGAGAATGACATAGACCACTACCTGATCCACTGTAAAAAGTACGAACAACAAAGGCTAGAATTAAAAACTTACTATAGAAGTCACAATATAGGCATGACAGGTGATAAGGTTTTAAGTATAGATGCCCTAGGAGATGCCCAATCAATACTTAAAAGATATATACATAAAACAAATGAAAACATGTAAGGTTAGTACTTCAGAAAAGACATTCAACCAAATAGAAATTATGCAACAAAAACTAACAAATCATTTAAAAAAATAAAACCAGAAAATTAGCAAATCCATTAACTACTCACAGGACAAGGAAAGGCAGAGAGATTTTTTAAAATGTACAAAAAACACTAATACAAATTAAAACGAAGTGCAAAGGACAATAGCTATCTATATACAATACAAAAAACTGAAAATAAAATGACAAATACTAATATAAATTAAAACCAGCAACTGCAAAAGACAAGTCATTTAAACTTAATACAAAATTAGTAAATAAAATGACACTAAATACCCCAATTATAACCAATTTTCAGGTTGAACAGGGTAGACCAAGATGGAACGAGAAGAGGCAATAATGGTCAGCTGTTAAGTGCCCGCTCTCCACCCATCACCGTTTCAAAACAACAACAACTCCGACTCCATAGCCATGGTGTTAATATATTCTAGGAACTTCTATTTGTCTCTCATTTTCCTTTGCGCTTCCTTTGGAGCATGAAACCACTATTGTAGCTGGTCCCCTTGCAAGAAGTCTGCACCAAGAATTGACATGCTCTTACACCTGTGGTTTCTGTGGCAACTTGGTTTTACTCTGTGCCGTGATTTCTGTCTGTAAAATTAATTCTGTACAAGGAATATAGTAAACGTCATAGAATGGAAAAGTGATGAATGGAAAATCAATATTATTCTGAGATAAAATACGCAAATATGACTGTTGCCTGTATTTTGTACTTGAGTGAAGATAGATGGCCGATGTGATGTTTTCGCTGATAATTCACAGATTTACCTGTTTCAGCGGTTAAATCCCGGGGAATTCTCCAGCAAACATAGTCTAGCTAGAATATTATCACGTGTTTACCTTTCTTTCTACAGAGCTCATCAACAGACTTTCTAGACAGTTTGACGAGGAACAGAGATCGCCCTTAAAAAAAAAAGGTTGACAGGAGAGAGAGAGGGAAAAAGACAGAACCACCTAGGTACAGAGAGAGTTATCTTTTCATCAGAGCCACTTCCCCGGAAATAGACATTTTCCCGGGTAGACAGCCGAGTTGTAAGATGGAGAACGGGTCGACGAGAAGAAATGCGAGTGGTTGTAGCAACAGCGCTTCCTGGAAACATGCGCCGGACGACGTCTGCCTGGTTTGCGCTCGTGCTAGAAGCAGAGCAGAGAAATTATCCGCGCCCAGAAACACGCCAAGTGGAAAGAAAGGCGCAAGTCTGGAATTCAGTTCTAATATTCTTCACTCCCCGCGAATGCATTTTCAGACAATGGACTTTGCAGACAGCAACCACGAGCTTATAAACGAGGACGCTCATAGTGACACTGAAGAACTTGTAACAAAAGGCTCACCTGCAGATACCCCTACGCCATTTTATCTCAACGAGATCAACCACCTGTCGAGCAAGACATTACTTATCGCACCAGACGTCTTCGGTGATGTCGCCACCTTTGTCTTCTGCTTCGTTAGCAGAGTTGGCTCCTACTGTGTCTGAGAGGTAAGGTCTTTTGTTTGTGACAGTTGACGCGTTCCAGTGTAGTGAACAATTATTTTCCCGCAGGTGACTGGTTCTGTCTAGGCATAATATACAACTTTTGCTTTTCAACTCATCTCTTATTGCAGCGTTTTTTTTCGAATTTCCCTACCTTGTTCCCCATTTACTTACTTGACTTATTTTTTTTTTTTTTTTTTTTTTTTTTTCTTGAGCGAAGTGTGTCACGGTGGCCACTATCATCCCGTGGTGTAGTAGGATTTCTGTAATATTGTCTATCCGTCTCCATCTTGGTCATCCCCATGCCCTAAAACTAGGTCATCTACTGTTGCAAACGCGTTATGGTAACTGATCCATCTTCATGAGGTGGCTAAACCACATTATTTTATATCTCTCTATGTATCCGTTGCAGGATGTATTTTCCTACAACTCGTTTTATCCTTCATCATTTCTTAGTCTGTCTCTCCTGGTAACATTAACGACTCTTCTTAAACATTTCATCTTCTACTATTAGATTTTCTTCTCCTGTGTTATGGTCAGTGACCATGCTTGAAAACTGATAGCAGAAAGTTGGTAAGAATATATAGTCCCATTATTGCAGTCGAGTACTTCTACAATTTCCATTACGTTCCCTGGCATATAACGAAATATCTTTTTCTACCTATCGTATTGCACTTAAAAAAATTAAATGTTATGCTAATTTTTGTACTTGGAAATAAAGGAGTAAATAATCTATAAGGTAAAATACACATTTTTAATTTTGTTATCTCCCTTAAACCAGACTCGCGAGGGTCAGTTTTTTAGAACAATAGTATCGATTCTAGATGACATGTTGCTGGACAGCGAAGATCAGGCCTAATTAGAATCGTTTTATATAATTCTTTGTGTCGAAAAATCTTTGGATGTACTTCTTCTTGTTTTCATTCGTTCACTTTCAGACGTCAACTTGAATATGTTCAAAGAAAGATGCGGTCAGTTTGCGGTTGTTTGGTAGCTCTCGTAGAGTTTTTCCAAGAATGGGAATGGTGATGGCCATATACGATTTCTGTGTCCCTTTTCTTCCACTCAATTAAGAAATAGTTTGAATTAAAACTTGTGAAATCTACTTCAAAATATATTTTAAAACAAAAAAGTCACAATTCACAAAAAAATATTTTCCAGCAACCAAACTCTCCCTGCGTACCTTTGGTGTATTTGTTGTGTGTCTTCGGTGTTTCATTGCACGTATGTGTATTATGTACGTTCATTTTTTTTGTTCCTGGTTCGTCTCCAGTTCATTCCTTCTTGCATTTATAATTTCTTTAATATATTCTCCCCTTTTTCATTCTTTTAAATGAATCATTTCTCTCTCTTTCCCTCTCTTCCCTCTCTTTCTCTCTCTCTCCTCTCTCTTTCTCTCTCTCTCGCCCCCTCTCCATCTTCATTGTGCAGCTCATTCATTGCCCATCAGCTATTGTGCATGGAGTCTTTTTCTTCTTTGATCCTTAGCCGCCGACCCCCGTTCAAGCAGTCAGTGGCCATCCCACGCCTAGTGGCGTCTTGTAGGGCAACAAAACACATTGATTCCACTTTGCTCGGTCGGCGGCCATCCTTCGTCCTTCTTCTTTCTTCTTCCGTCCTTAGCCACCGACCGTCAAAGCAGTCAGTGGCCATTACGCCTAGTGGCGTCTTAGGGCAACAGCAGATAGGTTTTCTTTGCCATTGTTTCCCATCACGCCTAGTGGCGTCTTTAGGGCAACGGCAAATCAACCCATTTGCTGTTGTTTCCGTAATCGAAGTGACTGGCAAACGGGTGATCAGCCCGTTGTGCGGCCATCCTTCGTACAGTGCCCCAACTCTGGTTCATTCTTTGCATCTCACCCTCCACAGTCCTCCGCCAGGGTGTTTTTGGTCGGCCTCTCTTTCGTTTTCCTTCAGGGGTCCAAAGCATAGCTGTTCTTGTGATGGCATCGGGGTCTCTTCTGAGGACATGGCCAACCCAGCTCCAGCGTCTGCCAGCTATGATGGTGTGCATGTCCTCTTGCTTACTCCGAGTAAGCAGATCTTGGTTGGTGATGGTATTCGGCCAAAAGATTCAGTGAATTTTTCTAAGGCATGTTGTGTGAAAAGAGGACAATTTCGACATTTCCTTCTCTGTAACTCTCCAGCATTCTGCACCATAGAGAAGCACAGAAAGCACACAGCTCTGATATAATCTTAATTTTGTGCTTGTGCTGTACTGAGAGGACTTCCAGATGTTGTTCAGACTAAAAAAAGGCATGTATGGAGTAAAGGTCTTCGAAAACATATGCTAAGTCTTACTGTCTTGTGCCATTCGTTTAAGGTTTTGCCATGTCTTCTTTATACCTGTTATATCTGTCTCCAGTTTCTTGTTCCATGTTTTTTTTCTCAACCTACCTCTACGTCTGTTACCCTGGTGATCCTGGAACAAGGACTGCCTTGAACAAATATGAATGGGACAATAAAGGTAAAAGTATTCATTCAGCTTAAACTGCCGTAAGAGAGCGAAGTGTTAGAGACTTTACCCTACTAGGTCCCAGCTTTTTTAATGAGGTGGGGTGGCACTTTCATTTCCTCGCTGCATGTGCCTTCCCATACTTACAAGCAGAGTCAGGTACCCATTAACCGCTGGGTAAACTTGAAGCTGCCAGGTTTCAATCCCGGAACACGGTACCCCCGCCACGGAGAAAAAGCGCTCAAACTTAAAAGGCTTAATTAAGGTGGCTAGAACACAGGATGAGGAAGAGACTGAATCCTTGTTATTCGTCTAGAATAGAGAACAAATAGTGTACGACACCTCTTCAGTATATAAACACAGAGAAACTGGATAATAGATTCAGGACAAAAATTGGTCCCAACAAGTTGTTGTTTCTTTAAATGTTTAATTCGCTGATAATTTGGTGAAATTTTTCTTGCCTGATTGAAATACATTCTCTCCCACCCACCCACCTTATCTGCGAATGCCGTAAAAATCGGTTCTGATTTACAGTGCACTGCTTTTTCCATTGACCCTCAACAAGTAGTTGGAAAAGTAAGTAGGTCAGCCAACCGCTACGTTGCCCTCGTTACAGCTGCCATGAGGAGATTTTTCTTAAACAAAACAAATCGACAAATTAAATAACTAGACATTGCTTGCTCGCAGAAAAAATGTAGGAATTCAACGTAAAACTGCAACACTCGGCTGGCACAAATATGCGCGTGGTTATCTCAGTAGAGCAGTGTCATTAACAATTTTTATCTCCCTTGAGATTTTATGTGTTTCTAAAACTGCGAATAATACTTCGTCACAAAGATAGGATATTGCAAGGGCCTATCACAGTGTTTAGCTCTACGGAGATGTCAACAGCACCAAACTGACCACTTCTCTTTTTGAACATATTCAAGTTGACGTCTGAGGGTGAACGAAGAAGAAGAATAAGAAGAGCTGTTTCAACTATTGCACTTGGAGAATCATCGCTATAAGATATAGACTTATACTTCTGTAGGGACGTGGTATCAAAATAAGAACACAAATGGCGAACGGATCTTTCGTTGCAATGGAAAAAATATGAAAATAAAAAAGAACACTGATTTGCCTATCATCAACGCTCTTCAGCTCCCCAAGGAGCATAGGCCTTAGAAAAAGGTGTACCAATTCCTCCTTGTCAGAGCCATCTATTCAAGGTCTGTCCATGCCTTCCTCATCATCTTTTAATGTATGTCTCCTGTTCTCTTCTCCGTGCTCTTCGGTCCCCATCTACCTCTCGTACACTAGGGATTCCGGAATAGAGACTGCCTTGTAAGGTTATCAACTGGTTTCCTCATTGCGTGTCCAGTCCATCGCCATCATCTTCTTCTCATCCCTTATTCCACGGGCACGTGTCTGATTCTTGTCATCAGTTCCACATTGGTGATCTTCGTGTAAAATTCTTCTTTGACGGATTCCTCTTTGTCATTGGTTGGTGCATAACGTTGCCATGTGACGCCATCACTTTTAAACTCGGAGCATAAGCCTTCAGCAAACCTTATGCCACGCCTTCCTATCCCGTGCCATCAGCTCAAGATGTTACCATGTGTTCTTCATCACCTTCATGTTTGTGTCCAGTTCTCTTCTCCGTGTATTCTTAATGTCTTCCTCTACATATTTTACCCTAATATCGGATGATGTTTATCTTTATTTTCTTTGTAGCTGTTTTGAATGTTGCTGATAATATTCTGGGTGATTCCCATTCTATAAGAGCTTTCTGTGCTCATGGGTTGGCTTTCTAAGTGTCCTAGCCAGATTTTTTCATCGAAAGAAGTCAAAACCAAAATGGTTAAACTTTACTGGAGATAGGTAGTTATGGAGAAACATGAGCGCCTTCGCCACCAGACATAGTACTTGGAGACGAAGAATAAAAGGAGGAGGAGAAGAAGGGGAGATGGAAGAGAAAGAATAAGAAGAGGAGGAAGAAATAAGGAAGAAGAAAATGAGGAGGAAGAGGGAAAATAGGAAGAAGAAGAGGAAGGAGAAACGGAAGGAGAAACAAGAAGAGGAGGGAGGAAGAAGAAAAAGGGGAAGGTGAAAGAAGAAGAAGAGGAAGGAGAAACAAGAAGAAGAGGAGGGAAAGTAAGAAGAAGAATAAGAAGAATATTAGAAAGAGGAAGAAGCAGCAGAGGATGAAGAATAAGAGATAGAGGAAGAGGGAGAAGACAAAGAAGATCAGAAAGAGGAAGAAGAAGAGATAAAGAAGTAGAAGAAGATGAGGAAGGGAAGGAATGGGCAGACGAAGAAGAAAAGGAAGAAGAAGAACCGTACGAGGAAGGAATAAGAGGAAGAAAAAGAGGAAGAAGAATGAACAGCCATGTTTGTGAATAAAAAAGCACAGTGTACTTATTGTAAAAAAAAACATCTTAAGCCTGAACACATCTAGTATTTAATTAAAATCCAACCAGCTCTGGTCGAAGTGTCACCTCAATTCGTCACGCGGTAATTGGAAGCGTGACTTGCAGACGCACGTGACAGCTTAAGTTACAAATCCCCTCTTTAGGTCTTTGTGCCCAAGCGTGGGGCATTCCAGGGACATGAAACTTTAGTAACTGTGACTTAATCTTTTTTTTGACTTTCATGTAATTCTTTATTTTCTTTCTGCTTATGTCTACGCCATTCTGCGTATCTGCCTTCCAACAGTGTCTGTCTTTTAATTTATATACGTAGTCTTCCTACTTCGCTTTCCTGACTCTCTGCATCTCTTTATGTTTGTTATCTTTATCTCTGTCAAACATCCTTCTTTCTATATTGTGTCTCTTTTCTCTCTCTCTCTGTTCTCTCTCTCTCTCTCTCTCTCTCTCTCTCTCTCTCTCTCTCTCTCTCTCTCTCTCTCTGTTCTCATTCTCTATCGACACAACGTTGCATTCATATCAGCAAATTCTTCTACTGCTTTGCTGTCCTAAAAAAGTACCATCTTTAGAATATCAACAATCTCCCTTACATTTTTTCTTCTAAAGAATGCCATCATTGGAATATCAGCAGTCTCTCCTACTCCTATCTTCTGCTAAAAAAAATACCAATTTTAGATTGTCAACAATCTCCCCTAATCCTTTTGACTTCTAAAGAATACCATCATTAGAATATCAGCAATCTTCTCTGCTTCTTTCTTCTTGTAAAAAAGACCATCATTAAAATGTCAGCTATCTCCTCTGCTTCTCACTTCTTCAAAAGAACACCATAATTAAAATGTCAGCTATCTCCCCATCTCCTTTCTTCTTCTAAAGAACACCATAATTAAAATGTCAGCTATCTCCCCATCTCCTTTCTTAGAATACGAATACCATCATTAGAATGTCAGCAAAAAAAGTAAAGTTATTACTAGCAATTATCCCTTTGTATTTGCTCAATAATTTATATGTTGCTTTGTTTTTTAACTATTGTATATTTAGAAGTGATGGAAGAAGTAGATAAATTATAGTGGAACAAAGATGTGAGAAGAAGAAGCTGCTCTGGATAGGACAAATAATGAGAAAATCAGTTGATAGCATCACAAGGTAGGACTTTGTTCTGGAACCTCCAACGTAAGACAAATAGAGAGAGAGAGATAACAAGAAAACCACACACACATTGAGAAGTGGAAAGTGATATAGATGGGAGGGGGGGGGGCGGGGGGGGGCGGGGGGGTGGGGGGGGGGGGGGGGGGGGGGGGGGCGGGAGGAATTAAAGAACACGTGGAATTGCCTTGTACGGATGGCACAGATCCTGAAGATTTGGCGTGAATCTGTTGAAGGTATGTGTTTTCCACGGGGAGGGTTCAAAGGTCGTTTTCTTCAACCTCAGTCATTACTCTTCTGCTCCCCAAGGAGCATAGGCCTATAATAAATTCTCGCAAAGTCCTTCTGTCCTACACCAAACCCTCAGGGTCCTTCCACGACCTTTTTTTGTTATACCTTTCATTTCAATTTCCAGTTTTCTTCTCCATGTGGTGTTTCGGTTTCCCTCTGTCTTTCTCACCCTTGGGATTCTAGATCAATGGCTGCTCTGTAATGCTATCAGCAGTGTCATGAAGTGACTCTGTATCACAACACGAATTCTGCGTAACTCTGACCACACCGCGCGCCATACATTGTAAGAACTGCAAGATACACAGACCAATCAGAACGCTCTGTTATGCCGTGTTTACTACAGCCTTGGATAAATAAAATGGAAGTCAAAATATGTGCAAACAAGTATCGGAGGACAATTAACTACAGTATTATGTAAGAAGTACCACCTGGAAGAAACTACCAAAACGATATTAGGGATGTTGCTCTACCCGTAAGTACTAATACTTTTACAAATACTGATATAGGACGGGGAGTGCAGATCTTCTAGTTGAATACAACGTAAGCCACAGGTTAAGCCCGTTATTTTAGCTGTGTACATACATACGCATTAGAATAAAATGCAATTTAGGAATGAAAAAGGTTGTTTACTAGAAATATGTCAGAAATAATATAGGGCGTATTTAAAACTTTAGATGAATA
The DNA here is from genome assembly GCA_024509875.1 of Oreohelix idahoensis. NCBI lineage: Eukaryota > Metazoa > Mollusca > Gastropoda > Stylommatophora > Oreohelicidae > Oreohelix > Oreohelix idahoensis. The sequence continues at coordinate 395,290 of JAMPIV010019235.1, forward strand.
AAAATCGCTCCAGGAAATAACTTAGATAAATAAAATCTTAGTTTACCTGATTGCAAACAATAGGCAAAATTTACCAATACATTTCAGAAACACAAAAACACATTCGTTGGGGGGGAACCACCTCGGACGCTCGAGGTCACCCCATATATAATAATAGTGCGTGTCCTAACAGAATCAGGTAAATACCCAGTCAAAAAATATTTGAACGCGACAGCGAGCGGCAAAAAGAAAGCAAGTGTTAGTGGAAGCGATTTGAACTTCTGTACTTGAAAGCAGACCTTAAAACAGCCATTAACAGCTCGTCTGTGTGTGTGTGGGTGCCCGAGGGTAAGAACGAATCGGTATATAAATATATGTGTATATAATTATGTGTACTTTCTAGTGATTAATCCACCTTTAGGATCGGATAGAAGTGTGTAGATTTGTTAGAAAAATTACAGTGTTATTGCTGGTGAAACTTACAGGCTTGTGATGTATAATTCTGGAGGCAAAGCCAGCCTTTTGGAAATATTCAAAATAATTGAGAATGATGGCCAAAGTGTGTCTGTAAGTTTTGGAAATGTATTTAAAGAAGTATTTCTAAATGGAATGAGACACATACCAGGAACATAAGGAAGGATGAAAGTAATTGATTACTGTATAGTTTGATATATTACTTTAGTAGTTTTTATTCACGAACCAAATTTATTGTAGAGAGGCGGATCATGGGAAAAGGATTATACATAGGGATGTAGAAGAAATTTATAATCACAGTGAACTGAATTGTTTGTTGCTACTATATTATATCTAGTTCATCTGCTAGCACTCTGTCTGAGCCTGCCTATCATCCTCATCTGTGTCATAGAGGAATATTGAATAGAGAAATACAGGGATTGCATTTAACTTCGTTTCAGGTTTTATCCTGTAAAACCTAACAAATATACAAGAGGCATCTCTTACTGAGGTTACGCCGGATGCAGTGCCGGTCTGCGTCAGCGGGCCAGACATCTCGTGTCTACCACTTGGAAGATTTTCAGAAAATCTTTCTATCCAATCTCAGAGGGAGCCATTTTCAGTGACTCAGATAAGTTGCACACAAAGCCAACTGTACAGCATATCCCCCCGTTCACCAAAAAAAATTAAAGTTTTATGATGACTATAGCTGTGTAGATCTTCAATCAGAACTGTGAAATTAACAAATATTCCTTAATCACAGAGAGAGAGACCAACCAAGCAATTTGATGGACTTTCTCCATAGTGAATAGACATTTTAATTCAGTGAAAGACTTTGTTGAACATTATTATTATTTATTTAATGTTGTAATATGATTTCTTTTAAAACTTTTCAAACAGAAAAGAGTAAATGTACAAATAAATTGTAAATATTTACCAGCAGACTTAGTTAAATTCTTTAAGTTAAATTACAGTCATTGTTGGTGAATTTAATTAAATAATTACCCCTAGCAGAGCTAATAACAATAATAACTACCATATTAACAGAGGAGGATCTTGAGAGGTAGCAAATAAGGACTCCGAGTACTATATACATTACCATCTTCTCTGGGAACTTATACAGCTTGACCCCACCTTTGTTGTCTATACACCCTTTCTCTTTTCAGAGAAAGGGTATTACTGATAATATCAGATTCTTATCTGACCCTATCCTGGTATCATCTGATACACCTTAATGTCCAGGATATCTTATCAAATTATATAAACATCTACCCTCTCGCGACAAGCAGGCTTCCTTAAAGCATGTACAGTCTATCGCCAGCGTCTTCATCTCATCTGTTGTTCCCCGTGTACTTGACTGGTTCTTGTCATCTGTTGTTCCCCGTGTACTTGACTGGTTCTTGTCATCTGTTGTTCCACGTGTACTTGACTGGTTCTTGTCATCAGTTCCACGTGTACTTGACTGGTTCTTGTCATCTTTTGTTCCACGTGTACTTGACTGGTTTCGTGGCATCTGTTGTTCTACGTGCACTTGACTGGTTCTTGTCATCTGTTGCTCCACGTGTACTTGACTGGTTCTTGTTATCTGTTGTTCCACGTGTACTTGACTGGTTCTTGTCATCTGTTGTTCCACGTGTTACTTGACTGGTTCTTGTCATCTGTTATTCCACGTGTAACTTGACTGGTTCTTGTTTCATCTGTTGTTCCACGTGTACTTGACTGGATTCTTGTCATCAGTTCCACGTGTAACTTGACTGGTTCTTGTCATCTGTTGTTCCACGTGTAACTTGAATGGTTCTTGTCATCAGTTCCACGTGTACTTTGCCTGATTCTTGTCATCAGTTCCACATTAGTGATCTTTTCATACCATTTCAATCCTTGTATTCTACGCTAGCACCCATTTATGAATGTCTGTAAAATCCTGGTGGTTGGTTTTGTTGTTCTCCATGTTTCAGAGCCCGACAGTAGGGGACTCAAATGACATCTGACTTAAAGATTCTGATTTCGGTGTTGGACTTGATTTATTTGTCTAAGCTGAAATTTAACAAAAGAATATATGTTGAACCATGCACGAGACACGTGGTATCAGAGTATCAGACTACACAACGACCCCAACAACGCTATTGAATTCCCTTATCACTTTTAACGACTGCACTCGTTGTGAAGATTTAAAAAAAAAAAACCACACTCAGAGGCGTCCCTAAAGTATTTGGGTTCCCCCCCCCCTCTCCCCGCGGGCGGATCCTACCTTTGGCACTCTTCCCTATAAAGAACTATAGTTGCAAGTATATTTTTAACATTAAGTACTATCATAGTAGGCTGGTCTCTCGCGGCTAAGGTGACGAGTTGAATCACGGTACCGAGACACGCTGCGGTCTACCCAGCTGTAAGTGAGCACATGACTCTGCTGTTTGAGTTAGGGAAGAAAAACGCAGGGAACAGGTTTACCCCACCTCTCGATGTTAGACCTTGTATGGTGAAGTCTCTAACACTTCACTCCCCTCCGATAGTATCTGCTGTGGGGCTACCTTAACTATCATAATAGTATCCGATGACACTCCCTTCCAGGTTGTCACCCGTGGCGGACCGCCCTGCCCCTCCTCTCGCACCTTCCTTAGTACGCCACTGACGACACTACAACCGGATATCTACACGTACAGGCTAATTAAATCTTTGAATTGTTTACTCGAATTTTACTTTCACAGTTCAGGGACAATTCTGCAGACAGGTTAATCAATATTGTTAAGTTGTAAATTTAAAGTTTTGCATCGTCGATATTTCGTGGAAGGACAAAATGACAAATGTCAAGGTGTTGTCATGTGCTGGGCTCCAAAGCATGGAAACACAGCTTTCACAGTGCAGACTACGCTGGCTTGGCAATGTCCGCCGCATGGAAGATGGTCACATTCCGAAAGTTATCTTCTACGGACAACTGGCAGATGGCAAAAGAACTGTTGGGAGACAGCAGCTAAGGGTCAAAGATGTGTGCAAGAGAGCCAAGAGGGCACTGGACATAATTCCAGCAACTTGGGAGGATCAAGCTGACGATGGCACCAGGTGGCGGTGCTGTCTACGGCGCCAACTTCAAATAAGGAAGGGTGAAAAGAAGCTCTCACAGCAAGCAGAAAGAGAGGAGGAGAAAACGTCCGTACGAAAGGAGCACGAGGAAAAAATAAGCAGGCTGAGGGATGTCACCTCAGGGTCACATTCCCATGGCCAGTTTATGACTGAAGGGACTATATTATTATTAATTATAAATTTAAGTACGATTACAGTATAAAATCCCTACTTTTTCTCTCAATGTCTGTGTATGTGTATCTATCATTCTCACTTTTTTTTTTTTTTTATTTTGTATCGCTTTCTCTGCACGTATATATTTATCCCTCTTCTTCGTCTTCTTTGATACCTTGGGTGCCGCCGACTGTCAAAGCAGTCAATGGCCATCACGTCTGGTGGCGTCGTCTTGGGCAGCAACAAACTGCTTCTACGTTGCTCGGTCGGCGGTCACCCTTCGTGCAGTGCCCCAGATCTGGTTCATTCTTTGCATCTCGGCCTCCACAGTTCTCCGACAAGTTGTTTATGTTCGGCCTCTCGTTCGCTTTCCTTCAAGGGCCCATAGCATAGCTGTTCTTGTGATGGCTCTTCTGAGGACGTGGCCAACCCAACTCCAGCGTCTGCCAGCTCCAGACTATTATGTGAATAAATTGAAATGTAATTTGGAGTCCTGCAATGCGACATTGAATTGCTTTTTTTTGAACATCGACAATTCAGTGGGTAGTCGGTGCTTGTTGAACTAGCAACAGCAACATTGAGCTAAGTGTTTTTTGGGGTCACACTGAAGAGGCAAAGAAAGAATATATATAATATATATATATATATAAATATATATATATATATATATATATATATATATAAATATATATATATATATATAATTATATATATATATATATATATATATATATATATATTTATAATATTAAATATATATATATATTATATATATATATATGGGAGCCGCGCTGATGTAAATGGCTTCGGCGTTTGTACTGGCGACCAGGTGTTCATGGTTCAAACCCGGGCGTCGGCGTTTGAAGAAATGTTTACGGCCGGAAATTTGACTGAATAGCCTGAACGGCTCCTGTGATAAACCCTCTGTGGATGGGAAGGAGCGAAGCTCCTGACCGGGTTGGAAAGAAAGTCCTCAGGTTCCCCAGCCTCGCAATGACATGTCATTGGGCCGAAGGGCTGAAAGCCCAAGTGCCGCTTGTTAAGAAAAAATATATATATATATATAAATATTTTTTTTTAAAAAATAACAATTAGGCTCGTTTTGGGCGAGGCGTGCCCCCGTTTACAGCCTAGACCTAGGATCCGTCGGTTTATATTAGGGCGGATGCCCAAATATGAAAAGAAACTTGTGGTCTGGTCAATTTGTATTGGTATGAATATTTTTAAAAAAGAGAAAACTGGATTTTCGATTTTACCTGACAACATGGACTACTGTCCAATAATAGCATTGGTAATGTTACCGTCATAGATGTTCCTGAGATGTAGAACGAGGAAGAGGTGGCAAAGAACAGGACTTGCGTGAGATTACTTGTAAAGAAGTGAGATATTCTTATTTGGAGTATTTACAGAAAGCGCATGCAGAAAAACAAATAGTAATCTTTACAGATGCCCTTCTCGTAATAACATCTCTGAAGAGCCACCATTGCTAAGGGATTAAAAGATCTGATGCACACTCTTGAAAAAGACTGGGGCGCCAAATGCTTTCAACAAGTGCACATCAATCCAGTTGACATCAGCCCACTGTAAATGTACCAGGAAAGAGGAGCAGACAAACGTGCTTAGGACAGAGTAGCGCTACAACAGTAATGATATAGGGACAACATATGAAATCGGCAAAAACTACAACTGTATAAAAGCCACATTCAAATCCAAATGGGGAAAATAGCACCCATGTCATATAAACAAATGATGTCAAATCTCCATCAGCTAGCTTGGGAAAGACCAGATACCATTTTTTCGACTACGCACTTGACACAATAGAGTGAGATACCCATCTATACCACAAGAACAAAATTGGTGAAACAGATCTCTGCCATGTGGCACCAATCCCATAAACAGCTGAAAACCACCTCCTACTGCAGTCCTGGCCCAACATACAGCAAAGAACGGAGTAGCATATGGCGACAACCTGTTTCATTCCACGAAAAGCTTGTTTAGAGATATCAGGAACCTTGGCTGGCCTACCTGCCTTTATTAGAGTCATTAAATATAAAAGTCTGAAGGCGAACGTGAAAGAAGCTGAAAAAGAAGAAGGAATATTACTTTAAATGTAGTGTTTTTTTTTTCTCTTCTGAACTTACTTAAATCTGGACCTTAAGAACTTTTTATTTTTGGACAAACGCCCTAATATAACCCTAGGTTTAAATGGGACGTGCGCCTCGCCAAAACGAGGCAAAAATTTTTACTTAACAAAAATCTTCTGAACTGCATCCTTTTTAAAACCCGGTTTCTAAAACTTCTGGTCCACGAAAACTC